>JAKSZT010054393.1:4607268-4951581 GCA_026826555.1 Tolypeutes matacus
TTCCATTGGTCAGTAGGTCTATCCTTGTGCCAATACCATGCAGTTTTGATCACTGTAGCTTTGTAGTATGTTTTAAAGTCAGGTAATGTGATACCTCCAACTTCATTTTTCTTTTTCAATATATCTTTGGCAATTCGGGGCCTCTTGCCTCTCCAAATATATTTTGTGGTTAGTTTTTCCAGTTCCTTAAAAAATATAGTGTTGACTTTTATTGGGATTGCTTTAAATCTGTAGATTAGTTTGGGTAGGATAGACATCTTGATGATGTTTAGTCTTCCCATCCATGAACAGGGAATATTTTTCCATTTATTTAAGTCTTCTTTGATTTCCTTTAACAGTGTTGTGTAGTTTCCTGTATATAAGTCCTTTACATCTTTAGTTAAATTTATTCCTAGGTATTTGATTCTTTTATTTACTATTGTAAATGGTATTTTTTTCCTGATTTCCTCCTCAGTTTGCTGGTTATTGGTGTACAGAAATGCTACTGGTTTTTGAGCATTGATCTTATAGCCTGCAACATTACTGAACTCCTTTATAAGTTCTAGAAGCCTTGTTGTCGATTTCTCAGGGCTTTCTATGTATAGAATCATGTCATCTGCAAATAATGAAATTTTTACTTCTTCTTTTCCAATCTGGATGCCTTTTATGTCCTTTTCTTGTCTCAGTGCTCGTGCAAGTACTTCTAAGACAATGTTAAATAGGAGTGGTGATAGTGGGCATCCTTGTCTTGTTCCCGATCTCAGAGGGAAGGCTTTTAGGATTTCACCGTTGAAAATGATGTTAGCTTTGCGTTTTTCATATATACCCTTTATCATTTTCAGAAAGTTTCCATCTATTCCTATCTTTTGTAGTGTTTTTATGAGGAAAGAGTGCTGTATTTTGTCGAATGCTTTTTCTGCATCTATAGAGATGATCATGTGATTTTTTTCTTTCAGTTTGTTTATGTGGTGTATTACATTGATTGATTTTCTTATATTGAACCATTCTTGCATACCTGGGATGAAACCCACTTGGTCATGGTGTATAATCCTTTTGATATGTTGTTGAATGCGATTAGCAAGTATTTTGTTAAGGATTTTAGCATCTAAGTTCATTAGAGAAATTGGTCTGTAATTTTCCTTTCTTGTGGTATCTTTATTTGGTTTTGGTATTAGGGTAATGTTGGCATCATAGAATGAGTTAGGTAATATTCCTTCTACTTCTATTTTTTTGGAAGAGCTTAAGTAGAATTTGTGTTAGCTCTTTCCGGAATGTTTGGTAGAATTCAGCTGTGAAGCCATCTGGTCCTGGACTCTTCTTAGTTGGGAGGTTTTTAATGACTGAGTCTATCTCTTTACTTGTAATTGGGCTGTTGAGTTCATCTATTTCTTCTTTCATCAATGTCGGCTGTTTGTGGGTTTCTAGAAACTTGTCCATTTCCTCTAAATTGTCATTCTTGTTGGCATATAATTTTTCAAAGTATCCTCTTATGATACTCTTTATTTCTGTGGGGTCAGTAGTGATATCACCTTGTTCATTCCTTATTTTATGTATTTGCATCTGTTCTCTCTTTTTCTTTGTTAGTCTGGCTAAGGGTTTGTCAATTTTGTTGATATTCTCGAAGAAACAGCTTTTGGTTTTGTTTATTGTTTCCAGTGCTTTCTTATTCTCTATTTCATTTAGTTCTGCTCTAATCTTGGTTATTTCCTGTTTTCTACTTCCTTTAGGTTTAGTTTGTTGTTGTTTTTCCAATTCCTCCAAGTGTGCAGTTAGGTCTTCAATTTTAGCTCTTTCTTCTTTTTTAATATATGAATTTATGGCTATGAACTTCCCTCTCAGGACTGCTTTCGCTGCATCCCATAGGTTTTGATATGTTGTGTTGTAGTTTTCATTAGTTTCAAGGTAGTTACTGATTTCTTTTGAAATTTCCTCTTTGACCCACTGTTTGTCTAAGAGTATTGTTTACCAGCCTCTTTCTGACATGGACAGGTTCAATATTCAGCTTTTCTTAGGGTTATATTTTAGCCATCCAAACTGAGTAATCAGTAGCTGAAATTGGTGGCCAACCGTCTATTCCTCCCCTGTTTTTGGGAAACAGAGCTTCCAATTCCTGCCACAAAATAGCTCCTGGGGTGGTTTGCACCACCAAAGTAGGATGATCACTGGCCTCTGCTGTGTGACCTGTTATTTCCTGGAGAGATTGGTGCAGCTCCCCCTAGCTTCCTCCCTGCCGGAGGTAGGCCTGGGGCTTAGGCTAGAGCTGCAATCTGATCTAGATGGAAAGAAGCCGATTCCTACCAGCACTGTGATTTTCAGTCAGCCCCGCTTCCCCTCTTGTCAGGTGAAGAGTTAAGATGGCGGGCACTGGCGTCTTCCTGACTTGAACAGGATCAAACTTTAGCTGTTCTTAGGATTATACTTTAGCCCGCAGAATTTACTAATCAGTAGCTGAAGTTGGTGCCCAACTGTCTCTTCCTTCCTCGTTTTGGGAAGTGGAGCTTCCAATTCCAGTCATGGAACAGCTCCTGAAGCGGCTTACGCCTCTGGTGGAGAATGGGCATCGGCCTCCGTGACATGGAGTGCTCTACTTAGGAATCTTCTCTGCAGATGGGCATCTCCTCCTTCCATTCTTTCAAGGATGTTTCAGAATGCATTTCTGGTCTCCTGGAGCCTCCAAACAAGTCCTTTAGTTAGCTCTGGGTGATTATTAACTGCTCTGTAGCAGGAGCTGATTCTATGAGCATCTTACTCTGCCACCATCTTGCTGGTTGTCCTGTTTGGATATTTTGACTTCAATAACATTGACGGAAGTTGTTAATCTTATTTATTTATCATTATTTATTATTAAAAATTAGTTGTCTTGAAACACCAGCTACAAAACACAACTTTATCAAGATACAATCTGTTAATCTCTAGTTCTATTTATTTTAAAGTTTAGGACACTTTATTGGTTTTGAACGTAAAGGATGTGGGCTTGAGACCCTACTGTGCTACTTTATTTACTAAAGGTCCAACCATTCCACTCCTGGGTATATATCCAAGGGCAGTGCATGCCTATGTGTTACGAAAGACATGTATAAGAATGTTCATAGCAGCTTAATTAGTAACAGCCAAAAACAAGAAATAATTAAAATGTCACTTAAAGGTAATATATATTAAAACAAACTAGAACTACATGAAACAACATAGATGAATCTCAAAAAGACAATGTTGAGTGAAAGAATCCAGGCATAAGAGAATATATACTGAATAAACCCATTTATATAAAGTAAAAAAAAAAAAAAGCCAAAAGTAAACTATAAGGCTTAAGGATGCATGCTTAGGGAATAAAAGTGTAAGAAAAGCTTTACCATAAAAATCAGGAGAATGATTATCTTTGAGAAAAAGAAAGGTGTAGTGATTGGAAAAGGAAATGTGGGGGCGTATCTAGGCACAGCACAGGCAATGTATTATTGATGTAGTGGTGGTTTTACAGGTGATCCGTTTATGAAAAATCATTGAGTTATACATCTTGGTTTTATTCAGCTGTTTTTGAATGTGTTATGTTTCACAATATAAAAAAGGGTTAAAGAATTAGTATCATTTTGAATGGAATGATTTACTCTTTTGATTTATTAGAGCATGAATTAGTGGCATTTTCTCACTCACTGTTCTGCTCTTGACTGTAAAAGTTACCTAGATTGTCTCCCTAGCGTTAAAGAAGCGATATGTTCAGTAATGAAAGCAGCATATTTAGCTAATAATATGAGCCTTTACAGAAAACTATGAAGGGTACCACTGAAAATATTACCAATTATACTCTAATTGATTTTAAAATATATCTGCTTAGGATTCTTCCAGATAATAAAATGGACTCACTTGCATAGAGCTATTATTTAGTTGCATAGAGCTATTATTTAGCAATTCGATTTTATAAAGGTACCCCAACAAAGGTTGTTAATCAATATTATTAGCTTATATAACTCTATGTTCTCTTGAGCAAAATATACTAGATGGTTTCTGATATTAAACTATTAATTTTAGTGGATGTACTTAGAAACTTAAAATACAAATCCTGCTCCCTTTTTCCAGTAGTCAAACAGATAAAAATGCCTACCAATATCTTTGACTTGGTTCAAATCCTAGCTTTGTCAATGCTTGTATGAGCAAATGCACCATTGTTTATTCCCTCCAGTCCTTGTGACCAGGGAAATGCCATTCGCAAATCAGCTCAGGTCTTTGGCATACACTCACCCAAGCACTTGGACTGAAAGTGGAAGAAGGGAGGAGCCCAAAGTAAATCTAGCATAATTCCAGAAAAACAGACAATGGATGACAGAGAATCAAAGGAAAATGTCCACCACATTTCTATAGATTAGCTTTCCCATTCCTTTGATATACATATTGCAGAGTGGAAAAGGCCACAGGTCTTTTCTAGGTTGGATACTCAGCTTTCAAATTATTTACCACTGAAGTATATTCATGAACTAACAACAGCATCTGCTGGTCCACCAGCGCCTTGTGTAAACACCCCTGAGGCTGTGGTATTAACCCCATCTGTACTGAAGTCCAAACTGATATACTTTGACAAAGGGTGAGGGGCATAATAAATCAGTGGCTATGCTGAGACTAGAACCCTTGACTCTTAGCCAGCTGGGCCAGCTCTGCAGGCAGAAGGAATGAAAAAATCCTGGACCCTTATTCCCATTTACATTAAGGAGAAAAGATGGGAGATGACACATTTCGGTGCCAGACTGATCAGATGTGACATCACTGTTACCTCTGATTTCTATAAACAATTTTTTCTTCAACTCTTAGTCTGGCTATATTGTGTTGAAGGGATATGAATGACAATACAAAGGTCAAAACGGAATTCCAGTTCCAGTACATCAGACAATAAGGACACAAACAAAGCTCTTTTTACTGGCTTTCACTGACGCATGAAGAAACCCATTATTGGGCCATTTGTATGTTTTCTCTAAAATGGCAACCCTTGGCAGTGATGTCACGGTAATGATATGTTACAATGCACTGCAAAGAGCTCTCGTAGAAGAGGCTGTGGAAGTGCTGTCTGCCTTCTGTTATGGAGAAAGGTCAGACTCCCATCGCTCTTGCTGACATGGCACGAGTACTAATCTCTGCACTTCCTAGTCAACCAGAAATGGAGTGGGCACATTAGCTTGTTCAAGGTCCCGACTGCACTAACTGTAAATTAGCATGGTCCCTCACACGCACAAGCAAAAACCCCAGTTTAGATTTTCTTGCCTAAAGTACTATAATGATAGTCCTAAGGCCTGTCATTACTTCTGAAATTACAGTCAAGTGGCTATGATTTGGCAGCCACCAGAGGAAAAAGACTCTTTTGTTGGGGCATTTTGGCTAGATCATTCCGCACTTTTGGGATGTTGATGAAGGCCACCTTAGAAAGATAGAAAAGAGGGAGGATAAAGGAAAACAAATCTGATTGGAAATGTTTTCAGAGCTTCTCAATTCTTGAGCAATTTACAATTATTGACTCAAAGTGGCAATACCTATGGGCATATCTTAAAGTAGGTTCATAGGCGTATGATGACTTTTTCTTTGATTTAAACTTGAGGATTCTTATAAGATAGGAATTCTTATAAGTTAGGTATAGTTGGGGAGAATGGAAGACACTTCAGTGTCCTGAGCATTTTTTATTTTTTTAGATAGGACCACTACTTTAGATGAATAAATGACAATCAGTCAGATGAATGACAATCTACTTTATATAAAATACACTCTCAGGACTTTTATTAAAATGGTCCTAATATTTTTATTAAAATATTTATATGTATTTATCAGGCTTCATGTATTTTTTTACCTTTTTACACCTAATAACAGAAACCCTCAGTACTTTCCCTTTCTTACTTTTTGGTCCTTGGTTTTTATTATATATATTGCTTCTCTAAATCAAAAACAGTTTTTGGGGGGAGTATATTTCTATGTGGTTAGCCATTCTTGCAAGTTTTAGAGTCATCTTATTCCTACTAAAATTTGATGTTCTATTTTCTTCTTCCATATTTTGGGGGAAATTTATAAATACAGTAATGCAATAGGTATTTCTTTTCTTCTTCACTTCTTTCTTACTTTAGACATCTGTATCCAAAACTTAGGATTGATTGCATATTGTGTAACTGTGGACATCTTTGTTGTCATGATTTCCCTTGGTAACATATTTCAATGCTCCACAACAGTTTGAAGGAAATGTTGCAGCATCTCTTATTATTATATCTGGGTCACATAATGGTGAATCCTTATTTCAAAGCTTGTTTTAACATCCATAAATAAAATTAAACTTTAAAGTTTCCTAGAAAAGTGCAGTACAAGGGGAGCTGAAACGATGGAGGAAAGGCAGAATCGAGTTCATGGTGAAAAAGAGCCAGGAGATATTCACTTAAAATCCATCAACAGCTGGGTGAGGCATGGAAAGAGAATAATTTAGTTCTTGGTCAGTTCTTGGTCATTGTCGCTGAGTTCCATGACCTGACTAATGTAGGTGTTTTTCAGTGGTTAACATAGCCTTAAAAGAGTAACAATTAAATCATAAGAAAAGTGCCCCAGTAAAGGAGAGTGAGATAGAAAGAGAAATGTGGTACAAACATATTCACTATTTTTTTTTTCTGGCCTTTCTTTCTGTTCCTACTTGGTTTTATAGTACTTGATGGTGCCCAGCTTTTTCCTATCTCTATGAAACACTAAAAAAAGAACCCTTTATAAGCCTTTAAGCCATTTAAGAAACTTGTGCTCTATTAGATTCAATCTGGGAGGTACTTTGTGGAAGCTATGAGTGTTTTGCTTTTTGCTCTCAGCCTTTAGGGGCAGTGTAATAAAATGGCTATAATAATAGGGAAAGGAAATGGGGAAGAAATCATGTGACCAAGTGACTTATGGAGAAACATGTTTCCCTGGTGTTCCCATTCATTTATCTCTACTGTATAATGCATTTTTCTTGTTTTACTGGGTAATTAAACCTTCAACACTCCCAAGTCTGTGAAGAATCTGAATCCCATTAAGGGGAAATGCCTGAGTTTGATTCCCTTGTATTATTATCAGGAGTTGGCCTCTTTCAAAGGGAATGCTTTAGAGAATGTTTAGAGAGGTCTCTAAGGAGAGTCCCTACTCTGGGTAAGTTAAGCACTGTCACATGTCTTGGCAGGGTTTACTGAACTTTTAGGTTAACTCCTACAGCTGCTTCTCCCCCTCCCACCTAAATTTGGTTTTAAACTTATTGCCTTGTCTGCTTCTTAATAGAGCAGGATCGTTTTTCAGAGGTAGAGCTATTCTTTTCTTTCAAGTTACATTTTTATGAAAAAGAAAAAAGAAGAATCCACATCAAAGCCGTTTTGGGAGAGCCTGCAGGTTTTCTGCATGTGTCTCCTCTAGTGTAACAGTAGTCTGATACCAATCCTAGAGATGAATTACTTAAAAGTTACACTTTCTATTTTGACCCCTTGGATGTAAAGCCCACTCTTTTATCATGTGTCTTTAATCTGAAATGCACAGCAAGGATCATAATTTACATTTATTTGTTTTCTGATCTAGGGAAGAGGAAGCTACAAACGTCTGCTTTGAATGTTGTCTCCTTTGGATGCCTAGATCATGCATCTTTGTTCAACATTTCTTTTTTATTTTTATTTTTATCATGTATAAGTGAAATAAAGTGGTTCTAAAGTTTTGTCTGGAAAAATTACCTAAATAGTCAACTATTTGTCTGAACTGCCTAAGAATTTACTCTATCTGGACACTAGAGCCAATTTTCACAACGTGCCAATTTTGGACCAGTACTCTGTGATATGTAGGAGTTCCCAGAGAAAGGAGATGTAGTTTGAAAGATTGGATAATATTTTTCCTTCCTTCAAAGAAAAATCAGAAGATATTTATATTCTAAGACTTAGTAACTGAATGAGACGAGATAAACAAATGAAGTTTTTTTTTAATCTTGGAGTAAGTTGTTTTTAAAAATCTATTTAATATACTACTTGAGAATTTCAAAAATACATTGCGCTTTCTACTACAGATGCAAGAAAAAGAAGGTTCTTGCACTATGTGTCTGGTTGTGGCAGCCAAGATTGAATGGGGGAATACAGGAAATTCTAAAAACATGGGGAGGGAGAACTAATCTTTGCAACTCAGAAATAAACTTAAAAACAGAAAGAAAAAAAAAAAAAGTATATATTGTTCTTAGACAAAGCCAAGTAGTTTGACTCAAAGAAACATGAGATTTTAGAGCAAGTTGGATTGTTTATTAGTGTTTAATGATTTTATAGATAATAAAAAGACTGAAGAGAAGTAAATTCCATATTGCTCATCTTTTCTTAAGGGAAAATACCTTGTAAAGCTGTTTTATTTGTAATGTACTTCTCTGAAAATGAACAATTAAGACAATATTGAATTATTAAGAAAATATAGGTTTTCTTAACAGCAGGAGATGTGATTTAATAAGAAAAAAATAATTCAGTTCTAAGTTGGGAGGCCTGGAATTGTGGTGATGGCATCCCTAAGAAGTATGATCACGGACCATGCTCCGAACTTCTATGAGTTCCAATTTTCTTATCCACAACATAAGCTACACTAGGCTCTAATATTCTTTAATTCTACAAATATGTATTTTTTCTAAAGCCATTTTTGACATTGAAAACCTCAATCACTTGGTTTATATTGCTTTTGTAATCCTGATTGCTTTTTTCCCTTTTAAATCTTGGGTCTGGATTGCATATTTTAACACCTAGAAATAATTCTCTTCCCTGCCCCCCCCCAAAAAAAATAAAATTGTCCTCAAGAACACTACAAGCTCAGAAAGCAGATGTAGTATGTGAAGTATTTATTATGAATTTGTTGCAAATTAAATTTATAGAGCCAGCCAAACCCAAAAGCACACTTTATAACAGAAGAATAGGGATAGAGATTTAAGTGATTCTGAAAGGAAAAGCTTTCTTAAGAAATATTTAAATATCTTCATTATTTCAGCTTGGTGTAATGGTACTACAAATTAATAAGCTTTCCCCTTATCCCCTATCCTAAGGAGGACTTTTTCTCTTTTGCTTCTAGAGCCTTTGTTCAAAGGGGAAGGGCTCACTTTGTGCCCAGTGGGGCAGAGCACCTTGGGCATTTCCCATGAGCCCAGCCCAACTCTGATTCTATATGAGCTGGGAGTGAATCTTGGCAGTGTCATTTGCTATCAGTTTAATGCTAGACAAGTTAAACTTTCTGAGCTTCTTTTCCCTCATTCAGCTATAGAATGGGGGACATAATACCTACCTCGTAGGACCACTGCTAGAGTTGGAAATAGTCTTCATCTGACTCAAATAGTATACTCAATAAACAAGAGGTGTTAGTGGCATAATTAGTTTGAATAGCTGGCTATGTGTGCCATTTGAGGGGTAAAGGAAAAGCTCTGGATATTCTTGATCAGGGCATCATAAACAGGGAGGTAGGAAACATTAGAACTATCTGGGTTGGCCATGGGTGAGGTGCACACTACAACAGAATGGGCAAGAGCTAACCTGTGAAAGGTGTAAGAATTCATTAAGTGGAGATAATCAGTTGACTGATTTTAAATTTTTTAAATGATTAATAGTAATACAGTAATTGTTATTGATATTAATATTGATTTTGAGTTTATCCAAGAGACTGTTTTGATCAAAGTGTGAAATTGCCTTATATCCTTCAGATCCAGATGGTATTGTAAGACAAATAAAAATATACCTTAAAGTAGTAACTTTTATTTTTCTACTATTACAAATATCTTATGTGTTTTCAGAGAATGTGTATGTGTAGGGTTTTTTTGTTTGTTTGTTTGCTTTTTTGTTTTTGTTTTGTTTTGTTTTCCCCTGCAAAGGTCCTTTCCACCTCATCAGAGAGCAATTCCTTAGTATCCTTTAGAAAATAAGCTCTCCTCCCTTCCCACGTGATCTGCATGGCACTGATGCCACACCCAGATCTCAGGGATGCACCTTGAATAGTTTAACCGAAACTGAACATTAAATTAATAGGGAATAGTTTAAGAGTGGGCACTTGAATTAAACCTGTAAATCTTGTTGGAGTCTGAAGACTTTTGCTTGGTAAGCTGGGACATGGCTTCTTTTTTCCCATTGGACTTAAATAAAGAAGTCAAATAGCTTGGGAGTCCTGTATGATGATAGACATGTTTTTTTTTTTTTTTTTTTTTTTTTGTAAGTTCACAACTTTTACTACACACTTATTGTTTATGTATGCTCATTTATGAATGAAATACTTCAATAAAATTTTCTTTTTTTGGAGGTACAAGGGATTGAAACTGGGGCATCACACATGTGAAGCACGTGCTTAATCACTGAGCTACCCGGCTCCACCATAAAATTTTGTATATAGAAAAAGAGAAGTCATATAGGCTTGGGAATTGCCAGTGCCACCTTGGGATTGTCAGGGTAGAAACTGCCTAAGAAAATGACTGACAGAGCAAAAGCAAAAAAGAGAAGGTACCAATTACATTTGTAAGATGGAAACTTAGCTGGTTGGAGCCTTATCTGAACTCTTAAGTTGTCTGAGCTCTAAAATTCACTTTATAAGCTAATTTTGTGTGGGTTTTCTGTTTTCTGAAACTCCAAATAAAGATACTAATTATGTGTACTAATTATTTACTTTAAATATAGATTTGGAAATAAACAGAAGTAAATATAATCTATTTATAATCATAACACCCATATAATACTATATATTTTGTAGTCTATACATCAATTCATAAATTTATGTGTTTATATTTATATACATACTTACTTTAAAATATTTAAAAAGGATAATACAATAATACCTTTCTTGTGATCATCCTTTTTCCTAAAATTATAGGCATGATTATTTTTGTATGTAATTAAATACTATACTTTAATCCCATTTTTAGTGATTCCATGATAATCTATTACATGTATTATCATAATTTATTTAACCAATTTCCTACATTAGACATTTAAGTTGCAATGACATTTTTACTATAATCAACAATGTTGTGATGGCACATTTTCTTAAATATTTTCAATAGGGAAAATTTTAAAAAGTGAAATTGTTGATCATGGGTTTGCATGTTTTAACGATTTTGACATGTAATGTGCCTTCCAGAACATATATACCAATTTATATATATATACTAATAGTGACTTTTTGAACTCACATAAATATCAATATTACTATTAGAACTTTGTTGACATGACACAAAAGGCTAGTTCTAAGGCATATCCCATGTATAGATGTATAGATCAAACTCAATCACAATGACTTCAAGGCATGAAGTAGAGCTTTTAAAGTTATTAGTGTCCATAAAAAAATTTTTTTGTGTGGGTTTTTTCCCCTTTATTAGAGAATTTGTGGATTTACAGAATAATCATGCACAAAATTCAGGATTCCCATATACCAACCCATTATCAACAACTAGTATTGGTGTGAAACATTTGTTATAATTGAAGATAGCACATTTTTAATAATTGTACTATTAACCACGGTCCATGGTTTAGCTTAGGGCTCAGTGTTTGTGTAGTGTAGTTCCATGAATTTTTTAAAAAAGTTTTATTCTGTTACCATAAATATAATCTAAAATTTTCCCTTTTAATCACATTCAAATATAAAATTCACTGTTATCAATTACATTCAAAATGCTGTGCTACCATCACTATCATCCATTTCTAGAATATTTCCATCATTCCAGATAAGAACCCTATATATTTTAAGCCTTAACTTCCCATTCCCTATCCCTATCCTATCCCTGTGACCTATATTCTAGAATCTGACTCTATGAGTTTGCTTATTCTAATTATTTCAAATCAATGATATCATACAATATTTGTCCTTCTGTGTCTGGCTTATTTCACTTAACATGATGTCTTCCAGGTTCATCCATGTTGTTGCATGTATCAGGACTTCAGTCCTTATTATGGTGGAAATATTCCATTCTATGACTATACCACCTTTTGTTTATCCATTTATTGGTTGATGGATATTTGGGTAGCTTCCATCTTTTGGCAATTGTTATTAATGCTGCTATGAACTGTTTGAGTCCCTGCTTTCAATGATTTTGAGTATATACCTAGTAGTGGGATTGCTGAGTCGTATGGTAGCTCTATACTTAGCTTCTTGAGGAACTGCCAAACTGTCCTCCACAGTGGCTGCACCATTTTACATTCCCACCAGTAATGAATGAGTGTTCCTGTTTCTCTGCATCCTTTCCAACACTTTTTATTTTCAATTTTGTTAATAGCAGCAGTTCCAACGGGTGTGAAATGGTATCTCTCTGTGGTGTTGATTTGCATTTCCCTGATGGATAATGATGTTGAACTTCTTTTCACGTTCTTTCTGGTCATTTGTATATCTTCTTTGGAGAGATCTTTATTCAAGTGTTTTGCCCATTTTTCAATTGGGTTGTTTGTTTGTGATTAAGTTGAAGAATTTCTTTATATATTCTGGATATTAAACCTTTATTAGATAGGTGGTTTCCAAATAGTTTTTTCCATTGTGTAGGTTGTCATTTTACTTCCATGGTATAGTCCTTTGATGTACAAAAATTTTAATTTTGATGAGGTCCCATTTATCTATTTTTTAAATTTATCTATTTATCTATTGCTTGTGCTTTGGGTGTAAAGTCTAAGAAGCCATTGCCTAACACAAGGTCTTGAAGATTCTTTCTTACCTTTTCTTCTAGATATAAAGCTTTTTTAAGCTGCAAGAATTTTGAACTATAGCCATGTTTATATAGCACTACAGGATTAATTAAATTGGCTGTCCATTTTAATTGAATAAATGGTTTTGTGTATTTTTATTGGATTATCTATATTAACTATTTTTTAAGGTAGAAAACTTTAAACTCTTTGAGATTGTGTAGCAGAGATTAAGAAAGGATTCAAAATTCTCCATACAGTAGCCAACTGGTTCTTTATAACTGAATTAGGGCTTACCTTGCTAAAATCTAAGGCACATGGAAACATTCAGGAACATGTGTTACTGTGAAACATGTAATGTACTGTATTTCATCTGGAGCTATTTTCTACTATTGTTGCTACTATTTAAGTAAAGATGTTTTTAAAGATTATTTTCAAAAAGCTAATCTTGTCACCTGAAATATTGCACTTTCTAAGACCAAAGTAGCCATGATTTTTAAAGATTTTCAACAAGAGAATGGAAAGAAATATCTAGGAAGATAAGGAATAGAGAAGAGGAAGGTTCAAAGTAGCATTGAGAGATTTGGCTGAATTGTGCTCCTAAGTCACTCTGTTTGGTCAAAGAAAGTGTGCAGGTTCTTGCTTTCAAGCCACCGTGCTTCCCTGTCTTGAAGGCTGAGTGATTGGGGTCACCACAATGTAACACTTCGGAATACTCATCTGGTTTGGTTGAAATATCCTCTTGCCAACTCACTGATTCTTTCGGGTCAGGGTTAAGGTACATATGACAGCACTGTTACTGACCAGAGAATTATCAGACCCCAAAAGATGTAATTGCTAGCCATATGAGGGGTTGTAGGAGATAAAGATGATTTTTTAAAAATTCCATTTCAAAAATGGCTATACCTTTCTCACCTTGACAGGGAAAGTAGATCTTCTTGATATGTTTCAACTAGCTTCTTTGTCTGGGTAACTATGAACATTTGAAGAGAAAAACCTTCCTGATCCCTACAGCTATTTCCATTAACTCCTTGAAAACCAAATAATGTGTGCGCTCAGCTGCTGAACTGTTTTAATGAGGTGCCACTGATTTTAATGGGGCAAAAAGATGGATGATTTACACCAGATGTCCATAAGGGCCATTCGGGGATTGCTTTGCTGGACACATAGTACATCATGTTGCTCATTGAATTCTTAAGGGGTTAACTTGACCTTTCCCTTTAACACAGCATTAAAAATAATGTAATTTCCATTCTCGGTGTCTCTTTTATTTATATAGAAAAGCTTCATGACAAACCCACCAATCCTCTGAGAGCAAGTTTCTCAATTATGTCTTTGCCATCCATAAACCCTAGTGGGTGATTTTGAAAGTGAGAATAGACACTGGTGGGATGCTTCACTCATGAGCATGACCCAGGCTTTTATTATCAACCCTCTAACCTTGAATCATTCCAGGATGAAAGGTATTATTTTCTGAACATCGTCAGTCACTGTTGTGTGCTTCATTTTTATAAAGTTATTTTCAGCTGTTATTTTCAGTTCAGATAATCAATACACTTGCCCCTTGGATTATGAAAATAAAAATTAATTGAGAGAATGAAGTCTAAATTTAAAATTCCAGGCATGATATTATATTATTTGCTGTTTTCTGTATTTTACTAAAATATACTTCACCATTTATTAAAAGTTATAAAATTGTAAGACATCATGGAATTCATAAGTTGGAAAGTTGACTGACATTTATCAGGATTCAGAGCATTTTCTTTTATGAACAGAGGATGGAAGAGCTGAGTCATACCATTTTTCTCTCACTTGGGCCCGATGACATTCTACCTTTAGGTCATTAGAACCCTCATTCCAACTCCTTATGAAAAAGAAAGAACTTATTTATTTAGTAGTTATCAGGATCTTTGCACCAAGTAAAGTGTCATCTTTTGCCATCTATTTCCTTTGAAAATTAGATGTTATAATTGGTAGAAAAATAAATCCAGAACCTCAAAGTCTTATAATCACCAACCAACAATGAAGGCACAATATTGCAGAGAATCTGAAGGGCAATTCAAATTTGTCATTTCCTTCTCTTTTCTTCTGCTACATTTTTAGAGTTTACCTACAGTTTTGGACTCTAGATGAAGAATTTCATTTTGGTTCCCTGGTCCTACTGCATCTATTCTGAGATGGAATTGGCTCAAAATTCCATTTGCTGCCTGAATACCATTAACCGTTTGGCTTAGGCTGGATTTTCCCTGGAAATCAGCCTGAGGCAAAGGCTTATATAAAGATAATTTATTTGTGGAAGTGACTCTGAGAACAGAAGCTGGGGTATAGGGAGAGAGACAGAGGGAAAATACTTTAAATATTTTAGCTAGTCATTACCGTGGGCATTGGAACTTGGTTCTGCTAGGGTCTCCTAAGCGGCTCTTTAGAATGCACTTTAGGAATTTCACCCAAATGATGCAATAAAGATGTATTTATGTACTTGTTCCCTTCTCCTATTGACCAGGGCTGCCCTATGGAGTTGTACTTTCAGGTCATGCATGTGGGAAGGCTAGGGGGGGTCACACAAGTGTTCCACTATGTTGTTAGGCTTATCTCAGGCAGAAAGTAACAGATACACAAGGTGCAGCTGTGGTGTTGGATTACATCTGCATCAAGCTGCTGCAGCAGTGACTGGAATAAAAGGTGGGACAGAATAATGAAAGGTAGGGAACAAGAGGCATCTGAAAGACCCTCTTTTCTGACTAATGGCATTGTGGAGCCCCAGGAACTAGCAAATAACCCATTAATATCTCCCAAATGTCTCTTTCCTTTTCCTCAGCATCTATTACAATACATAATCATAATAGCATTATTTTAAATTCCTTCCTTAATAGTTTCTGGCCTCTCTTTTATGAAAGTGCCTCTAGATCTAAGAATTGAATGAAGGCTGGCAATTGATTTCTGGGAAATTTGCTTTGCATTTTGGTAGTTCAAGCTAAGAGTTTATTCACTAGATCTGGAGTTTGCGTCAAACGAAGAAAGCAGAGCCTCAGTAAGACACTCATCCATTTCATTCCTAGGGACCTTATGCTAATCTAGTCACTGTCAAAGGCCTCTTCAGATTGGAGCATTATGATTGTCACCATGCCCTTGCTGTCTATTACAGTAATCATGTCCACCTTACCTCTGGTAGCTAAATACTCCTACTTGTCCATGGAATCTTCCAAATCTCCTTTGAGTGCAGGTAGCCCTTTCAGCGGGGCCATTTCTCACCAGCACCCCTGGCTTAGAGAAATCAAATTCTTAAAAGTTGCTGGATGTTTATCTTACCAAAGTTTCTTTGAATCCCTTCTAGTTCCTCTTGGGCATTATGGTTAGCTTACTGGGAGGTGGGAGGCACAAGTAATCCACTTGAGTACATCTAGCTCCCTGTCTTTGAATTTTGTCTTGTATTTTAAACCAAAGGAATTATAACATTTCATTATGATTTAGAGTGGATTGTTATTGTTATAGGGTTTATTCAAACCATGAAGAAATCTGTTAACATCACCTAAAGTTCTCAAATAAGCACATTTAATCCATAAAATGTCAATTTGAAATCTATTCTTCCATCCTTCTATTGTACCCTGAAGCTATTCCCTCACATAAAGCTCAAATATCAAATCTCCCCAAATAAAGTATCAATGGCCTAAAATTCCTTTGGAGTATAAGCCTTCTGTTTTGGGTGTTGATTTTTGTAATTTCTCCTTAAGGATGGGAGAGATCTGAATTAATTTATATTTCTGGAGTTTGTAAGGAGAGTTGTATATGTTTGGTGGGGTAATAGAGGGGCATGAGGAAAGCTGATTGCCTCATAAATGGTAATGCCTTTAACATGGGAGTATTTAGAGTTTCCAAGGAATCATCTTGTCAGATGTTGGAAGATGGGATTATTTCACTGATAAAGAGAGCTAAGTTAATATTGGGTATTTGGAATGTTTTAGGTTTTTTGAAATTTTCCATGTGTTTCATTCCTGTTCTTAGGATCCCACTGTTTCCTGATTGATTACCATGACTTGTGGCAATTCTATAGTTCTTATTTGGCAATTAGCAGCATCAAATTATTTTACTGTGCTTGCAGAAGAGATTCTTCCTATAGTAAGAAAAAATTTTGGATTTTGGTTTTACACCTTGAGCCCAGATTTTAAGGATTTGGGTTTCTAATTTTTTTTTTTTTTTTTTTTTCCATTATGCTACCTATGATGGTTAAGCTAATGTGTCAACTTGGCCAGGTAATGGTGCCCAGTTGTTTAGTCAAGCAAACACTGGGCTAATTGTAATACAAGGGCATTTCATGGACTTTAATCATCAGTGAGTTGATTGCATAGATGGCTGGTTATATCTACAATCAACTGAGGAGGGTGCCATCAGCAATGAGTGGTGTCTCACCCAATCAGTTGAAGGCCTTAAAAGGAGAAGTGATTTTAGCATTCAGAAAGAGAATTCCCATCTCTACTTCAGATACCCAGTGTCTCCTGGGAAACTCAATGAGGACCTTCATTGGAGTCCCTGGCTTGCAGCCTGCCCTACAGAATTTGGACTTGTGCATCCCCACAGTCACATGAGAGAATTTTATAAAATCTCATATTATTTACAGATATATCCTGTTGGTTGTTTCCCTAGAGAATCCCGACTAATACACTACCTATTGCTAATTAAAGTGATAGTCAAAAACCATACTTTTTAAATTCTACAAGTACTTTAGATTGCTGACTGTAATCAGTCATTTAGTCTCTCAAAGCCTTGCCTTCAGTGGGCACTTTTTTCCTAGGTGACCATAGTGTCACCTAGCTAACTAGAACCACGGTGTCCTAGCTAACTAGAAACACCTAGTTAGCTGTTTGCCACTAGATACCAAAGACTTCTTGCTTTCTATCCCTAAATATTAACTTGATTTTAAATGTGCTTGACTTCATTAGGCACAATAACCAATCCAAGAGTCTCCCGATTTCCTGAAGGTACTCTTGTCTGCATCCCATTCTCTGTTTTCAATTTCATTAGTAGTCAAGATTTTTATTTGCAAACAAAAACTGACACTGTTTAACTGAGGCAGGAAAAACTTTTCAGATACCAGCTAGCTAACAGAACCAACAGAAAGGGTGAAGAAATCATCAAGTCAAGGTACAGCCAAGGTCCAACCACCAGCTACTAATGCCAACATCACTGAACATTTGTTGCCATCACTGCTGCCACAGCAGGTACTGGACCCTCACGACCATATCAGTGAACTCTTTATTCAAACAAGATTTTTATTTTAGAATATTTTTAGCTTTACAGAAAAACCAAGGAAATAACGCAGAAAGCCCACATTACCTTCCCCTCCACACACAGTTTTTCCTATTATTGTCTTAAATTAATATTTGTTAGAATTAATGGATGAATATTGATACATTAGCTAAAGTTCATAGTTTATTCAAAGTTCCTTAGGTTTTACCTATGCTCTTTTTCTGTTCCAAGATTCCATCCAGGATACCACATTACATTTAGTTGTCATACCTCCTTAGACTACTCTTGGCTGTGACAGTTTCTCAGATGTTTCTTGTTTTTTAACAAGACATTTTGAGAAGTACGAGTTGTATATGTTGTAGGATGGCTATCTTTTAGAATTTGCCTAATGTTTTTCTTATGATTAGACTTGGGTTATGAGTTTTGGAGAGGAAGATCACAGAAGTAAATTGCCACTTTCATCACATCTCATCAAGTGTACATACTATCAACATGGCTTATGACTGTTGATAGTAACCTTGATCATCTAAATGAAACAGCATTTGTCAGGTTTCTCCACTCTAAAGTTACTGTTTTTTTCCCCTTTCCATACTGTATTCTTTGGAAGGAAGTGACTATGCTCAGTCTACACTTGAGTAGGGGGTTATGTTTAGTCTCCTTTAGAGCAGAGTATCAACCTAAATTGTTTGGAATAATTCTGCACAGGTGATTTTTCTCTTATTCCTCGTCTAGTAATTTTATTCAATCATTTGTTTATATCAGTATGGACTCATGGACATTTATTTTAAACTTTGTATAATAATCCAATTCTACTTTATTTTGTTGCTCAAATTTTTCCAGCTATGGACATTAGGAACTCTTTCAGTTGACCCCTGAGCCATTTTGGCATATCCTTCTCAGTGAAAAAAAAAAAAAAATTTTTTTTTTTTTTTTCCATTTTTAGCCCTTCCTTACTTTCTGGCAGTACAAGATGCTCCAGGTTCATCTTGTACATTTTCTACCCCAGGCCTAGAATCAATCATTTCTCCAAAAAGCCCAGTGTTATTGAAAAATGGTTTTAGAAACCAAGACCTGGGCTCTAAGTATGCTTGTTGGTACTGGGTGTCATTTGTTTTAGGCCCTCTCAGTTGATATAGCAAAGCAATATGCATGTGTATTATACTAAGTCACATGTATTTATGCATATTTGTAAATATTTTCCACTGTAACTATCTATCTGTATTAAGAGAAATATGAATTCTCTGATAACAATTCTAATTCATTACTACACAGATTATTTTGGTCTTATTCCCTTCACTATCTGTAAATTCCCATTTTAAGAGTGAGAAACTTGACTCCCACCATCTGCCATAAATTTACATAATTGTTCAATTCCAGTATATTTATATAGCAATATCAGAATTGTTTATCCATTCCCCTGTGGGAAGCACCTTTATCAATTACATAATAAAAATTCCTTTTGCCTTTAGTCTTCTGGACTTCTCTCATTTTCAAGTTACTTAGGCCAACACCTTTTGCTTCATTCCCTTTAGTGAGGTTGTTTCATATGTTTGTAATACATGTAGATTCTCTTGTCACAGTCAGCATGTCTTCCTGGGAATCCTTGACTTCCTAAATGATTATGAAAAAAAATTTGTACATTAAGGTTCACTCTTAGTACTATAAAGTTCTATGGGTGTTGACAAGTGCATAATATGCATACACCATTACAGTATCATACAGAATAATTTCACTGCCCTAAAAATTCCTCATGCTTCACCTATTTATCCCTTCCTTTCTGCACTGGCAATAACTGATCTTTTTATTGTCTCTATAGGTTTCCCTTTTACAGAATGTCATATAATTGGAATCACACACTATGTAGCCTTTTCAGACTGGCCTTATTTACTCGGCAATATACATTTAATATTCCTCCATGTCTTCGTAGCTTGATAGCTCATTTATCTTTATCACTGAATAATATTCCAATATATGGATGTACAGCTGTGTTTTCATTGATTCACCCACGGAGGGACATCTTGGTTGTTTCCAGATTTGGGCGATTATGAATAAAGTTGCTATACACATTTGTGTGCAGATTTTTGCAAGGACATAAGTTTTCTAATCAATTATGAAAATATCTAGGAGTGTGACTGCTGGATCACGTGGTATGTGAAACGGTCAGACTGTCTTCCAAATGGCTGTATCATTTTACATTTTCACCAGCAATCAATGAGAGTTCCTGTTTTTGCTCTCCTTTCTTACCAGCATTTGATATTGTCAGTTTTTGAATTTTAGTCATTCTCAAAGGTATGTGATGGTATCTCATTGTGCTTTAATTAGCAATTCCCTAATGACAATGTAACATAGAACATCTTTTCATATACTTATTTGCCATCTGTATATCTTCTTTGGTATCTGTCTGTTCAGATCCTTTACCCATTTTTTATTTGGGTTGTTTGCATTCTCATTGTTGAATTTTAAGAGTTCTTTATATAATTTGGATACAAATTCTTTATTAGATATGTGTTTTGCAAATATTTTCTCACAGACTTTGGCTTGTGTTTTATTTCTCTTAACAGTGCCTTTCACAGAGAAGTTTTTAGAGTCCAACATCAATTTTTTTTTTTTTCACAGATCATGCTTTTGGTGTTGTATTTTAAAATTCTTTGGAAAACCCAAGGTCCCTTCGAACTTTTCCTATGTTTTCTTCTAGAAATTTTGTGGTTTTGCATTTTACATTTATGTCTATAATCCAATTTGGGTTAATTTTTGTGAAAGGTATACAATCTATATCAAAATTTATTTTTTTCTGCAACCGCTTATAGCACTATTTCTGGACATGACTATCCTATCTCCATTGAACTCCTTTATCAAAGAACAGTTGATTGTATTTTTGTGGACCTATCTCTGGGATTTCTATTCTATTCCATTGATCTATATGTCTTTCCTTTCATAAATACCACACTCCCTTGATTACTGTAACAAGAGTAAATTTTTGAGTGTGGAAATGTTAATTCTCCAGCTTTTTCTTCCTCTTCAGTATTGTGTTGGCTATTCTTGGTATTTTGCCTTTCCATGTAAACTTTAGAATTAGTTTGTTGATATCCCCAAAATAGCTTGCTGGGATTTTGACTGCATTGAATTTATAGATCAATGGAATATCTACATACATCTCTCCATTTATTTAGATATTTTTTATTTCTTTCAAAAATATTTTATAATATTTGGGATGCAGATCCATATTTTGTTAGATTTATGTCTAAGTATTTCAGATTTATACCTATTTCATTTTTTTCATGCTATTGTAAATGGTGTTTTTTATTTCAAATTTTAATTGCTTATTGCTGGTATACAGGAAAGTAATTGGCTTTTGTATCATTGTTATCCTTGTTCCTCTAGGAAAGATGTTTCTCTGCCTAACCTCTTAGATTCTTATAAGATTTTCTCCTTGTTTGTGCTATCCTGTAATTAGAATGGTGTATGACTAGGGTATGTATGTGTGAGTGTGTGTGTGTTGGCATTTTTTTTGGCTTGATATTCTCTGAGCTTCCTGGATCTGTGATTTTTGTGTCTGTCATTAGTTTTGGAAAGTTCTCAGCCGTTATGATGTCCAATATTTCTTTTGTTCTGTTCTCTGTTATTACCTCTTTCATTCCAGTTACGTGTATTTACACCATTGGAAACTTTCCCACAAGTTTTGGATGTTCTGGGTCTTTTGTTGCTTTTGTTTATCATTCTTCTTTCTTTTTGCATTTGAGTTTGGGAAGTTTCTATTGATCTGCTTTTAAGCCAGGGGCTCTTAGACTTTTCTGTTTCACGGACCACTTTGCCAGTCAGGTGAAAACTATGGACTCCTTACTAAGTCCACACTAGACTGTATATTATTTAAAAAATATATCATACCCGCACCAACATGTCTGACAAGAATAATGTTTTTTTTTTTTTTTTTTTTTTTAATAATTCAAGCTCATGGACCCCTGGTTAAGAACCCCTGCTTTTAAGCTCTCTGATTCTTTCCTCAGCTGTGCTGTCTACTGATGAGTCCATCGAGGACTTTATTTCTATTACAATATTTTTTATTTCTAGCATTTACTTCTGATTATTTCTTAGAGTTTCCATATCTCTGCTTCCTTTACCCATCTGTTTGTGCATGTTGTCTATATTTTCCATTAGGGCTCTTATATTAATTATAGTAATTTTAAATCCCTCTTGAATAATTCCAACATCAGTGTCATATACAAGTATGATTCTGATACTTGCCTTTTCTCTCAGGCTGTGTTTTCTTCTTACCTTTTGACATGCTTGGTGATTTTTTGTTGAAAGTTGGACATGTTGTATCAGGTAATAGAAATTAAGGTAAGGAAGCCTGTAGTGCAGGATTTACATTAATCTGAGTAAGAGTTGGACTGTGTTTAATGCTTGCTGTGGCTAGAGGTGCCAGAGGTGTCATATTCCTTAGGCTTTCCATGGTCCTGCTCAGAGAGATTATGTATCTTATAATTCTTTCAGCTACAAACCACTCTTATTATACTGGAGCCCTGTTGCAGTTGAAAATTGTGAGGGAGAGAGAACATTCTATGTTCTTATAATTAAATCTCAGTCTTTTAAGGAATTTTGACTCAAGAATTCACCATTGCTTTTACTTTGTGTCCCTGCAAAAGACATGTTCAGGTCCTAAGCCCTGATCCTGTGAATATAAACTTGTTTGTAAATAGGATCTTTAAGATGCTATTAGCTAAATGAGGATACACTGGATTAGGGTGGACCCTAATCCAATATGACTGATGTCCTTATAAGGACAGGAGATTGGACACAAGGAGGAGGAAGCAGACACACAGACAGAGTCAAAGAGACAGCTAGGTGTCAGAGTGATGCTGCCACAAACCAAGGAGTGCTATGGATAGCTGGCCACCTACCAGAAGCCATACAGAGGCAAGGAACAGATTCTCCCCCTTTAAGAGGAAGCATGGCCCTGTACTCACCTTAATTTCAGACTTCTAGCCCCCAAAACCAGTAAACAATAAATTACTGTTGTTTAAACCAACTAGTCTCTGGTGCTTTGTTGTAAAGACACAGACCAAAACCCCTAACAAGCCAAATGAGTTATTGCATGATTCAGTCCTGTCTACTGCTCCAGCCCCATGATATACCACTGCTCCCCACATTCACTGACTGTAACCTCAGTGATAGCCTAAATTCCTCAAACATTCTTTTCCTCATCATGACCTTCATATTAGCAGTAAACTATGAATATATTGCTCCTCATCTCTCTGGATAACTTCAGCTCATGTAAACTTTCAATTTGCCAGTTTTTCAGAGAAGTCTTCTCTGGTCTTTAAATCTGGCTAAGTTCCCCTAATATACACTCTCACACAACCTTGTATGTTTTCTGTAAAGCATCAAAGCTATAATGAATTACTTAAATTATACCACAATTCTTTATTGAAAATCTGTCTATCCCAATTGACGATAAGCTCCAAGAAGTTGGAGACTGTCTGTCTTGCTCACTGTTATGTCCTTAGCACCCAAGAGTACATGGAAAATATTTTTGAATGCATGAATTGTGAATGAATGACCATTAAACCTTCGTTTTCATTTTATGGAAAACCAAATCCTTGATTTACGGTTAAGGACCAGAGAAGCGTGGAGAGGCAATGATGATGCAAATAGAGGTTCCTGAGGAGAAAACTAAGAGTAGAAATTTAGTTTGAGTAATTATATGAAATATGTCCCCTAGGGAAACTCAGAAAAAATTTTAAAGAGACTAGATTTCTCACAGTTATACAGGATGTAGGCATGAGTTAATTTCTTTTGATATCAAAGGGAAGAGTGACCTCAGAATGCTGGAGAATTTAGGGGCACTTAGATTACAGCAGCAGTAAGCAGTAAAAATATGATTATCATTATTGTCAACTGACTCATATTTTCTTTTCAGATTTCTTAAGTACTGGAATGAAACATGAGAAAATGCCTTGTAACTACTAACAGAAGAATGATTGCCTGAGCAAGTTTTTGGTGATCTGGAATCTTCCTGTACTCAGGAAACTGCAATTTGAGGGTGGGTTTCAATGGTCACATTGCCAATAAATAGCCCACCTCACTCACTTGTGTGGCGAGCCTGGAGCCACACAACTGCCTTTTTAATAATGCATAGCACAAAGGATTTATTAGATAGAGATTTAAATTCATCAAACTAATCCAGTGACTACAATGTATTGGTGTGTTCTCACATATTATCTCATTTAATTATCATAACTACATTAGATTTTTTTCCATTTTTTACAAGTAATAAAACTGAGCTTCAGAACGATTATGTGAATTAGCCATAGATGCCTAGGTAATTTATAGCTAGAGAGATGATAGGAACCTTAGTTTTCTGACATCCTGAGGTTGTAAGCCTCATATTTATAGCCTGTATCAGTATTGTATTAATTTCTCAACTGCTGAAACAAATAATATATGATGAGTTGGCTTAATGACAGGAATTTATTGGCTCACAGTTTCAGAGGCTAGAAGGCTTGCTTCTTCCCAGGCTGGTATCTTTTGGCTCTCAATCTTTGGGGTTCCTTGGCTTTTTTGTCACATGGCAGCATCTTCACCTTTCTCTTCCTGAGTTCTGTTGACTGCCATCTTCTGGCTTTTCCCCATGGCTTTCTTTCCATGTCCAATTTCCATTTTTTTTTTTTTTAATAAAGGACTTTGGTCATATTAGATTAAGGCCCCCTCTCATTCTATTTGGGCACTTGTTAACCTAGAACATCTTCAAAAGTCCTATTTATAAATGGGCTCACACCCACAGGACCAGGGGTTGGGACCTGAACATGCCTTTTGTGGGGGATATGATTTAATCCTCAACAAATATCCATGGCAATTTTGGAATTTTTTTTCATTATTTGGTACTTCCTTTCACACTTAATCACTTTAAACACTGAAAACATTGAAGCTGTGTATCCATTAAGAAACACAGATTTGCATCTTTTTGTACCCAATTTTATTATAACTGTTGCCCCAACCAAATTCAAAGAAAGAATCTTCTAACCCTCCCCAACTAAAATTCTCAGAAAATGTGTATTTAAGCAAGAAAAAATGATAATGGGTTCTTAAAGCAGCTGTTATGCATAGAAAGTGAGCACACTTTATGACGGTTTTTAGAATCTGTTCTGGCTGCAAATGTGTAATATAATCTGAAAATTATGGAGTATTATTCATTTAAATGTGCAAACTTTATTGACAAGAAGACAGCTTCAAAAGAAATGGCAAAGCCCATTTTGTCAATTTTGTTTGTAGGAATTTCTTGGTAAATAAGGACAAAACAGAGCACGATAACTTATATGGCACTTTAAATTGCATTTCAGGGCATCTGGCCAATTTTACAACTTGCATGGCACAAATAAGAAAGTGATTTTATCTAGCTAGAACACAAGACAATTTTGATCAATGTGTGGATATTCATATAGATTATATATATTATTGTACGTACGTGCGTAACATGCACATACACACATGCACTTACTCACATTGAATTTGTTTTTTGTTATAGGGAAAGCCAGATGCGAATGCAGGTGACACAGGGTAAACCATCACCAGAACAAATGAAAAGTTCATTCCCTAGAGCAATAAATGCCACATAACCTAGTTGGTCTATACTTCTTTTCACAGTGTAGAACTTTCCTTCGATTAGTTTGTTAGAAAGTTTTTTTTTTTTTTTTTTCCTGCTGCTATTGTGCATACCTTGAGATAATCATAATTTATTTTCTTTTTAATATATTAACATTGTGAATTATATCAAAAGATTTTTTTCTCATTCTTATATAATGTACTATCTATTCCTTGAAATTTTATATTATTCACCTAATTAAAACCAATTAAATCTGGGTTTAGAGGTTATTGGTATATTCTAGTTTGTTTTTTTTTCTTCTTGGGTCTTTTTTTAATAAAGATAATTATTTCTATATGTTTTCAAATGTATTGGCCTTTATTTATTTATTTATTTGCTAATAGTCTTTTTATAATTTAAAAAAGCCTTTTTATATTTGGAATTTCTTTGATTTGCAACTTCTCTTCATTTTTGTTGAATCTCTCCTGCCAAAGGTTCATCTTAGTTATTTTTTCAGAGAATAAGCTTTGCTTTTTTGCTCTTTATTTTATTGATTTTTGCCTTTTTATTGTGTCTTTACTTTTCTTCTTTTTTGGTTTTTCTCTGTATCTATTTTTTTCAATATTTTAATTGAATGATCAGTTACTTTTTTTTGTCTTTCTAATTTTTCTATATTAGCAATATGTCGTACATTTTTGGCCTGTAGAATTTTAATTGTTATTTACTTCTAAATATTTCGTTATTCATCTTGGATTTACTTTAAAATGTAAACAAGTATAGTGCTTGTGTATCAGATACATGGGACTTTTAGCTAGCCTTTTGTTATTAATTTAATGTATTGCATTTGCAAAATGTAAACTGTATGTTTCATCCTCTGAAATTTATTGAAGCTTCCTTTGTGGCCAAGTACAGGATCAATTTTTGTAAATGTTCTATGTATGCTTAAAAACAAAATATGTATTCTCTGCTTATTCCAAGGAATAAATTTTAATATGTAATAGCTTGAGGTTTAATTATAAGTATAATATATATATAATATAAAAAATGTAATATATAATATAATAGCTTGTGCTCTAAATGATTGAATTATTTAGATCTTCTACATCCTTGATTTTTTTTTTTTTGGTTTGCTTTACCTATCCACTTCTTGAAAGAGTATGTTAAAATCTCCTACAATAATTATTTATTTCTCTATTTCTACCTGTATATTTATTAGATTTTGTTTTATACATTCTTATGCAATTTTGTGAAGTGCAGATGTGTCATTTTACTCTGTTGTTCCTTTAACTAGTATGTAGTACTTCTTTTTTGAATTCTATTTGTCAGAAATAAAGATGAGGAAGCGGCTGTGGATCAATTGCTTGGGCTCCTGTTTACCATATGGGAGGCCCCGGGATTGATTCTGGGGCCTCCTGGTGAAGGTAAGCCAGCCCGCACAGTGTGGTGAGCTGGCACAGCAAGATGACGCAACAAAGGAAGACAAGCAGACACAGAAAAACACACAGCAAATGGACACAGCAAGCACAAGCAGCAAGGAGGGGATAAATAACTAAATAAAAATAAATCTTAAAAAAAAAAAAAAAAGAGACAAAGATGACAACCCCAGCTTTCTGTTTCTTTATAGTTGCCTGAAATATTATTTTTTATTCTTAATTGCCAACTTTAAGCGCATACTTTATAGGCTAGTGTTTCTCAAACCAGTTGTGGTGAAAGAAGGTTTTCTAAATTTTCTATTCTATTTCTATTGTACTTTATTTTTGTAAAATGTAATGAATATGGATTTCTAGAAAAAGAAAAGAAACAAAACCTACAATATTCAAGTCTACATTTTAGTATTAGATCAATAGATGGATAACTGTCAAATTTCTATAAAATTGTCTAAATTCTCATTCTCAATTTCCATACTTATCTTGTCGTAGATGGGTAACAAATAGGCCAAAGACTAGTATCAGTATCAGACCATATTTTAAATAGCCCCGTTATAGGCAAATATTGCTAGATCTTGTTTGTTTATAATACAACTAAGGATCTCTGTCTTTTAACTGATGAGTTTAATCCATTCAAATTTATTGTAATTACTGTTAGGCCAAGATTTATTTCTTTTATCTAATATCATATTTTTCATTTACTTTTTTCTCATCATAATATGATAGTTATCAATTTTGATTGATATATATAAGTCATATTTGTTTTTTTTTTTTTTTTTTTTTTAAAGATTTTATTTATTTATTCATTTATCCCCCCCTTGCTGCTTGTGCTCGCTGGGTCAGCTAATCACGCCGTGCGGGCGGACTTGCCTTCACCAGGAGGCCCCGGGAACCGAACCCGGGGCCTCCCATATGGTAAACGGGAGCCCTGCTGATTGAGCCACAGCCGCTTCCCTGTATAAGTCATATTTGTGACTCAAATACCACAAGTGGGTTTGTCCTGACTGATCTGATATTTCTGAAATGATGACTAATCCTGGGTAAAACTCTGAAAAAATAAACATTTTTTTCATTCAATTCAAATGTAGTTGGACCCCTACAAAAATCAATATTTATTAAAATTATGCTAAAATACTTTGTTTATATATAAAACAGTTATATTCTGGGCTCAGATAAATAGACAAATGTCCAACAGGATATTAAGAAATCATTTGGAAAAGGAAAATTCATTTTGTGGGATAGCCCTATGAATAGCAGAACATCTGTTATCTCTGGCTTTTGCTTACTAAATGCCAATAGCACCTCCCAATTATTCTGCCAACAAAAAAATTCCTCACAGATTCTCAAAATGTCTGTTTGGGGTTGTTTTACTCCTTGTAATTGAGAGCCACTGTTTTGAGGGGTGGCATAGAATTGAAACTAAGTCAGGGGAAGTCTTTCCCCACGGATTTTGAAACTGGTACCAGCCAAATTGTAAGAATGACTGTGGAATTCGTCTGTGGGCATGTCCTTGACTACATGGAAATAGTTCGTCTGCTGACAAATAGAGAGAAGCAGAGGCAAGAGATAGAGCCAGACTGCACTGATAAATTTCTCGGTCTTCCCCATAATTTGATTCTATTATATCCCTCCTTTTTTTACTGTAGCTAATTCAGATTGGATTTGTTACTTGCTACTAAAAGAGTCCTAGAAAAATATAAGTATTTATTGGCACACTATTATTTCACACCAGATATCGTTATGGTATGCTGAAAGGAGCTGAATGAAGGATATATTCAATAAAGCAAAAAAGAATGAGAAGTACAGCAAATACAAATTCATTTAAGGATATTATGGAGTATACTTCAAAAATAAACTCCCAGAAACACTTACTAAATGAAATTGAAACTTTGTATATGCATTTAAAAATTAAAACAAATTAGACTGGTAGCAGAAATTGGTTGCTAATTTTAAGTATCAAGGGAAAAGAGGCGTCCAAGTTTAACTAAAATATTAAATCAGCTCCATGTAAACTCCTTTATTGAAATGGAAAGGTAGGGCATTTAAGTCTCTTCACATAATCTTTACTAGAGGCTATTAAATACTCTTTGGCAAGGGAAATGTCTTTATTGGAAATGATTACCTTATTATATAGTATATGTTCTCAGGATACCATTTCTTGTAAAAATTTTGTCTTTAGTCCAATCTTGGCATGGATGTTTTTTTGGAAAGTCTGCAGAAGAGATTTCCATTACAATTGAATGTTTAGTTACATAGGGATCAGCTATAAAATGTGTGCTAAGATGTCTAAGGTAATGAAGCACCAATTAGAACAATGAAACATTAAAGAGTGGTAAATATCATTAAATATGTCGTGTTGTTTCTTTAGTACAGTATGAAGCACATTCTATGGCTGATAATCAACCTTAGTCAGAGATGAAGGGCATGGATATTAAGATTTAAGGGAAAAACCATCTTAAGGGAAACTTTAGTGAATAACTTCATATTATATTCTCAGTTTATGTTTTTAAAAATGTCTGATATTCAGAAACATGCATATATTGATTTGTGAAGTCTACAAAGTGGAAAGTAAAAGCTAATATTTGCTTACTTTTTGGTTAATTTGCATTTTTTCTTGCTCCTTTTATTGAAATTGCTCTTTATCCTTAAGGCAACCACCAATCTCCCAGCTCTTTCTTGTCCTTCTGATCCATGATGATTCTCCTGACTTCATTTGCTGATCCTTCAGCCTGGATCCCAAGGTCAACCATTTTAAAGTTGGTTCTCCTAGAAGTAAATGAAAAGTTGCATAAATAATACGTGTCAGAATGGGGACCCAAACTCAAGTGCTCCTGCTGTCAAGGCCTTTTGCGGCTGCTTCTACTGACATTTCCTTCCATAGTGCTAGGATGTATTACAGGTTCTTCAAAGGCAAGAACTGAGTGTTCATTTTCATCTTTCTCACAGAGTAGCGCAAAGCACCTGACATACAGTAGGAAAGTAGACATATTTTTATTTTTATTTTTTTTAAATTTTACCGGGAGGTCCTGGGGATCGAAATCCCTCCATATGACAGACGGATGTCCAACCATTTGAGCCACATCCACCCCCTACATATTTTCACTTGAAGGAATGATGTTGTCTATGATCTGTTTTAAATCCACAATTTCTTAGGGATGGTTTGATGTTGATTAATAACCAAAGTTCTACAGAAAAAAGAAACAAGAAGAAAAAAAATACCAAAGTTCTGATAATGCATGTGTGTGTACATGTATATATTCATTTTAGTATTATATTCATAATTCTATGAAGGTATTGGCTGATGTAAAAATGCTTTCATTTATTTAGAAATTAGTTGTGAAAGAGTGAAAGAATAATATTCTTAGTAAAAGTCCACATTTAATCTCTCTGCCATTTAAACGGGAAGGAAAACAGGAGTGCTGTGATATTTGTAAAGTTCAGAAAAGAGTAAAACAGTTGGAAATGATCAAATTTGATGATTGGAAAGCATAGCAAAAATATCCCATTCAAAGTTATTTGCTTCAGTGGAAGGTACTATTCTCTTTATCATTCATCAATTTGTTTACCTTTCTATTTGATCCAATGAAACCAACTATCTCTTCATTGTATGTTGCACTGACATTCGGGTCTTGAAATAAATTTGGAGTTCTTGAATATAAGCTGCAAGTTATAGTCTAATTCTTAAACAAAGAGTATTAAGTCTTATTTATGTATTTCACTGTTTTGCTAATTAACTTCAGTTATTTTATTTCTGTTGTTAACGGTAACATGCAATTATTTATAATATACCATTATAACTCTATTTACTATTAATAATTGGAAAATGAAATGGATCAATAAAACCTCTATATTGTTTGCATGTTTGCATTATTAAAAATGTGGATGTCAGGAAAAAATCATAACAGTGAAATATATTCGGTGACAAAGCTATTTTTCACGAACTATGCTGGAAACCCTACTCTTTGGATCATTTAAAATCAGAATAGAAAAAAAAACTTTAATCAATTTCAAGGAAATTCAGGTGTCTGAAGAAATGCCAAAATGAACAGCCCAACTGACTTTCCTTCTTTAAATGTTATGGTGTTTTTTAAATGGTTCACTGTATCTTACTTACAATAGTTTTTAACTATTTTGTTTCCATTACAGTTATAGCTTAACATTTAACATTATGGATGAAAACATAATCAGAACAGATCAGAATGGAAGTAGCCCTTTTTGCAAAGCTCCTGATTTTATGAAAATATTTCATATAGCTTGCATTTATATCAATTGCATGAAATAAATAGCTGAAAATCTATCCAAAGTCTGTGCCTAATATAGAACAATAATCTGAATCTAATCTTTCAATCCCAAGACTTTAATCATCTTTTTCCCTCCATGAAGTATTTATTTCTGAAATTGTCTTATTATCTTCACTGTCTACTTTGTTTCTATAAACACTAGCTTAGTGTGTTTACCTGTGTTTTTTTTTTTTTTTTTTTTGTAAAATGATATATAAATATATATGCATATATGTGTATTTGCTTACAAAAATGTTATTTATATATATATATATACATATATTTTAAGAGGTGCTTAGATTACCTAAAATATTACACGGAACCCACTGGGATTCCCATGTTGGCCACCTCCCACACCTCCCACCACATCCCACACAAACATCTCCCACAGTGTGGCCCACCAACCTCAATGAACTTACACATCCTGGAGCCTGTGTTGTTTTCATTGTTGCTTTATCAGAAAGAAAGTTTCTTACAAATATTCTTAGAAACTGATTCTCCTATTTCAAATACTTTTATTAATTTCACTCATTTTACCCTGAGAAAATAATGAGATAGAACTACATTTCAACGTTATTTAAAAAAAAATTTGTTTGTAATTATGGGACAAAAGACTCCAAAAGTCTTACCTTTCCATCTCCCAAAAGACCTTTACATCTAGATTATCCACAGCAGCTTCTTCTACCCCTCTATCACATCCCTTTGTTTCATATATTCTAATTATCTATTACTTGTATGTATGTATGTTAAACACTCATATATGAATGTATTTACTTGCTTATTGCCCATCTTCTCCATTGGAATTTAAACTTCATAAAAGCATGGATCTCTTTTTATCTTATTCACTGCTGTGCTTCCAGCATCTACACTAGAAACTAGAAAGTACGACAGGGATTTTTGCCTACTTTGCTCATTACTATATTCCCAGCACATAGACTAGTGAAAAGCATAATTTAAAAAATATTTGTTGGAGGTGTGGGAGGTGGGCAACATGGGAATCCCAGGGGGTTCTGTGTAATATTTTTGGTAATCTAAGCACCTCTTAAAATATATTAAAAAAAAAAAAAAAAAAAAACAAAATAAAAAAAATTAATTTTATTTATTTAAAAAAAAAAAAAAAAAAAAAAAGAAAGAAAAAGAAAAATGATTCAAGTGATAAATGCACAACTATGTGATTATACTGAATACTATTGATTGTACACTTTGCATGGATTTATGCTTTATTAACAAGTTTCAATAAAATTGATTAAAAAAAAAAAAACCTCTCAAAAAAAAATTTGTTGGGTTAATGAATATAGTAGGTACTTGGTATTTCTTGAATGAAGATATTAAATTATTCCTAAGATTCAAGATTTTATTTCTGTACAATGGATCTAGGTCAGATTGCATTCTGATTTTGTTTCTATTCAGAGGGTAGCAATATACCTGGTTTGGTAAAGCAGTGCCCCAATCGTGTCCATCTTTATGCTCATGTGTTTTTGCAAAATATGGCATTCAGGATTCAGAAATTTCTGATTTGTTTAGGTACTTTAAATTTTACATTATAGACATAGAAGACTTCTCCAGAAGAAAAAAAGAGTTGCTTTAGTGATAAAGTGCCAGTGGTATCTTTGGCCTTCAATTCATTAACCAAGTTTAAGAAAACTAACTGTACCCAAGATGCCCTATGTATTCATAAAAAGAAACGGTCCATGAGGCCATATTCTCTATCCAAAATCCACTGACTTTTCCACTCTGAATTGGACCCATGAAGATTCCTCGAATGCCTCTGAGGGAGAGGGTTGGGAAAAATAAGCAGTGGCTCTCTCCAGACTTAGAGTTTCTATGTAATCACCTGGTATTCTCTGTATACCCAGGAAGGCAATGAACTGGGATGGTAGGCATAATTGTGACAATTGTCCTGTTTAACAATTAAGAGTTTTCTACTAGGATCAATCCCAATTATTTGATGATAAATGGAGGTTTGAGCCATATTTAGAGTCATAGTTTATGTTAATGCCAGGTAATAGGTTAGAAACTTTGCCATTATAATGTTACAATTAATCAGGTCTTAAAAATATGTCCACATTATTGACAACTATTGCTTCTCTGTGTCTTAATAAGCATGACTTGAAATAGTGGAACTTCACAGGAGAACCAGGATATTTGGAGTTAAAAAAAAAAAAAAAAAACTTCTGCCATCTTTTTTCTCTTATTATCCCTGATTTTTAATTCTTCCTAATATGCCCTGCATCTTTTTTCTCTATTGGCAACTTTAATCCTTATTCTTCGCCAGCACTGATATGGCCTGAAGAGAGGAGATGAGTGCTTGGAAATGGGAATAAGGGAAAATGAATGAAAAGTGAGGGAAAACTAAAATGAATTCCCCCAGATAATGGCAGGATAATTTAGTTTTTCTCAATAAATTATGCTCTATTAGTTAGTCCACCTAATCCCAGTCTTCCCCAAGCCCCAAATTCACTCACACCCATTTTTTTTTTTAAGTGAAAGAAAAATACATGGTAAGTACAAACAAGTCAAGTTATGTTGAGGTTTTCCTCCCTTCATTTCTTTAACTGATTTTGGCACCTTAATACAATGATGATAGCATGCAAATCTTTATACAATAAACTAGTTGGGATGCCTACAATAAATAATTCCCATTTCTGTCACCTTTCAAGCCACATTGCAAAGAGTAGAGTGCAGCAATATGGCCTTATGTTTCTTATTTTCCAGATCAATCTGCTTTTCTTAATTTTAATTTATAATCAGGACAACTGAAGCTTCCTGATCATATCAGACATGCCAATCCTTTCAGAAGCAAATCTGATTTAACATCAAGGAGCCTGGCTTGTGTTCATGGAGAAGGAGTTTTTCTCCCCCTACCCCCACCCCCACTTCCCACCCCTGCTCTCCAGAAGTTTTTGGCTGGCACTTAACTGATTAAAACAGTTGAGATTCAAACCTAATATTTGGCGGACAAAAATCTCTCAGTTGAGCCAAGTAATGGTCTATTTGGTCAGCGTAGCAGAGTGCATGACCAGGCAGATGACTTTGGAGTTTTTTGTTTGTATTTCTGGAGGAGAGGGAGAGAAATATACACGTGAAAGAAAATTGCTGTTTAAAAAGTCTGGAATGAAATAGAAGCTGCTGCTTTGAAAGTGGAGATGTGTTCATTTTAAACTTCTAAAGAGATGTATGAAGAGGAAAAGAATATAATCTTACCTTCCTATTTTGTTTTGCATCTCTGAACAATTTAGCCTAACAGACAAATATCTCAGATCCTATCTTAGGGGATACACAGTTTTCCAAGAAGGTACTCTGTGGGTATTTTTGGCTTATGAAACAGATAGTGGATAAGCTTTCCTTGCTAGCTGCAAGCTGGAGCTTGTGTCAGGCTTCACTAGGCACACAAGGCTCTGATTTTGTATCATTAAAGACTCATTATCTCTTTTATCTTCTGTTGAAAGCATTCATCCATAGCTAAAGCTACTACTGAAACAATAGAGGCTCCTAGCTCAGTAATAATGCTTTTTTTTTTTTTTTTTTTTTTGCCAGCTTAAAGAGCCTTTAAAGGATGGATTGGTTTTCACAGTGCAGAAATAAAAAGCTACTGCTCAGGAAAATATGAAAGTTTATTTCTGTAAGTAACTTCAATTTTAAAAAGTGGAGGAAAATCATCTGATGCGACTTTCTCAGAGGTGGGAGTCTGAGCATACCTGAATGCTAAATTCTACTGGGGAAATATTACATTTTCCAAAGCAGAATGGCATGCCTTACTTATGCTTAGCCTCAAAGAGAATAATACTTTAATAAGAATGAAACAGGCTTGGTGTATTGATCTTGCCAATTTGTTGGGTATTAATATATATTTGGCAGGGAGCTAAACTCTCCATTGAATTCAACAGTGGATTATATGAACAGTAATTTCTACATTTACCAGCTTTGTTTACACTTTCATTATACCTCTACCACATTATCTGATACCTTCATACAGTTTTCAATCTTATAACCACTTTAATCTTCTCCTGCACTCAGCATATATGAGTGAGTTTGTTGGCATAAGGGAATTTTGAAGGTTATATTACAGTACATGAATCAACGGAAAATGAAATGCACTAGAGACATGATCAGCCAGTTTTAATTCATTGCAGAAAGTTATAGATACCAAAATGCATTTAATGTAATCTGATCTCTTTATTCAGTCCTGAATTTACGAGCAATTCACCAGGAGTCAAATGACAACTTTGTTTTAAAAATAGTAGTCTATATTGAATGCCATCTTAATATATCTCTGACATATTTACATTTAAAGAGCAGGAAAAAGTGGAATCTTTGAACATAAATTTCCTATTTCTCAGGGGAAAAAAAGGCCTAAGAAAGATGATACTTTTGTTCATTGAACCATAATCTGTCATTGTAACGTAGGTCATCTTGGTGATAACAGTTAAATAAATCCAGCTTATCAGTACAGCTGATAAACAGATTAGAAACCCCCAAGATTATTGAGCATTTCATTTTCAGGAGGAGGAAAATAGTCATTGTATTCAGCTCTCTATAAAAATTAAAAACAAAACAAAACAACAACAACAAAAAACCATTTTATGTTAGCCCACTCTGCTTAGAATGATCAAAAGTTCTTGGTTCAGTTCAACAAGTAGATATGGACAGGGAGATGGTAAATATCAGTCAACTATTGTTTAGTTATAGATGTGATCCTTCATTCTGGGTCCTAAGTTCTTTTTGGTAATGCTGACTCCATCAAAAGCAATCATCTTACTTGGGAAAGAAGTGAGGTAATCCCTTCTCACTCATATTTGAGAAATCTCATTTTTTCACACACTGTAGTACAGGCATTTAGGCTGAAGGTCAAACGTGGGAATTCTAGTTGCTATTTTTATTTCAACATACAAGATTAGTAATTGATTCCAAAGCAAACAAATTTTTGTTTTTGTGTCTTTGAAAATTTCTTTTTGTTTATGTAGAAAAGCTATGTGATTTTAGTAAGCCCAAGGAAATAACATAATTTATTGTAACTATAGGAGTTTAAAGTGGCTATAAGATTGAAAACTGTATGAAGGTATCAGATAATGTGGTAGAGATATAATGAAAGTGTAAACAAGCTGGTAAATGTAGAAATTACTGTTCATATAATCCACTGTTGAATTCAATGGAGAGTTTAGCTCCTTGCCAAATATATATTAATACCCAGCAAATTGGCAAGATCAATACACCAAGCCTGTTTCAAGTATTGTTTATGTAATTATCATAAAATTAAATGTGGACATTATTATCATTATTATAAAAATAATATACTGTATTTATAGAGAATATAAATGTGTTTTGTATTACACTGATATTATTTATAAATGTAATTGTATATATAATGCAATAAAATTGTTTTTTATTAAGTAGGTAGAATAAAATTGAAGTTTCCATACACATTTTATATAATAATAGCATTTGAATGGAGGACATTCTGAATCGTTGGTTGGGTAGATCAGTTTTGTAACTAGAAGTGGATTCTACATCACTTAACAATTATAACATTCATTGTCAGCATTTTTCTAATTGTCAAATGGCTAGTTTTTATTTAATAGATGAAATTTCCGGTCCAAGAATATTCCAAACCAAAAATATTCAAAACTAAATAAATGACCACTTTCAAATACTCTTATTTATTGGGTTTCTTTTTCTCCAGCAAAATAATGGTAGTACTATCTTTCATTAATATTTCCTTTAAAAGTAGGTCAAAAGAATGGGAAAAGAGATAAAATATTGGAGGAAGAATTTACTTTCAGAATCCATGACCAGATGCCCTCAAAGTCTCAGTTCACAGAAATCAGGAGTAAAAGCAATTTATTAGAGCCATCCAGTGACAGACAGTCTGTCCACATGGACCTATACCCCCAGAGAGAAAGCTTGATCCAATCCAGTTTAAATGAGTTAAGAAAAGGGGTTTCCACTATGTCCTTTGAAAGGGAGATTATTTGGGAGTTCAGCAAACCTCAGTTTTAGGAAATACTTCTTAATACACTACCCAAGTATTCTGTTGCTCAATTTCATCCATTTTTTCCCAATTATTCACCCTCTGCTCCATTTAGTTTGTGTTTATTCCTTTCAAAAACTGGTTGACTAGTCAAACCCTCCCTCAGTTTCCACCCCATTCAAACTATGTTTAGTTCTTTATGTTTTCACTATGATTCAATTCCTCTAACCAAATGTATTTATCTCATTTCTGATTATTTTTTAGTACAGCTGTGACATGATACTGTTTTAATTATACTCTTATGTTGTAAAAAGAAAGGGGTTTTCTAGCCAGTAAACACTGAATCTTTAATAATGTAACCCAACTACATTATTAAATCTTTAATAATGTAACCCAATTACATGAAGCTGACAAAAATCACAAACTGAGAGCTTTTCAGATGTGACGATTTGTTCCATCTCTTCCTTTTGAAAGTCCATATACTTTTTTAAAGGGTAGTTCTGATTTAGGTAATTTTTCAGGGAAAATTTGAAGTGCTCTTTGTACCCTTTACCTGTGTAACTTTTCCTGGTTATGCCAGACCTAGTAAATAGAATAATAAAATTGCTCATTGCATCTATTTGTTCTCTTGAGCTGCTCTCTTTCACAATCTTGATAACTATTTCAACTTTAATTAAATTACAAAAGTGAGCATAACAGAAATATAATATAGTTAATAGAAAATGGAAGCATGAATACAATCTGTGTACATGGTCTTACAATAAAAATAATCAATGACTTAAATAGCCATTATTTTGTGTTTATAGAACCTTAGGATGAAATGGTAAAGGTGCTGTTTGACTTCAAGGAAAGAAAAAAGATATTGCTGCTGGAATAAGTGAAGTGATGGAAGGCAAGTAAAGTGTGGGAAGTAGAACCCTGGGAATGTAGTCTTATCCAGTGGTTTGGAAGAGAATATGTCCTTCATTTAGGAGCGAGGGCTTAGAATGTTGAAATAAGTGTTTTCAGGGAACAAAAGACCCTGTGATATACTTCCATCACTCCAAACCCCAAATCAATAATCTTTTCAATATCTTGAGGCATTCTTTCTTTCTTCTTGGCAACGCCTTTTGCATACCTATCCTTGGGATGGGTTTTTAAGAAATTAAGATTTTATTCATTCTAGGAAAGTTCATATTTTAACAGGATTTTGAAGATAAAAGACAGGCTTTCAGGTGTGAAGAAGACACTTTTAAACAAGATGCTATTTGCAGAGTTAATTCAAGGATTCTACTGCAATGGGGACTGGGGGTGGCTGATACAATCAATCCACCCAATTTTTCCATTGTGTTCCTAATGTCAAAAAATCATCTAGATATAACAAGAAAAATCATCTAGATACAACAATGGCAAAATATGATAGAACTGATTCAAGTCCAAGAAACCAGTTATGAAAATTGACAAGTATGAGTATGGCTTCTCTTTTTCTGCAGGTAGAGAATAATAGTAAGAGAAAACTAGGAGGACCAACTTTTTGAAACATCAACTATTAGTACCTTGTTCTAGTAATTTGTGCCTTCCCTAATTAATTTTGTTTTGTTACACCTCCACCTCTGAAGTGTGCTCTTTATGACCCACCCACTCACATGGGCAGTCATTTACGTTTCTCCTTAAAACCATGGTTCTTCTCACCAGAATGAATTTTAAGAACAGTAGTGCTTTTGATGGGAATTGATGAAGTAATAGCTAATTGATGGTGTTTATAAAAGAATAAACATGGCAATGCTGCAAACATTAATAATACATTTTTTTCCCACCATACTTTGAATTTTCGCTTTGCAATTGGTTAGTTATTGGATAAAAATCAATCATTTTTCCTTTATATGTACATAAATGAAACTGTTTGCATTTTGAATTGTCTGACTATATTGTCAATGTTTCCCAGAGTGCAAAAAGAAAAGAAAGCATTGCTAGAGAAGTCAAAACAGAAAGTGAAACCTCTGAGTGTAGCTGAGGCTGGGGGATAAAGGGCAGTGGTGCAGAAAGGAAGGCTGGGATACAAAATGATGCATGTTAATTCATAAACCAACTGCATTCATCCATTTGGTAATGCGAACACATGATAAAAGTAAAATGACCAAATCCAATTATATGCATCAATTCTATCTTCTTGAGCAATTATCATTCTTTTGTAAACTGCAAATTTGGCCACTTGTGTGTACCAACCCTTAATTGTCAGTAATTCTCTAGTTTTCTAGAATTTTGTAATGAGATATTTAGCACACAACATTGCTGCTGCCAGCTATTTACATTGTTGGACTGAATTACCAAACAGATATAAAAAAATCATGGGAGGCAGCCATTTGCAGCATTCTTAAATATTTTACTCTTTTACTTGATAGTTAAATATGGCAAATTATTGTTTAGGAATTACTAGTGTGATTGAAAATCCAGGGGGGGCCTGGTTGCTTCACACTTTCTTAAAAAGGATGCCATTGTCCCTGTTCTTATCAAAGGTGCCTCATGAACTTCTAAGAGTGCCCTTCAAGGCACTTTAAATTGGTTAGTAAAAGTGATAATGTCTAATGGAGGACAGCTGGCCCTGGATTTGGGAGACATGGGTTCTTCAGTGCCTCTGAACTGCACCAGCTGTGCAATTCATTTCAACTGTCTGGGGTTTGAGCTCCTCATCTATTTAATGAAGATATTAAACTAGATTTGTAAAATAAATTCAAACTCAAAGTTTTTTTAACTGACATTTACCTATAAGTTGTAATTTTTTCCCCAGGCGTTTCCTTGCTTGTGGTTATTTGAGGTTTTTTTTAAGAGAACTTTGTTTTCTGATTGCACATTCTTGTGTTCATTGCCTTTTTAAATGGATTTTTAATAACTTCTAAATATGAGCTATTTTTAAATGAACAGTTTCTTCTATTTCTTTAATTGTTTTCCCCATCATTTTCTCCTATTATTTTTGGACTGCTAGATTTAAAATATAGTTTCTTATTCTTCTGTTTACTGATCTCTCCCTGTTGGCTTTAGAATTGGATCTTGTTTGCCTGTTCTAATATGCTCCATTTAATCCACTGACATCCTGAAAAGATCTCTCAGAAATCAGCATTCTACCAACCCCATTCTCTTCATTGCATGATTTACAAAGCCTGGATTCTCCATTTGGATTTGGAATCTCTTCCAACTTATATTGTAAATTTTTAAAAAATTTCCCTGCCTCCCCCAAGATGGCTCCCTTGTCTGTCTGCTCATTGTCCATTCACTGTTGTGTCTGCTTATTGACTGTTCGTTGTCTCTGCTCATTGTCTCTGCTTATTGTCTCTGCTCATTGTGTCCACTCATTGTCTGCTCGTTATCTGCTTCTTTAGGAGGCACTGGAAAACGAACCCGGACCTCCCATATGGGAGGCAGGTGCCCAACTGCTTGAGCCACATCTACTCCCTCTTATTAATTTTTTATGCCTAATTAACATGCCATATAGTCCATTTCTGTCTGGATATCTAATCACTTTATGTCCAAAACTAAATATATTACCTTCCCACCCCAACATGTTCCTCTTCCCCTTTTAGAAAATAATGACATCATCCATTAAATCTCCACAGCTAGGAATTTTGGAAGAATCAGCAGCCTCTCCTTTTTTATTCTTCTGGTGAATCACCTTCCTCACTGTCCCAGACTTAGCTCATATCTTCCCATTCTATTTCATACCTACTATTACTTCCAGGGATAGGCTTTATAAAGTAAAGCTATGTGAATAAGTTCCAAAATATTGAGGACCCTTGCAAAAGGGGAGATTGGCATCTTATTTCTCTGTCAGTCATTTGGCTAGGCAGCTGGTTTGTTTATTTGTCCACATGTACTTGAGCAGGACAACAATACATAGAGAGAAAGAGGCGAGGCAGCAGCATAGGGCACAGGTACAATGGCAGAGCAGCCTGGGCCACTCCATTTGTCATCATGAAGGTGTGTGAGTTTCTGAAGGATCAATGGACATCACAGAGGCTGGAGGCACGGTGAAAGAACTCCAGGAAAGAGATACTGTGTAGTATTTTGATGGGGCAGGAGCTGGAAGGATTTGGAAGAAATTGAGTTGGAGCTGCTTGGTGACTGAGAAAAACCAGAGACTGCAACAGCGAGAGCACAGAGGCAGCCAACCCAGATACCTAAAGAACTAGGCCTTGAAAATGGCGGGTATAGGATGTGTGTCAGGGTGGAGAAAGTGTACCAGGGATCATGAACCCTTCCTAAGCCCAATGAATCAAGGAGATATAAGAAGAATAAAAGAGTGAAACTTGCCCTCTCCTTCAGGTCCCCAAAGCCACAATTCTGGGCTGCACTGGGTTAATGAATATGTTTAAATGGGGTAGAAAAAGAAATTTTAAACTGGATAATAATTGAAAATTGGAAATTACAATTTTAATAATTAGAAGTTCCTGTGAGACTTTGAAATCTGCCCAAGATGTGATTTAGTAAGCTGTCCACAGGATAGAGAAATCTGACATAGCACAAGGTTGTATGATTCATGAAAAAATAAACTTGTGTCATTTTTTACCCCACCAATCTAAGACAATTCAATAAACCACTTGGTTATCACTTAACGTATTGCATGGTATTTTTCTGTTTACATGTTTGTTTCTGCAATTAGGACATCTATATCTTTAGTACCTTGTCTAGGGCTGGCATTTCACACACGATCAAAGATATTTGTTGAATTAATTAACCAATGAACGGATATATAAAAAAGAAAAATCAGTTCCAAATCTGTATACAAGGGCAGAAGTGATACACAAAAGTGGTGAGAAGAATTAAGCAAAAATAATAAACTGCATTCCTAAGTTAACAAGTGCTATTTAATTTCTGAAACATTATGTATATTCACCATTAAAAATGAAACTCATCACAAGCTGCCTGGTAAGTATTTCATCCTACTCCCCTATCTCTCCTGGCTTCTCTTTTCATCTAAAACCTTTCACTCCCTGCAAAAGACACAAACTTGCTATTGTGCTTTACACATGCCTCTTGTGGTTCCTTGTCATTAGTCTTTTGACTGGCTAGTTCTGTTATCCACCATTTAGTTAGGGTGGAAGATGGTTATGTAAAACCATGAATTCAAAGAGGCCATCTTTTTTTTTTTTCTGGGTCATCATTTTACCTCTCCACATTTATTGATGCAATACCTTCAAATCATCGGACAAAGTTACCTTATGATAAGGTTTTGAACCTACAAACATGAACTTTTCATGGTTTTAGACTCATACCCATGTGAAGATTTTTCAGAATGTCAAGTATATGCTGCTTTTCTTCTTTAAAAAATGTTTACTTCCCATTGCTTTCTGCTTTAGAGCTGCAAACCAACACTGCCATCCACTGTTCCTTTGAATAATCTTTTCCCCACCGTTCTAACCAAGATGTTTTGAAGAAAAGCTTGTCAACAAAATTAAGTCCTTTGAAAGGATAGGGAGTTTTGTTACTTTTGAGAAAGCTCTGCACCTGAGATCAAAGGAATCAAACACATGACTTATCTTCTTTTTCCAAATACTTCAATGGAGAAAATACACTCTCAAAAAGTGGCCAATCTATAGAGTCAATGTCTTCCTAGATATTACAGAGACAGAAAAACCATCCAGTTCCATTTTGATCACTGTTTAACTTTGCTTCATTCAGCTGCCCAGGCTTCGGGTCATTTCTCATTGCAGTCACATTCTAATGTTCAAGGAATAAAGCCAGTCTTCTCTTCCCAGCCAACAAACAGGGCATCTTGGTCCTTTGCTACAGTTGAAGAAGCTTTCTAGTTCTTTGAAAGAGGAACATGCAATCCTGATTGTATTTTATTACATTTTTTTTTTGCTGGATAGTTATCCCACTTTTATTATATATTTCTCATAAGCTGTACTCTTTCTATCTACAGTTCAGCTTTCAACTATATTTGAAATTAAATTTATGAGGAATTATTTATTTATCTCTTACATGAAATAGCTGACCCTTCAAGTAACATAGGTAAAATCCCAGGACCAACATTTGAGGGAGATAATGCTATTACTGGCAGGGCCCCTGAAGGTGATATGGTCCACTTCCCTGACTCCACATGTGTACAGAAACTGAGACCCAAAGAGGAGACGTAATATACCCAGTGCCCAAACTTAGTAACTGGCTAAGTCAGTAGTACAACTCAGGTGTCTCAATCCCTATTCAAAAACTTCCTTAAAAAATCCTCTTCTGTGAAGCAAAGTCCATTTCTCTATCCTTGGGCTACAAGGCTTGTTAATTACTCTTTTTCTTCTTTTTCTGGAAACCTCCCTGAAACCTCCTTTGTTCTTCTGTGCCTCTCATCACCCTTCTTGCCTCCTATCTCCTGGAAAAAGGAGCTGGGCATCTATGTTGAGAAAGAGCTTGCAATAGTAACATTCTCCTTCTATTTCACGCAGGAGAGAAGTTATATGATCCTGATGCCTGGGAAGGGGGAGTAAAAGGGAGGAATATCCATCTTTTAGTCCTGTTTTAGTAAGAGGACAATTGAAAGCTATTTTATTTATCTCAATTTATAGATCCTACATTAGGAGACCTCAATTCCTTCATTCTATCAGGCATTATTTATGTCTGAACACTTCTTTGGATTTATGGAGGTTATATCTCCTTATTATCTCTTGAAATAGCCCTAAAGCCGGCCAGATGGTAACATTAGAAAGCCAAGTAGCTTGTTCAATGCTTTGCTCACTGTTATTTATTCAGCAATCACAAACTGCTTTTAAAAAAAAAACATAAACGCTAAAATGTGATTCCTATTGTCATCAGATTCCAATCCAATGAGAAGCTGGCATTTTTTTTTTTTCCCCTTTATGGATTGACATTGTGTGGGTATGAGGTTGAATTGTACAAACTTTTACTGAAGAAGATGATGGTGCTGGAGTACTTAAGGAAAATCATTCTTTTTTCCTAATAACCTGTGATGCTTTTTATAATAAATGATAATCAATCATAAAAGTAATTTTGATAATTTATTGGAGGCTGGTAGTTATAAAATACACTGTGACAGGAAAACCACAGTGGACAGAAAAGGTCATTATTTAATTTGGTAATAAGATGGAAAGTATTAAGAACTTTTCCAAACTATTTACCAAAATCATATTATATAGTGGGCATTGTTTTGGGAATTTTGCATATATTATCTCATTCCTCATAAAGCTCTGGAAGTAACTGTGAATATCTAAATGCTTCAAGTGAATAAACTAAGATTGGGAGAACAAGGGACTTCCCTGAGGTCACTAAGCAGAATAAGGCCACACCTGAGGAATAAATTCAAGCATATCTGAAAAGAAAGCTTATAGAATCATGCGAACTTAAGGTATATTCTGGTTTTAACAGGTAAATCCACAAGAAGTGTTTACTTGTGTGGAGTCCAGAATTTATAAGGAATATTGGGGTAGAGACTTAGAAAGATAGGAACTCTGAATGCTAGGTCAAAGGTATTTAATTTTATTCTGTAGACAATAAGGAATCATTTGGAGATAGAAAGAGTCATCAAAGTCATGTTTAGAAAAAGAAATCTGGTAGTCATGTACAAGGTGAACACTGCAAACAAGAAGACTATGCTAATGGGAAGATGAGAAGAAATGATTTATGTAAGATGACCTTAAAACATAATACATAATTACCTTATGTTTTAGCTTCCTTGTTGCTAAAACAAATACCATGCAATGAGGTGGCTAAACCATGGGGATTTATGGGCTCATGTTTTTTGTGTTGTTGTTGTTGTTGTTTTTCTCTATCATTACAGGTTAACAGTTTTGAAACTAGGAAAAAGCCCAAATCAAAGCAATGCTTTCTTCCTGAAGACTGGCATTCTGAGGGTGGTTGCCTGTGATCATTGGTCCTTGGCTTCTCTTTCATGTAGTAATGCACATGGAGGACTCACTGGGCCTCTCTCTTCTCTTCCGGGTCCATTGACCTTCAGCTTCTTGCTTCCTGTGGCTTTTCTCTCTATCTGTTTGAATTTCATTCTGCTTATAAGGGACTCCAGTAATAGGATTAAGACACATCCTGATTAAGTTAGGCCACACATTAACTGAAGTAACCTTATCAAAAGTTCCTATTTATAATGGGTTCACACCCATAGGAATGGGTTAAGTTCAGAACATGTTTTCTGGGGTACATAGCTCCAAACCACCACACCTCACAATGTCAATAATTCATTCATTCATTCCACTAAATATATATCACTCTGCTAAGTATTGGCATCTTATACATCATTATACATCATTCAGGATACAACAGCATACATGTATCATTCTGCATACAATAGCAGATTTGAACAGGCAGAAGATAGAATCAGTGGTCTAGAAGGCAGGGCAATTGAAATTATACAGTCAGAAGAACAGAGAGAAAAAAGAATAGAAAAAAAATGAGCAGTTTCTGAGGTATTAGAGTGACAGCATGAAGTGCACAAACATATGCATCATGAGTGTCCCAGAAGGAGCTACCCAAGTGTCCATCAACTGACCCATGGATAAACAAAACTGGTATAAATACAATGGAATATTATTCAGCTGTAAAAAGAATCAAATCTTGATATATGCAATAACGTGGATGAAACTTGAGGATAGTATGCTGAGTGAAATAAGTCAGACACAAAAGGACAAATATTGTATGATCTTACTGATATGAACTAATTATAATTAGAAAACTTTAGAGTTAGAATCTACAACATAGGTTACCAGGGGATAGATGGGGCTAGAGAATGGGGAGTTGATTCTTAATTTATACAGAATTTCTATTTAGTTGATTGTAAAGCTTTGGAAATGGATGGTGGTGATGGTAGCACATTATTGTGGGTATAATTAACAGCACTGAATTAGATAGGTGAATGTGGTTAAAAGGGGAAACTTTGGGTCATATATGTTACCAGAATAAAATTTAGAAGATAAAACATAAGACTGTATAACAGAGTGAATACTATTATAGATGGTGTACTATAGCTAATGGTGCAATTATAAGAATGTTCTTTCATGAATTATAATAAAAGTACAACACTAATACAAGATATTAAAATAGGGTGGTATATGGAAAAAAACCTAATGTAAACTATGGGAGATAGTTAACAGTGCTATTTTAATTATTTTTCAATTGTAACTATGGTAACTACTGTTAAAAAATTAGTACACTTATAAAAAAGTGCTGTAATCAATTGTAGCAAATGTTTCCACACCAAAGCAAGGTGTTGGTGGTAGGGTGGTGTATGGGAATCCTGTACTTTATGCATGATTGGTCTGTAAACCAACAACTTCTCTAATAAATTTTTTTTTTAAAAGCTCAGTCAGAACCTATGTTGTGAGGCACAAAAGCCAACCAAAACTCTTTTTCTTTTTTGTTGTCTAAATTTTTCTAGTAAATTTTGGATTTCAATTGGACCAAAAAAAAAAAAAAAAAAGAAAAGAAAAGAAAGAAAGAGAAGAAAAGGGAAGGGAAGGAAAGAAAAGAAAAGTAAAACAAAGAAAAATTAATATTCCAGAATAGTCCTCATTCTTAGAAACCTGCATATTCTTCTGGTCTCAGGACTGACATTCTTCTAGAACTTGCATAGATCTATCTCTTGAAAACTTCCAAATGCAATGTCCCAGACCCACAGTTATTACTTCTGACTCAACATGAGATGTGTGACTTTGGATGGCATTCTTAACCTTTCGGTCCTCAATATTCTTGCCCTTTTCACTTTAAAATATTATGTTGCTGTAGAGAACTGACTCTTCATTCTTGGGCCTTTTCACCTTTATTTTGTTCCTACTTCTCATCCTTCTAGGCAACCAGGGCTCTTACTTTGTTTGCTGATATCTCCTAAAACCTTCTCTTAGGAGAGGATCTGGGGAATTAATATACCACAGTATACATGGCTAATGCAGCTAACCAGGATGATCCTCACAAAACACTCCACTTGAACAGAGAGAGGGGCAGATGTATGGGTACCAGCAGTGCTTTGGCACAGGCATTTGGGGGACATCTGAGGTCTCCTGTTATGGGAATTAGCATATCATTAGGTCCTTGAAGGCAGACTATCTGGTTTTTAATCCAGACTTTGCCACTTACTAGCTGTGTGATCTTGGACAAATGCTTACCATCTCTGAGTCTCCATTTCTTCATTTGTAATATGTGGATAATAGCAGTGCCTCCTTCACAGCATTGATTGAAGTATTAGATGAGCGTATACAACTAAAGAGTATAGCAGAGTGCTTGGCACACAATAAGCATTTAAATATTTATGTTATAATTTAAAAAGCCATAGAAATGAATGGCATATGGCATTCATTTAGCACCTATAGACATCCTGATGGCTTGATTATTCTTAAAAACTGCCTTTTCTTATTTTCTCATTTCCTACATCTTTTCTCCTCTTCTTCATAATTGCTGTATCATTAAATAATATAGAACATTTTTTAAAAAATTTATGGATTTAGTAGCTAAAGAGTATTAAAGCACATTTTTGTGGGGGCTTTACAGAATCTATGCCATGATTGTGTGTAGTATTGTATTAACACTTTAGATTTGTTAGCTCAAATAATATTTAAAATAATACTTTGGGAGTAGGTATCAAATTCTGCATTATTTAGAAGAGAACACCAAGACTCAGAGAGATTAAATAACTTTTACACAGGTGCAGGCCTAAAACCTGGCAGGTCAAAATTAGAGCCCAGTGATCTTTACATCAGGTACATCTCCTGTCTTTATCCTATTGTTCTTAGAGAAAGCTCTAGTAAAAATGAATATGTGGGAGTGGATGTGGCTCCAGCAGTTCAGCACCCACCTCCCACATGGGAGGTCCTGGGTTCGGTTCCCGGTGCCTCCTAAAGAAAAACTGACAGCAAGCAAAAACAACAAGCAGACAATGAGCAAAAAATACTAAAAAACATTGAATTGTACAAATAAAATGTATGATTATAAGGTTTGTGAACTATGTGTCAATAAAACACATTTAAAAAAAAATAAATGTGTTCCCCTCCTTTCAATAAAAATGGCTTAGTAAAGATGGGCTAATAAATATCTTAACACAATAAAAATATTTAAGAATTTGGTGACTGTTTTATGAAAAAGAAAATTTAAAGGCCCACTTTGAAATGAGTCTTCCAAGCCTAAATTTTCATTGCCAATTCTAGAAAATGCTTAAGGGCATGAAAATAAAATTGACTATATTTAGAAATTCTTACTTGTTTCAGCTTTTTAAAGGGTGAATTAAAATAATAACTCAATGAAAGCTTTGCATCTTTCTTTGCATCTTTATAACAGTTACAAAGTATTTTAATATTTTCAAAGAAAAAATGAAAACAGTAGACCAAATGATTTGGTGGTCTTCAAGAGTGCCAAAATATTTTCAACAAAATGCTGTCTCTCACTATGTCTACCCTGCTTCCAATTTCCAACCCTTCTACAATTCTCTGCTAGCAATCAAACTAGCTAAAGTTAGGAAATTATCAGATGCAGCAAATGCTACTAAAAAAACTGAATTGATAGCTAGGAAGAATGTCTGCTGAGTAAATTCTTGTTAAGGTCTGAGGGATTCTCAGTTATGGGAGGGGGAAAAATATCCTTTGAAAAAAAGTAAGGGTAGAGACTGCAGTCCCTGAATCCATATCTCAAAAGGCCACACCCCTGCTTTTAGTTACAGGCAAGCACAATTATCTATTTTTTTTTTTTGTCCAAGTCATTCCTATTTCTGGAAGTTATCAACAACTTTTGCTGATTTTTGACTGTTGGTCTTTAAGTTCTGATTTGTGGTCTCTTTCTCCCTTAATCTTTTGACTTTGATTTTCTCTATATGCCCTCTAGTTTTGTATGTATGGTTCATAAGTGACAGAAAATAAAATCAAACTCAATTATGTGAAAACAGGAGTTTATTGGATCACAGAATCTAAGGAAAAGTTGATCAATGATTAAATTTTGGATCTAGCTGAGAATGCCTTGAATTCAGCCATAATTTTTGAGTTATTCACTAAATCCTGGATGTCTAAATTGCAGCCTTCATACTCTGCTTAAATTTTTAGAAAAATAAATATGTAATATTTTGCTTATTTAGTTAGCAGGCCTGACCTGGTATTCTATTATGAGCTTAGCAACTGTCAGCTACCACTTTAATTCATAGAACTTTGCTGAGTTTCTTGCTATATGATTTGGATTTTTAAATTATTGCCATTTAAGTTGTATATTATCTGTTCAATATACAGATTGTTCAAAATTAATTTAATTAAATCATAACAGAATATTAATGTCTTATAAAAGAATATTGGAAAAAAATTTAGGAACCAAAGTTCCACATGAACTTGAATTTCATTTGAATTATGGTAATGTTTTTTAAACATTATATTCATTTAGTCTTCTCACATCTGGACTCCTATTATGTAAGCCATTAAAAAATGCTTGGGTATCCATGAAGTAATTATTTAAGAATGCAGATTTAATCAGACCCCAGAGCTTAGTTAGAACCTAAAAGAGCTGAATTACTAACTTACATATTCAGAGAATAAGATAGTCTTCTCAAAACAATCATTTACCTCTGTAAATGCTTTTGCTACCATTGTGTAAATGGATGCCAAAAATATGATACAAAATATTGACACACTGGCTTCATAAAAGTGATATTTAATATTCCTTCCATTAAAAAAAAAACTCATTACTTTTTAATTTAAAATAATTTTAATAGCATTATACATTTGTCAACATATTATTTTCACATGGGCAAGAATTATGTGCCAAACTTACCAATGAACTAATATATTTTAATAAATAGATCTTTTAATCCATTCAACAAAATTTAGTGTGTGGATTTCCATTTATGAGTAAGATAGAGTAACTGTTGTCATAGCAAAGTTCCAATTAAGAACAACTAGAAAATATAGAAAAATTAAAAGATCATCTGTTTATCTACATCAGACTGTTGCTGAAGCAATGTGGAATATGGGAGCTAAGAATATAGAAAAGGGTGAATCATAGAGAAGTGGGTAGTCTTCTGCAGCTTGTTTACCTTGGTGATATTTGAAAACTCTGGGTATGAGCTAGAAGCTGAGTTTCTGGGTTTTGCCCACACAGAGAGCTGCTACCACAAAACTGAATTGTCAACAGGGCATTTACAGTTCTTCTGGACTGCATTAACAAAATTGGAAACATGAAAGGCCTCAAATTCATGGTCAGTTATCCCCTTAAAACATTTGCTGAATTATGAAAATTTGAGCCTGGGAAGATAAATAGCTATGCAGAAAATAGAAAAGCAGAGCAGCACTTTCTTCAATATTATGGTAAGGAGGCATAAACTTCAGTTTCGTCAGGTGAAGGGGCTCTAGTAAACACATTAGGTTCTCATTTGAAAGCCCTGGAGAGGTATGTCATAAAAATGAGGACATTAGACCAAAATTAGACTGAATTCAGCCTACTCCGTAATTGGACTAGGTTGATAAGTCTCCACACTAACTGCCCAGTCAAGGCAAGGATTAAACATCTCTGGAAGAAGGGCTTATTAATAGCCTTTACAATGTCTTTATGCAAAATTTCTTGCATTCAATCTAAATTTACTTTGCCTGTGAAAAGATAGAACCACATGACTGAAAAATCAAGATATTAAACATAATATAAAAATGTAAGAAATAGACCCAAAGATAACCCACATATTGGGATGAGAAGACATATACCTTAAAATTAACAAAAGTTTCAAAGAAAGAGAGGAAAACATTATAAATAGATTGAAAAATTGGAGAGATTTAGAAGAGAATTTAGAATCTATAATATAAAATAAATGGCAATTCAAAGTCTGAAATCATAACATCAGAAATTAACTAAATAGCTCTATTTAACACATAGTCAAGACAACAGAAGGCAGGATTTGTGAACTGGATAATAGTTTAATAGAAAATATCCAAATTGAAGTATATAGAGAAAAATAATTGAGAATACACAAGAGTGGGAAAATCTCCAAAGTTCCAACATACCTGCTATTAGAGTCCCATAAGGAAAAGAGAGAAAGAATGAAGCAGAAGCAGTATTTGGAGAGCTAATGGTTGATAATTTTCCAAAACTGATTAAAGAAATTGACCCACAAATTCAAAACTCCAAGGCAAATAAATACAAAGAAAGGTACAACTAGTTATATTATAGTCAGACGGTTGAAAACCAAAAACAAAGAGGGATTTTTTTTTTTAAAGCCAGAGAAAAGACAATTACATTTAAATAACAAGTTACAGCTGACTTCTCAATATGAACTATCAAAGTCAATAGAAAATGGAAAGTGCTGCAAGAAAGAAGTTCCAATTTATCCATCAATATTGACGATAAAATATAGAGTTTTCAGAATAAAAAAGTGGAGAGATTTTGTCATCAGCAAATTTGCATTGAAACAAACACTAAAGGAAGTTCTTCAAGCAGAAGAAAACTGTCCCCAAATGTAAACATTAAAATGCAAAAGACAGGAAGGAGATAAAAGGAGTTAAAATATTCCAAAGTTCTAGCATTATTGGGAAAGTGGTAAAAGTAACAGTTTGTATTAGTTTGTACTGTATAAAGGATTATCACTAAAATGATAATAAAGGAAAGCATAATCAACAAATTAATAAGGTAGAATGAATAATACAACATTTTAAAATTAATCTAAAAGAGAACAAAAGCAAAGAAAAAAATAAACATAAACTAGGTGAGTAAAATAGGAAACAAATAGTAAATGTAAATCCAAATACACCAGTTATTACATTACAGATAAAGAATGTCTATAAATCTCCAAGAAAAGAAGAAACAATCCAGAAGAAAAAAATGTGCAAAAAAAAAACCTACTTATTTCACAAAAAAAGGATTACTAGATGACCAATAGACACAAACAGTTCTCAATTTTGTTAATCGTCATGGCAATACAAATTACAACTACATTAAAATACCACTACACATATTCCAGAATGGCTGATTTTTTTTTCTCAAAGAAATGTAATATCAAGGGTTGGTGATAATGTGTAGAAACTGCAATTTTCATTCTCTGCTGGTAGGAGTATAAATTGGCAAAAGCAATTTGAAAACATATCTTACAATTTCTGGTAAAACTGAAAATATTGAATTTCATTATCTAGTAAATATGGACATAATGATTCAGTAATTCCCCCCAGGTTTACACTCAGCAGTAATGTAGATGTATATTCCTAAAAGACATGTTTAATAATATTCATAAAAGCACTGTTCATAATCGCCCCACACTGAAAACAACCCAATTATACACAAACTGGATAAATAAACTGTATAACATTGATAAGGTAGAATAATATGCAGTGCTATAAATAAAAAAAACAACAACCCACAGTGACGTGCAGCATAATGCATTATTCTCACCAACAATAAGCTGACTGAAAGAAGCCACACACGAAAGAATACATGTTATATGATTGCATTTATGTAAAGTTCAAAAACAGGCAAAATTAATCAATGCTATAAGCGGTCAGGATACTGGTTATTCTTGCTAGTTAGGGTGAGTAATGACCTGAAGGTGCACAAAAGAGGGTTCTGGGGTGCTGGTAATATTCTGTTACCTCATCTGGTTTCAAGTTCCACAGGTCCTTGAAGCAGCAACAGGTTTCTGTATGTATATTATCTTCCAATAAAGATTTTACTTTAAAAGTTACTGAATACTAACTGGATGAGTCTGAGCTATGTGATTCTCCCTTATAAACTGCTTTCCCACTCTCAGTAGTCTGCTTAAAAGGTCCTGTTGTTACATGCCCTAAAAAATTGCAGGGTGGCAAAATAATAACGATGATGATACACTAATTGTTTATGGTGTCACTCACTGTGCCATGAACTTGTGCGTGTATTTCTCATAACCTTATAATAATGCTGCTTTTAAAAATATAATACAAAAAATAGAGTATTTAATCCTCATGTTAAAGATGAGAAAGCTGATGCTTAAAAAGATTGGTAACTTACCAAAGTTTGCATGCTAGAAAGTGGGAGAAAAGATCTTTGATTTCTGGTCCATCTGACTTGAGAATACATTGTAATAAATATTCCCCTGCCATAAAATTCCTCATTATTCTGAAAAGGCCATAAGTTATGGACAAATTATTAGAAAATAAAGATGTTTAGACACTTGTGCCTCTTACTTCCTGAAATTCTTATGTGTCAACATCAAAAACTCTACTTCATGCCCATCAGAAAGCAGTTTAGTTTTTTTTTTAATTACTAGAAACATAACAAAAACAAGATAAAATAAAGATTTACAACAAAATAATAAACCACACCATCCAAAATCTGTGTGATTGATTATTCAAAAAGTTGAAATTTGCTACATAAGGTAGTCCAGCATCTAAAACTTTGTTGCATCCATTTGTAGGGTAGTAGTTAACAAGTCAATTAGTATTTATTGAAAACTTACCACGTGTCTACCATGGCTAAGAATTCTGAAAGTTACAAAGGAACCATATACCATCACTCCACTCTTCAAGAATATTTAAGGACACAGGAGTTGAATCTGAGAAGCAATGAAAAGAACATGAAGCAGTATAGTTTAAACTACTACATTTTGTCAGGTATTCCATGAACAGTTTAAAAATAAAAGATACAGATGCAGATGGAATAATTGGAAGGCTCATTGGAGGAGGTTGGGCCAGAGTTGGGCTTTGAGAAAGTGACTGACCAGCAAAGTTTCTTGGAGATCTAATTAACACATGTTGTGTTGGACAGCTGTAGATTACCTGTTCTATAATAGCATGAATTGATGTCATGAATGGTTCTGATGCCATTATGATGTATCATGTGTAAATAATTCATGCATAGACTAATGGAGCTATACAATGGAACTGCAGGGGTGTTACAAATTAGAATTTATGTGCATTGACATAGCAGTGGGTAGATCCTCTGTAGTGTTTGCCCCCTCACTGTGCCTCACTCTTAAGAGAGCTAGTATTTGTGTGTGTGTGTGTGTGCATGTGCATGTGTGTTTGGTGTGTTTGATAATTAGGGAAACAAAATCTGGCTAGGCATTGGATTTACAAAAATCTTTCTTAAGATCATTATTCGAAAGGGTATTACAATATATGACCAAAGGAAAATAAGAGAAAAGGAGTAAAATCATTTTTAGACTTTACAATGGGCTCAACCTGGAATTTTAGTTGAGAAATTGATTTATTGTCTTGAAATGGGGTTGTGTCATAAGAAAATTTCCAGTGTAAGCCCACTATTCCTTTCACATTGCCATTGGATTTTTCTTTTTGTGTCTGAAATTACCACAACAAGTAACTACTATATATCAAATTACAGTGTTTTGTAATTTTGTTTCATTACCTCAAGGATAGCAAAACACACTAAAAAAATAATGCTTTCCTCTGGGTGTAGTGTGTTGCCACCTATTTTTCAAGGAGGTGAATTAGAATAAAGAATTCACAACCGGCAGTGGCAGTGCATTTTGAAGTTAGCTTTATCTTTGTTAGTTCATTGTTATATGCCTTGAAGAAGGTCCCAGTTCACACTTTGGTATCATCTTGCTCACTCAAAGTTTCAGAGTTTTAGAATTGGAAGGGATTTTAACAGTTTAGTGGTCCCCAAATGCTGGTTAAGGGACTCCTGCAAGTCCATGATGGGTTTTGCCATTCTGTACTAAAGTGAGAAAAATAAAACTTAAATTATCTTTTGATTTAGCTAGGTAGTTTTTTTTTTGTTTGTTTTTTTTTAAATCTGATGATATTAGGAGCTATCTCTTTGTTTTCTCAAAGACTACCTTTAATTTTTTTTTTTTTTTTTTTTTTTTTGAAGTACCGGGGTCCAAGGATTGAACCCGGGACCTCATATGTGGGAATCTGGTGCTCAACCACTGAGCCACATTTACTCCCCTTAATTTTAATATTATGTTTTTCTATGTTATTTAAAACACAGTTTGTTTTATGAATGATACTAGACATTGGTTTTGGTTTGAAGGTCCTAACTTGACATCAAAAGTTAGCAAGCATGTTTCCAGCTTCACATTAAAAATAATATTCCTGGTCCATGACACTTATGTCTGGAACCCATTGACCTAATCCAATGACCAATATGATGGTCAAATTCTCTCTACAACATAGTCCTTTTCATTCTCAGTGAATTTTTAAGAAAATCTTTAAAAAAAAAAAAAATGAGCTGAGATTTTCCTGCACATTTTTCTTGTTTTTTTTTTTTCACCTCTGAAAAGCATACTGGGGGAGTATAATTCTTATTCTAAATATAACCCTTGAAATATTTCAAGGGAAATATTGTTTTCTCCCTAAGTTTTTTCTTCTCCTGACCAAAGAAACTCATCTTGTTTGTTCATCACATGACATCACTGCAAGTCAGTCAACTTCTCTCCCTCTCTTCTAAACCTGTCTTGGCCTGCCAGTGGCACCCAAAGCCTTTTCTTTCACCCTGGGCTGCATCAAAGACCTAGTAGAAAAGGACTGCCACCTCCCAGCCTCTAGATCTTGTCTTTATTAGAGCATTTTATGGTTTCATTAGCCATTTTGTTAGTTGCAACTCATCTTCAGTTTTCAACTAAATGAGTCCTTAATTTTTTTTTTTTTCTGCTTCTGGCTTATTGATTTCACACAGACCACTAGAGTACAAACAACTAAAACTGATTGCAGGCAAGTCATTTCTCACAAATTATAGAACTTTCATTAAAAGAAAAAACAAAAGCACAACAAACAAACTCACCTCAGTTGCCCAGTACCTAGTTAGCCACATCCTGGTTAAAACTAGTTCTTGGTAAAGGACATGAAATTAGTTGGCAGTTTAAAGTGTTAATTCTCTTCTGAGCCTATCCCCTTTAACCAAGGTCAGATACAGAAGCTAAAGCAGGGGTCACTATTCTATGGCCCTGAGGCCAAACCCTGCCTGTCGCCTGTTTTTGTAAACAATGTTTTATTGGAACATAGCCACACCTATTCGTTTATGTGTTGTCAATGCTACTTTGTTCTACAATGACAGAGCTGAGTAGTTGCAATAGATTGTGGTACATAAAGTCTAAGATATTTACTATCTGGTCTTTTTAGAAAAGGTTTGTTGATCATTGTGCTGTAGGGCCATTCCACCTGTGGAATTTGGGATGATGAACAGGTCAGGGGAGTTGTAGAGAGGGAGGAAAAAAGGAAAGAGAACCTTTCACAAACACCTAAAATTAGAGCAAAGACTTAGTTCCTAATGTACCCAGCAAGAGGTCAGTTACGTTTGCGAGAAATAAATGAACTGTACTGACCTAATTAACATAGATTTGACATTTGCTTGAGAAAAGATTGGTTCTGTATGTTAAGGTTGAAAAATTAGATGCCACAGTGCTGTGTTGCTGCAGAAAAGGCCGGACTGTCTTGGCATAGCATATGCATTATCATTTATGACATGGATTGCTTTAAAGACTTTTTGTCAGGATGCTCAAGTTCCCTTCAATTTGAAAAGAAGGAAAGCCAAAGATATCTATCCTTTACTATGTAGCATTCACTGAAGATGTAATTTTTAAAAGCTGCCTAAATAGATCCCATGGAAATCAAAATAACTTTGACCTGTACTGTGGTGCTACAGGGGGCTGAGAAATAGCATCTGAAGAGACTACATTTTTAGTAAAATTAATTTCTGTTTATCAACTAGATAGCAACAGGAGGCTGATCCAGCAGAGGTAATTCACATCTGGATGGTGGTTTTAAAAAGATCCTTTTACGTTATAAAAATTTTTGATCCTCAAATCTGGAAAACAAATGAGAAACTAAACTTTAATTTCTTTCTGTGAAGTGCAATTCAGCCCCCACATAAGAAATGTAAGAATGAAAGTAAAGAAAAAAAGGCAAATATTTGACACAGTGTTAAAATGTCTGTGTGGTAATTTTCCATTTGTGAATTAACAAACAATAAACCTCTGTTGCAGTGGAAGGAATTAGCATGGAAGACAATAAACAAAACCATGACAAATTAGTGTTCCATATCCATCTTCCTCCATTCTTGGTGCTACCCTTTTCCCCTCCCTAGAAATTCAGTAAACTTGTGCTGCCCAGTGTGCTCTAGCATGTCTGCTGTTCTGATTCAAGCCTGTCCTTTTTGTGATTCTAGATATTTCCCTTCCATTACAACTTGCTGTCTTATGTTCCAGTCGCTTAGAGCCTCTGGATGATGCTATCAAGCCTGCCTCAGAGACTTTAGAAGGAAATGACCATCTATGGCCCCAACCTTAGGAAATAACCTGAAAATTTCAACTTGTATAGAATTCAAGATACCTACATCATTTGACCTCCCTCAACTGGAGAGGTTACTAATTTGCAATGCCCCACTGAGCCATATTGGAGGCTGAGGCAAGGAAAAGTATGTGCCCCTATAGACACCTATCAGAATAGCTTTCCAAAATTTAAACCAAATGGAAAAAGTTTATTAAAATGCTACATCAAAATTTAACACACTCACACACACACAAAGGACTATATACAGATCCATGCATTGCTCAAGCTGTTTGCCCTTGTTATACCTCAGAAACCCGCCCCTGGAGTGGGATGAGAACATCAGGACAGGCAAGAACTGACAGTTGACTGGAGAAAACTGTTCCTTTGCACAATAAAATGGAGTCATAAAACAAGCAAATAAAAAAAAAATTACTGCCTGTCTTTATTTAAAATGTTGGTGTTTTTCTCATCATGGATTTTTAAACATTTCTTTAATTTTAAAAAAATTACATTAAATATTATATATCTTGATTACTGCACTTTGTGTTGCTTTAAGTTTTGCTACCAAAGCAAGTACCTCCCTTGCATCCACCTACTCCTGGCCCTTGTTGTTCTGTTAGTCAGATTTTGACTAAGATATTATGTTCTCTCTTTAAGAAGCAAAAACTTTCTTGGAGTATTCTCCCATCTTTGCTTCTAACCTAGTATTTGTCAAACATCTTAGAGACAACAGGTTTCTAGAAAGATTAAGTTCCATTTGCACAAAAAAGACAATTTTTGTCAAAGAAGTTTAGGAAATCGTATTCTTTCTCCTTCAACTCACAGTTATGTTAGTGTTTTAAGGTTATGAGAAGTCCTGCAGAATAGATACCTGTTAAACTTTGTTTGACCACACTTACTAGACTTCTTTTTTTCCATAGAGATTCATCATCATCTTGGGGGACATTAATGTTTCACAGAATACATAATGAGTTAATTATTGCTGCATAACAAATGACCTCCAAACTTATGGCTTAAAACAATAATAAATATTTATTATTCTCACAGTTTCTGTGGATCAGGAGTTTGGGAGATGTTAAGCGATTCTGTCTTGGAGTCTCTCATGAGGTTCACTCAAGATGTGAACTAGGACTACAGTCATCTAAAAACTTGACTGGGACTAGAGGATCAGCTTCCAAGATGGCTGGCAAGTTGGTGATGGCTATTGGCAGAAGGTCTCAGTTCAGAAAAGTTACACATAGAATTTTCCACAGCGGATGCTTGAGTCCTCATCACATGGCAGCTGATTTTCTCCAGATTGAGTGATCTAAGAGAGAGAGAGAGGCAGAAGCTACCCTTCTTTATAACCTACCCTCAGAAGTCAAATATCATTTTTTCCACATTCTATTCATTAATGGCTAGTTACTAAGTCCAGCTCCCATTGAAATGTAGAGGAGTTAGGCTCCACATTTTGAAGTGAGGAGGGTCAAAGAATTTGTGAGTCTAGTTTAAAAACCATCACAGAAGATAATATGGGACATTTTGTTCTAGTCTTTTGTTTTCTACCCAAATATTTCTACTTATTGAGAGCAGAAATCCAAGCTTAAAACTAACCCCACAGCTGGCTAGTTATCTATTTTAATATACAATAAGCTTGAGCAATTATAAGAGAAACATGTTGTTTTTATCCACCTTTCCTTCTGGTTATAACAATCCACTTAAAAAAAAAATTTTTTTTAAGGGGCAGTGTCACTTCTCCACAACTTCAGGTATGCTTGGAGGAGACATTAGTTGTGGCGCCACTAGCATCACCATATCAGCTGGCCAATCAGGGAGCCACATTCCCCTATTCCTAGTGATTGGTTTAGTGGTTGACACATGACCCAAGAGAGATCCCTAATATTTGGCATTTGTTGCTAGAAGAATAGCAGATGCAAATTTACCAGAAGGAAGCCATTTGAAGTAGAAGTGAAGAAAAGGAGAGACAGAAATGAGAAACAGAGAGCAAGAGAGTCCCACTGATTCACTCAAGCTCCTGGATCCTATTGCCACATGGATGTAGTAGAGCTTTCTCAAACGGGTCTTAGGATCAAAATTGACAGAGACATACATATGACTAACCTGTAGCTCACCTGTAAAACATATGCTTTAGTTTGGAGGAGGAAAAATTCAGATTAACAGTCAGAATCTGAGAACTTCTAAAAGACTTCTTGAATGAGTATGTCCAAGTCAAAATATGCATTGTTAGACTACTTTGTATAAGAGATGTAATATTAAGTTTTGTAATTCGTATAATACAGAGATACTTCCCTTAATAAGTTTGCAGTTTCATAAAAGATACGGGATATGTAGTAAAATAAATATTATGAAAGGATATTATATTTTCCACATTAATTTAGATATTACATTTTTTTAACATAGCACACTTCTTTAAAAAAATCAACCAGAGCAACTCTTTGACATCTGATTTTAGACTCTGAACTTGTAGTTATTTGGTATCTGTATTAGTCAGGCAAAGGGGTGCTGATGCAAAATACCAGAAGTCTGTTGGTCTTTATAAAGGGTATTTATTTGGGATAGAAGCTTACAGTTACCAGGCCATAAAGCAAAAGTTTCTTCCTTCACCAAAGTCTGTTGCCACATGTTGGAGCAAGACAGCTGCTGACATTTGCCAGGGTTCAGGCTTCTTGGGTTCCTCTCTTCCCAGGCTCCGTTTCTCTCTGGGCTCAGCTCCTCTGTTTCCTCCACAAGGTCAGCTGTAGACTATGAGGCACTCTAGACTTTGCCTCTCTCCACAAGGCCAGCTGTGGACCATCAGGCAAATGTCTCATCTCTTTTCCTGGAGCCTTCTCTCCTTCCTCATGACCAAGGTCCTCTGTGTGCTTAGCCCCCCTGTGCTACAGCATTAACACTCAGCATCGGAACTCCTACATGAAAACTACTTCAACTCTGTCCTTTGCCATGTCTTTTATCTTTGAGACCCCACCCACCAAGGGGTGGGGCTCAACACCCTACTGCGTGGCCCAATCAAATCCCTAATCATAACTTAATCATGCCCAGATTAACAGACCAGTTTACAAGCATAATCCAATATCTATTTTTGGAATTCATAACTATATCAAACTGCCAAACTGCTACAGTATCTTTTAAAAAGGTGATGGAACCACCTTCTTTACCTGTTGTGCCAGAGGTCTCTAACCTTTGGATCAAATCGAATGCACTTTCCTGAAGGTTGCTGAAAGGTACTTGGTGCAAAGCGTTCTTTTATTGATTTTTAAATGTCTTAATCAATTGTGAAAACCATTCATACCTAAATCTTAAGTGCTCCCCTTTAACTCCTTTCTCCCTTTGTTTGACTTCTTCCAAAGTTTTACCTCTAATGTCTCCATTTTTACTGGCAGTTTTAGTTCTGGCTTCCCTCTTTCAAGTTATTCAACAGTATAACTTTTGTGCAATGAATGACTCAGTTCTGTAACTCAAATATTACCCCGAAAGACAGGTAATATTCTGTGATTTTATGGTTTTATATGATTTTATAGCATTTTCCCCCAGTGCCATTATTGCTTGAAGTATTGCTCAGACAGCAGATAAGATCAAGTCTGAGAATTTCCACATTTGTATAAACTGCTCTTTTAAAAAAGAGCTTTTAAAGTTTTATTATTTTTTTTTAAATTTATGATCTGGGTTTAGGATATAAGTATACACTTAAAATTCCAGGAATTTTACTGGAATATTGTTCAAAATCTTTAATATGGCCTACCAGGTCTTGCATGATAGAATATAATTCTTTGTGGTATAGTGACAGGTTAGTGGTGAAAAGACTCAAAAGTAAGCCTGGAGAACCAGTCCTCCTTCTACATCAGAATCTTCACTTAAGTCAGAGTGCAGGGCTTCTTGAGAAAATGCTAAGGAGACCTGAATGGAACATACAGTAGGATGGTGATGGGGTAGGTTTGGAGATATCTAAAGGTAAGTTGGAGTCAGAGTGTGTCAGTGCTTAAAGAAATATGTGGCTGTTTATTCTTTTTCTTGTAGGCAGTAAGACGCCTTCACAGAATTCTGAACAACGGTATGGCATGATCAAACATGTGGCTCACTGCAAGGGGGCAGGAGATTTGAAGAGTGAAAAGTTGGAGGCAAACAATTTAATTAGGATGCTTCAGTTGTGATCTCAGTCATATATGACATTATTTAGTTGAATGTTACCCTGAATTCTTACAACTGCTAATTAGACTAGAATTGAAAAATGAATGAGAAAGTCTCCCTTGTAATTGTAAGGTTGACTGTTTCCAGGAACAGCAGAGAAATTTTGTCACCAACCTGCATATTGTTTGGTGCTAATGAATGCCCAGTAATAATGCAGACATGAGTCAGAACTTCCAAAGCTAATTCTGAAGAATTTTGCTTCCAGACAACCTCTCCCTGTGTCCCCACCTCAGCCTCCAAATTTCACAGAGTAGTCTAGGCAATGAGAAAGTTGGGATTTAGTAACTTTTAGACTATAAAACACTATAGCTATTGGTATTTTACTAAAAAGCTGGAAAGTTTCACTGCAAGAGTTACTCATTCCACAGAATATTTAGTTTTTCAAGGTTAGGGATAAGAAAAATCTGAAAACTTGGATGATGTGAGTTGACTATATCATTGATAGATGAACTCAGTATTTAAGTGGTTTGCCATATATTCTTTTCTCCTGTAGTTATTTAGCAGATAATGAGCTACTTATATTCAGTTTTATGCAATGATCACCCAAAGGAGTATTAAAAGAAACATGAGTTAGAGAATGAAAGAACAACTTGTTTGAACAGATGATGATTGTGGCTTTGGTATTGCAAAGATTATGGATCTAGATAAAGCACTTAAATAATAATGAACGTTTTAGGTTCTCATGTTGAACAATTCAGTTAAGCACTATAAAATCCCAGGATATTGTGGCTCTTACCACTGGAAGTTAGTAGAAATGGGATTAGAAAGATCCAGGCTTTGCATATATACTTAAAATCATTGAAATTCTATCTCCCAAGAATAAAGTGATTTAGAGTCCAGCATTTAGAAAGACTACTAGGCTCTGTGTGTGTGTGAGTGTGTGTGTGTGTTATGTATTAGCATTTATTAGGCAAAATAATGATGATCTTTCATGAGGAAGACCAAAATTGTTTTGAATTAAATGTCACAGACCTTAATTGTCCTGCAGAACCATTTTCTAGTTTGGTGAGTTGTCTTATTCCTTGATCCTTGTTTATTATTTTCCAGTCCAGCTAGGGAAAAGGAAATAGATCCTATTTAGGCAGAATTGTCTCTTTAGGTTTTATGAACTCAGTGGCTTCTTAATAGTGTACTAGCACAAAAGAAACCAGCCTTATCTTTGGAAAATGTCTAAGCAGCGAGTATCTCAGCTCTGTTGTATTGAGGGGACCAATAGGCCTTTTCAAGGAGCATGGATTTTATGACTGCAGCTTGAATGCAGCTGTGTCTTTTCCAATCCAGGGCCAAGAGACAAAATGTAACATGAGATTTTTAAACATTCCAAGGCCCATCTGCCATGTAACCTACTTATCTTTGTGGCTGCAAGTTCTTTATTGATCCAAAATGGTAAAGAAAAAAAAAAAGGCAACAAAGGGGGAAAATGCAGGGGGAGAGAAAAGCCATAAATCCATTCTTTTGTTGTTCTTCCAGCAGCATCTGTGAGCAATTGTCACAATTACTAGTCAAACTGTATTTGACTTGTTGCCAACATGAATTTTCCAAAAACCCAATGTAAACAAACTCTGCAAGTACTTCCTCATTTGCCAAGCCAGTAATTATTTACTTTGTTTGGGCCTAGCATTAATGTCAGTTCAGCTTTACAGCCTGTAATGTGTTTGTTAATGAAACCGAGAGGTCTAAAGCTACATATTAACCTTGCCACCCTTCAATTTTGAGCTCAATAAAGTTGCACTATGGTTTTGTAAACTAGTGTTGGGGGACAGGCAAATGATTAATTATATTTTTCCCTTTTGCTTTACCCAAGCAAATTGTTAATCTTTAAACCTGCCTTGCATTTTAAAGTTAACAAACCGAAATCCAGCCACCGGGAGATATGATATCATTTAGACAAGTCGCCATGGCTACTTTGATGCCATATTTGGAAGTTGTCAGTAGTGGTGCTTGCATTCATGTTTAGTAACCTTGCAGGCACCATGTGCTCTTTGAAAGGAAGGAAAACACTTCAGAGAATTGGGGAATATCAATTTGGTAGGGAAGTGATGGAATGCAAGCTTGGGACCTAGTATTCATTTTGTGGAAACTAAATGAAAATCAGGTGGTCTGAGGATGCGTGAGTAACTCAGCTAGTAAAAGAGACACAACATTCCAATCAGGGTTAGGAAGCAAAGATTCTGGGGAGGAGGAGACTCTCTGAAAAGCTTAAGGAGATGATCATTTTTTCCAGCCACAAGGGGATCTGCTTTTGCCCCCGGCTCGTTAAATATATTCTGTGTGCTTTGTGCCCTAGGATCCAACAGGGGACAGGTAGAAACCATGTCCTCATGGGGCTTTTATTCCAATGGAGGATGGGGAGAGAGATAACAAACGAGAAAACAAATAGACAAATGCATTTCAGATGGTGATCAACATTACAATGCCAATGAAATAAAGAGATTAGACATGGAATAACTGGTGCGCTTACTTTTTATTGACTACTCAGGCAAGGCCTGAGAGGAGGACATTGGAACTGAAACCCGAACAATATGTCCCCGGTTAGAATGTATGGGGAGAAAACTTTCCAGGAAGAGGGAAGAACAAGAATAAAAGCTATTTGGTATGTACCAAGAAGAGGAGGAAAGCCAGTGAGGATGTGCTCAGGGAGGGCGGAGGAGATAGATGAACTTGCATATTGTTTCCCAAAACAGCTTTGGATGTGAAAGGAAAAAGTGATGGGGTTTTAGGATTACATCTTGTAGGAAAGAGGAATTCTTCCAAAGATTAATTTGGTAGTCTTGATCTGTTTGGGGAGGGACAAATATGAATGGAAAGTACCTAGTTTAAAATTCCCTGGAAAAAGATTCACTTTTTATAAGCTCTATCATGACCATCTCCTTCGCTGAATTTTGAAGGTTTAAAAGCCCCAGGAACTGTATGGAAATTTGACTTACAGATGAAATTTAGTACTTTACTGTGGAGCTATGACTATTTGATTTACCTGACATGGAAATTGACTCCAGATAGAGGTGTCTATTTTATCTAATGTAATGCTATAATGTTTCAGGAAGTTAGATGATTATTTTCCTCTTTATCTCCAGAGAAGGTGTGAATAAATCCCCCCAAAGGGATAATTTTGTTTAGCATCAGAAAGTGATGGTTGTGTTTGATTATGTAGTTGTAAGCTCAGAATAGGCATTTTATGCAAAAATCAATATGAATTATGGAAAGAATCTAGCATTTTAGTTACACAGTGTAAGGATTTTATAGTTAGCTATAGCGAGGAAAGAAACTACAGAAGGCAATTTCAAGAATCTTTCAGGAATCCTTTTTCTGGGAAAAAACATTACACTTAACAGTAAAAGTTGAGGAAAATGTACAAATTGTACATTCTTAAAATAAATGGTGAAAGAGAATGTAAGGAATCTTATGAAAAATGTTAATCCCTTATGATAAATTATATTTTAAATATCTTGTATATTCAGAGTCCTTATCTTTCTATCCTGTGGAATTTATTTAACATATTTATTTTGAGGTGATCTTTGCTAATGAGCTAAAATTTTCAATTTATCATACCAAAAATATTTTTAAAGAACCTTCCAACCCTAATACACATAAATTTGTGGATAATTGGATTGAGCTCTGAGCTTAAAGATGAAGGAGAGAAAAGCTTGTCCTAAAGCAGCATTTGATAGCTATAGTCTTATCTGTGGATGTTTTACACTAGGCATAGAGACAGTATTTGTATATGGTGATTTGTGCTATCTGCAGTGACATTTTATTTCAGCCAGTATCTTCCATGCAAGCCAAAACATCCATGTATAAGAGCTTGTTTTGCTCTCCCTCTTTGGTTCAAATGCGATACCAAAGCTCAAATGCCTTTTCAGAAGGTCATGTTGGCAAGCCAAGGAGGTTGTTTCTGACACAGGGACACAGGCAGTAGAGCAAGGATGATAAGAGAAGACAATGGCATGTCACATGTCATTGGAGCTTTGTGGCAAATGTAGCCTTCTCAGGCCAGAAACAGCACTATAAGCACCCTTTGTACAGAATGTACTGGATTTGGGCGAGATCACAAACTGACTATCCTACTGCTTGTACTTCTCAAGTAAATTGAAAATTCCCAGAAATATCTGAGATTTTGTAATGCATCGTCTTTGGTGATAATGATCCCTGGAAGATATATGGAAAGGCTCTTCCATGTTGTTTACAGCCGGAGTTTTAAAGAGCCATTGCATTAGGAGGTGTGCATATAACTGAGCCATGACACACAGATACACACTGAGTAATGCTCAAGGCATTTTTCACTTTTTTCTTATTCATGGTCTTCCAAATGGCTTTCATTCATCTTCCTCCAGCCCCACCCCCATTCTCAGCCATTGTTTCTGGAAAGTTCTCTTCTAAATCAGCAATGACAATCAAATTGAAAATAACTTCAGTAGACATTGATAAGGTAAAAGGTCATTGAATTAGTGTGTGTGTGTGTGTGTGTATGTTAGATGAAATTAATTGATGACAAGGATGAATGGAAAGCATCTGTCCAAATCTATTTTAATTTTCTCTGCCCATTTCTGCAGTTAGGAATATGGAAAAGATATAAAAGTTAAAAATGTGGAAAAGAGAAACTGGCCAAAGATGAATTCTATTCAACAAAACACTTACTTCTTTTCGAGGCATGCTTGCAGAAACCAATGATAGCACCTATATTTTCAACAGATTAAGAGTCACCTCAGGATTATGACTGGCTGTATGAAAGGCAAGGGCTTGGTCTAATCACTGTTTCAAGCATTAAGAAATTCCTGGAGGCAACACAAACATTTCATACTTGTTTTTTCATTTGTGACTTTGGCTAAGAAACTCACATACCCTTTAACTAGTTCACTTTTTTTTGGTTAACTTTTTTATTTTTAAAGAAACTTTAGATTACATAATTGATACCTCAAAAATATAGGGGATTCTCATATACCCCATCTCCTCCCCTTCCTACACTTTCTCCCATTAACAACAACTTTCATTAATATGACATTTGTAATAATTGATGAACACATATTGAATCATTGATACTAACCATGGACTATAGTTTACATATAGTTTACACATTGCATTGCTCAATTTTATAGGTTTTGACAAAATGTATAATGACCTGCATCTGTCATTGCAATGTCATGCAGGACAATTCCAATGTCCCCAAAGTACCCTATGTTACACCTATTCTTCCCTCTCCCTCCCCTCAGAACTTCTGGTGGCCACTGCCTTTATATCACTAATACAAGTTCTTCCATTGCTAGAATAATCATAAGTCCACTTAAGTCCATAGTTGCATTCCCCCTTTATATTTGTTCATTCCTCAATCTTGAGGATTTCAGGATAGTGATGCCCACTCTATTTCCGATTGAGAGGGGGCTTAGATCCCATGAGGCAGATGGATGAACTGTTTTGCTTGCAGTTTAGATACTATCTGATTTTGGGGATGGATATTGTCCATAATCATTCTTTTGTTAGTTGTCCTGGGTGAATCCAATGACCTGGAGAGTAGGTGTTGCAACTCTCCTGAGAGTCAGGGCTCAACTGCCACATGAAAAGACTAAAGATTTAAGTCTCTGGGACATATATTTGATGAGTATAGTACTAATTATAGGTTCAAATAAAAGGGGCAGAAGAGTCATGTGTAGGGAAATTATAAATGAGTCTAACTTTGTTACATTGGGGAACATATATTCCAAAGTAAGGCCCACTGACAGGGTGCTAAATTCCTGAGATTGTCCACCCTGCCTATAGTGTCTGGATGTCTCTAGAGCCCTCAGGATCCCCACTGTCTGAGGCACTGTTTACTGTGGCAGTCAATGAGATCCTGCTGAGACATGCATAAGCATAAGTTCTGGAAAGACCTCTGGACTCACTTTGAAATCTCTTAGCCATAAAAGCTCATTTGTATTTAATATTTCCCCCTGTTGGTCAAGGTCTTTTTCGAAATACATCACAAGTTGGCCCTTGGTAATAATTCCTCGGTGCCAGAGGGGCTCATCCCTGGGAATCATGTCCCATGCTGGGGAAGGGGAGAAGATAGTGTGTTTATATCCTGAATTTGGCTTAGAGAGAGGCCACATTTGAGCAACTAGGAGGATTTTAGGAGGTAACTTTTAGGCAGTATATAATACTAGGCTAAGTTTCTTGAGAATAGGTTCATAAGTACAACCATCAATATCAAGGGCCTAGAGTAATGGCCTGTCTTCCTTCGTTAGACACTATCCATGTACTTGGGAGATTCTTGCTGATTTATTAGAGAATGTAGCAGGACTTTCCAGGATGGGAATTTAATATTCTTTGCTTATTGTGTGGGTCTCTACCCACTGAGGCAATGCCCTATGACCACTTGAACATATTCATATACCATAGAGGCATGCCCCAGGTGCACCGCTCCCAACACATGCCCCCAACACTGGTAGTCCACACTAGTGATTCTCCCCTGCCACAGATATGACCCTTTTGTGATCCAAAACCTCCCCCAAAACAAAGCTAAAAAATAAACCAACTAAAGGTGATTTGACACCTTATCTTACCACACAAACAAGTTATATATTCTCTTTTCACTGTCCATTTGCTGATTCATTCATTAACTTTTAGTAAGTGCCTACTATGTGACAAGTTCTGAGCTGATAAAGAAAAATATGACCTAGTCTCTGCACTTGGGACCTTATTACTTAGTTCATGTTTGCATGTATTCATACATACTCAGCCACACATGAGGCAGGTTAGTATAGTGAAAGGGGAAGGTGGCTGAGACCCGGCAGACAACATGGCTGGCAGACAGCATGGCCATGAGACCCTGCCTGGAAACCTCCTGATGAGAAAGCTTCCAGAAAGAGCTCATGAGACCCTGGCCATGAGATCCTATTTGGAATTCTTTCTGAGATCAAGGAAAAGCCCCAGATAACCCCAATCAGACCTCTTCAGTGGGCTTCTGAGAGATTACAGGTGGGGACTGTAAGGCAGCCAATCAGAACAGCAAACAGTTGAGGCCCCTCCCCAACATTATGAAGGGGGAGTAGTGAAAGTCTTAAAAAGGCCTAACCTGGGGCCTCCATGCACGCATCTCACTCTGCAGCAAACCACAGCCACGTCTAGGACTATGTACTCTTTTCTTATCTCTTAATAAACTCTTTACTCCCTTGTCAACCCTATGGCATGTCCTTAAATTCTTTTATTTGACTTAGGCCAGGAACCTAGAAGCCCAGAATCCAGAGCATTTGTCTAGCACACATATATGTGCCCACACACATATATATATATATACACATATCTGCAAAGTGTTTTATCTACCAAATTATAACTTTGACTATCTTATTTATAATCTTATGGTCAGCTTGTGAAGAGAATCTATTTCCAACATTAGGCCCACCTAGTAACTGAGGTTTCTTTCACCAGATATGAAATAGTCCTGAAGACTGGAGAGTTTTTCCTTTTTTTTTTTTTAGAACAAACTTTATTAAACCTAGTGAGTTGAAAAAAATCTTAGGGTTATAAATCTTTAGCTATTCAGGTCTCAAACTTATTGTAGATGTTAAATAGCCTATTATGTCACTCTCTAAATATGGGCATGACAAACAGACTCTGTGATGGTTAATTTCATGTGTCAACTTGTCTAGGTTAGGGTGCCTAGTTGTTTGGTCAAGCAAACCCTGGTCTGATTATTGCTGTGAGGGTATTTCATGGATTAAAATCATTAGTCAGTTGGTTGCATCTATGGCTGATTACACCTACAATCCACAATGGAGATAACCTTTAGTAATGATAGGAGTCTTCTCATCAAATCAGTTGATGGCTTTGAAAGGAGAACTAAAGTTTTCAGCAGTCAGAAAGAAAATTTCTATCTTCACTTTAGAGAGCCAGAATTCAACTTCACCTTCATTGATATTCTAACTTGTGGCCTGCCCTATGGAATTTAGACTTGCTAATCACTGCAGTCATGTGAACCAATTACTATAACAATTCTCTTAATATTGAGATATATGATACACACACACACACACATATCCTTTCAGTTTGGTTTCTCTGGAGAATACTAATACAGAATCCTTCCAAATTCTGCTTCTCTAGGACCTGAGAAAATTGAAGGAGCCCAAGTTTCTCAAATCCCAAAGTATGAACATTGATATTTTGTGATTTTCATAGTCTTTCAATGTATACCTTGTGAATTGCAATTTTAAATTAAAAATCTAGATGTTCTCAGTACTGGCTACCCTACCCTGGATAAAATTGTATTTTGATCTCCTGTGAGGTCAATTTACTTATGCTGAAATGTTTTTGAAGAGTATTTGTTTATACCTTGGATTCTTACAAATATTATCCAAAGATGCTGGGCTAAGCACAGTCTAGCCCACATTATATCTATGCTTATATAGATAGATGCAATGGCTTCTCCCTGTCTACATTTGTGGATTCATTTGACTTTAAAAGCATATGCATTGGGAGCTGGTGTAGCTCAGTGGTTGAGCACCGACTTCCCACACATGAGGTGCCAGGTTCAATCCTTATACCTCCAAAAAATAAAAACAAAAACAAAAAGAAACAAACAAAAAAAACCCAGAAAAAACCCTATGCATCAGCTCATGCCTGTGAGGTGAGTAACATTGTCATCACAGTTCTTATGTTAAATTATAACTCTGTTTTTACCATTCACAAAACAGTGAGCTCCTTGAGGATAAGGACTGTGTCTTATTCATCTCTTAGAGCTCTAGTATCTAACTCTGTTCTGAAACATAGGAATACCTGGAATAAATAGGTCATGAATCCAAGACTGAAAAGAGTCAATCATGAAGGTGGCAAGGAAGTGTGAAACAAATTAAATTAAATTAAATTAAAACATATTTTTAAAATGCAAACACAAAACACCCTTTCAGTTCCTGGGAAGCAAATTTACCCTGGGTAGTAGCATCTAATGAGCATACAGAATTTAAATATTAGCTACTATTTATTTTATTTTTGTTTTTCATATTTTTCCATATAATAAACTTTATTTTTAAAGAAATTTTAGATAACAGAAAACTTACATAAAAAACATAGGGGATTCTTATATACCCTACCTCCTCCACCTCCCACATTTTCCCCTGTTAAGAACATCTTACATTAGTGTGGTATATTTGCTGCAATTGATGAACAAATATTGAAGCATTGGTACTAACTAAGGGCTCTGGTTTACATTATGGTTTACACATGACACTGTATATAGTTATATAGATTTTGACAAAATGTATAATTGTCTGTACCCATCATTGCAATATCATGCAGAACAATTCCAAAATTCCCTAAAAATGCCCTATGTATGACCTATTCTTCCCTCCCTTTTCCCTCAAAATCTCTCATAACCACTGTCTTTATATCAATGTTACAAGTTCTTCCATTACTACAATAATAATAATTCTACTTTGGTTCATGATTGCATTCCCCCCCCCCCATATTGGCCAGGGTTCTCTAGGGAAAAAGAACTGACAGGAGATATCTGTAAATAGAATAGATTTTATAAAATTGTCTCACATGACCATGGGAATGCACAAGTCCAAATTCCATGGGACAGGTTGCAAACCAGGGGCTCCCATGAAGGTCCAACTGGGCACCAAACAACTGGGCACCATTACCTGGTCAAGTTGACACATTAGCCTAACCATCACAGCCTTATTCATTCCTCAATCCTGAGGATTTGTGGATGGTGATACCCACTCTGCTTCAGAATAAGAAGGAGATTAGATCTTATGAGGCAGACAGAACTGTTTTGCTTGCAGTTGTAGATACTCTGTTATTTTGGGATGGGGGTTGTCAATCATCATCATTTTGTGAGTTGTCCTGGGAGAGTCTGATGAATTGGAGAATAGGTGTTGGCTGCAACTTTGCTGACATTCAGGCCTCCACTAGCATAATGAACAGACTGAAGATTTATGTCTCTGAAACATATACTTAATGGGTATAGTGTTAATTGTAGGTTCAAATAAAAGGGGTAGAAAAATCATTTGTAGGGAAATTATAAATGATTCTAACTCTGTTACATTAGGGCAACAGGTTATAATATATTCCAAGGTAAGGTCTACCGGCAAAGTGCTGATTTCATTGGGTTCTGTGCCTTTCCTAGAGTGTCTAGATGTCTCTAGAGCCCTTGTGATCAGGCTTCATTTACTGTGGCAGTTAGTGAGAGCTGCTTGAGATGTGCCTAACTGTAACCTCTGGAATGACCTCCCAAATCACTTTGAAATCTCTTAGCCATAAAAACTCTCCTGTATTTAATGTTTCTCTTTTTGGTCAAGGTCTTTTTACAAATGCATCACTGGTTGGTGCTTGGTATTAATCCCTCAGTGCCAGGGAGGATCATCCCTATGAATCATATCTCATGCTGGGGAGAAGGTAATGAATTTATTTGCATAGTTTGGTTTAGAGAGAGGCCATGTTTGAGTAACAAGGAGGTTTTCAAGAGGTAACTCTTAGGCATTAGTTATTATTAGGCTAAGTTTCAATTTTACAAGAATAAGGTTTCATAATATAAGAATTAATATTGAAGACTTGGTATATTGGTCTGTTTTCTTTTATTAGGCACGGCCTATGTACTCTAGAGATTCTTACCACTCTATTAGAGATCATAGCAGGACTTCCCAGGATGGGAGTTTAATATTTTGTTGGTTATAGTTTGGGTCTCCACCCACTGAGATAGCACCCTATGACAACAGGAGCATATTCTTAGTCCACAGAGGCATGCCCAACATGCACTCTTCCTCACACATCCCCCCACCACTGAAATCCTGCCTCAGTGACGCTCTCCTGCCACAGATACCCCCCCCGCAAAAAAACACTTCCCAAATTGTATTATTAACCAGTCCTCAACCTTTCCAGAGTTTACTTGTTCCTTCCCTCAGCTCTCCTTCCATCTCCATGGATAGCCCAACCCACTCCCCAATTCTGTTCACACTCACACTTCAGCACCATCAACCCCACTCTCATCACTGCACCACTGTCAACCCCTCTAACTGCCAAACTACCACCATCCACCTTATCATAGTTTCTGCCTATTAAGCAATGGCTCACCACTCTGTTCATCCTTTGTATCTCCAATGTATTTTCCAGACAGAGCTACTATTTATTGAGCTCTTAGTTTATATTACAGTTTGTATGCCAAGTATACACTTTCAGTTTCTGAGAATCAAATTTACCTAATGAGCATACAGATCCTGAGAAGCAAATTTATCTAATCTGCATACAGAATTTTAATATTAGCTACTATTTATTGCTCTCCTAATTTGAATTACAGTTTGTGTGCCAAGTGCTATATATTGTCTCACTTAATCCTCCCAACAATAGAGGAAATAGGTAACAGAAAACTACAATCCAAAAAAAAAAAAAAAAAAGTTGTGATAGGAGATTGAAGACCCAGTGGGAGAGAGGAGTATTTTCTGTTTCACATTTGTTTGCTGATTTGTATCTCTGGTACCCAGAAAAGAGCTTTTTGTCAGAAGATGATTTACCATGAATGAAAGGATTGTTCTGGGGACTGAAGGAGAATTGGAAATTAGTAAAACAAGGTCTCTACCCTAAAGTATTGGAAAGAACATCTTGAATATATTTGGTATTTTAAAAAGTATTTATAAGACTTCTGGTTGACCAATTGACAGCATAAGACACTCCAGCCACTGAGTCCCCACAGAATCTTTGAACAACTAGCAATGACTTTCAGAGGTATCTTCCTCAAAATTCTGGAAAATGGTTAAAGGGTGGCAGTAACTGGGCAAGGACTGAATCAAGAAAACACAGATTTTAAAATGATAGGAAAAGCTCATGGTGCCCTTGCTGGTCCCTCTCCTAGCCCCTCCCCAGTGTGGTGTGGAGCCAACCTATGATCCCATTGTGGCTCCCTGGTCTTGTTTCAGAGTGAGAAGAGTAACCTATATATGCACACAAGGGTGCTTGTATGTCCCTGCTAATCTATTGTTTGTCAGCTTAAAAGACTGATCCAGGAAAATAATCTTAGCTTGGCCTCCCAGAGCTGATTCTACAGGCAGAAGCAGACTGTGGACATTTAAAGCAGTGTAAGAAATTGTTAGGTCAAAGAAGCAGGGGCAAAGAAATACTTGCTTTAAGTCCTGCCTGGGAAAGGGGGAAAGTCTATTTCAAAGAAAGTAGAGAGGGCATTAGAATTCCTGTAAACAGGGGAAATTTCAAGGCTGCAAACAAGCAAAAGCTCAGGACAAGACAGAAGCTATGGAAAGACAGAGAATACCATGCACTTTGCATATGTCTTGGACTGATCTTCTTGATAGACAATTTAAACTCTGAAGGAGAGCACCAGCCAATGCAAAGCCAATTTACAAAGACTGTGGTGAATGGAGGTTTTTGCAATGCTTTGTTTGTTTTTATCTCCTTGCACTGAAGAAAATCTCTGTCTGATCACTATCCAGTTACAAACCTAAGGAACAGACAACTCAGCAACTAAATCACAGAGTTAACATTTTAAAATATTAAAATGTACAGTATGTAACAAAAGATTATAAGAAAAACAAAGAAACAGGAATTGATTGCCTAACCAAAGGAACAAGATAAATATACAGAAACCATGAATAAAGACAACCAGACATCAGATATACTGGACAAGACTTAAGGAAATTAAAAAAAAAAAAAAAAAAAAAAAAAAGATCCTCAATATGCTCAAAGAGAAGAAGGAAAACACAGAGAAAGAACTAAAGGATACCAATAAAAAAATAAATCAACAAAATGAGAATCTCAGTAAAGACCTAGAAATTTAAAAAAGGAACCAAATAGGAATCCTGGCATTCAAGACTGCAATAACTGAAATGAAAAATTCCTCAGAGGGTTTCAACAGCAAATTGGAACTTGCAGAAGAAAAATTCAGTGAACTCAAAGAAAAGAAAGTGGAAATAATTCAGGCCGAGGAGCAGAACATAAAAACAATTTTTAAAAAAGTAGAGCCTAAGAGACCTGTAGATCACCATCAAAGATACCACTATATGCATTTTGGGAGTCCCAGAAAGTGAAGAATGAATGTTCAATGAAATAATGGCAAAAATTTCCCAAATTTAATGAGACTTGAATATGCACATTCAAGAAGCCAAACAAACCCAAAAAGGATACTTGAAGAGAATCATACCCGGACACATAATAGTTAAACTGTCCAGTGCCAAGAACAAGAAAAAAGCTTGGAAAGCTGCAAGAGAAAAGCAATGTGCTCTGTACAAGGGAGTCTCAAAAAGATTAAATGCTAATTTCTCATCAGGGAACATGGAGGCATGAAGGCAGTGGGATGAAATATTTAAAGGATGGGAAGAAAACAATTGCCAAACAAGAATTTAGTATTTTGTGAGACCATCTTTCAAAAATGAGGTAGAAAGTAAGTCATGCCCAGATAAACAAAATCTGAGGAAATCCATACCTCTAGATGTGCCCTATGAGTAAATCTAAAGACTGTTCTTCAGACTGAAAGGAAATGGCACTTTAAGTGACATAAAGAGATAAAGTCCTCTGGAAAAGTTAACCAGTTGGTTAATTTTATATTTCAGTACAATTGTATTGTTTTTAAAGCATGTAAGACAACTTTCTTCTTACAGGTGCTAAAATACATAAAAATTAATGACAAATCTATGATTTTGGACATAAAATGTATGAAGATATAATTTATAATAAGTACTAAACAAGGTGAGGAGTGAAGGTGTTTAGAACAGTGTATGTGTATACCATTGAAGTTAAGTTGGTATAAATCAAATATGATTGTTATAGATTTGGGATGTTAGATTTTATCCCCAGAGTAACCACAAAGAAAATTATAAAAATATATACAGAAAGAAATGAGAAGGGACTCAAATGGTAAACTACAAAAAATAAAATAAATATGAAAATAGGTATTATTAGAAGAATTGAGGGACAAAGACCAGATAATGAAATTACAGAAGAAATTTCTGCAATATCAATAGTAATTTTAAATGTAAATGGAGTAAACTCTGTAGTCAAAAGGCAAAGATTGGCAGCATGGATAAAAAAGCATGACCCCACTATATGCTGTATACAAGAGACTCACCATAAATTCAGACAAAAATTGGTTGAAAATGAGAGTTTGGAAAAAATATATACCATGCAAAAAGTAACCAATAGAGAGTTGTGGTAGCTGTACTAATATCAGATAAAATATATTTTAAATTAAAACTGCTATGAGGGACAAAGAAGATCACTGTATACTGATAAGAGGTCAATTCAACAAGAAAACATAACTGTTATAAGTATATATGCACATATTGGCAGAATTGAGGGACTTATTCACTTGAACTGAATATTGACAAATTTGATGGGAGAGATAGATAGTTCTACATTAATAGTAGGTGATTTTGATACACCACTTTTAATAATGGATAGAACATCTAGACAGAAGATCAATAAGGAAATAGTATACATGAACAATACAATAGTACTGGTATTTATAATTACTCAAATGGTTACCTTTACCAGATCTCTTTATTTCTTTATGCACTTTTGATCTACTGTTGATCTACTATCTAGGGTCCTTCCTTTCATTCTGAAGACCTCCCTTTAGCATTGCTTGTAGGGCAGGCCTAGTGGTAATGAACTCCTACAGTTTTTGTTTATCTGGGGATGTCTTAATCTCTCCCTTATTTTTGAAAGAAAGTCTCACCAGACACAAAATTCTTGGTTGGCAATTGTTTTCTCTCAGAACTTTAAGTATTTCATCCCACTGCATCCTTGCGTCCATGGTTTCTGATGAGAAATTGGCACTTAATCTAATTGAAACTCCCTTGTATATAAAATGTTGCCTTTCTTTTGCAGCTTTCAGAACTCTCTCCCTGTCCTTTGTGTTTGATAGTATGACCAATATATGACAAGGTATATTTATCTTCATGTTTATCCTGTTTGGTGTTTTCTGGGCTTCTTGGATGTGCATACTCATGTCTTTTGCTGAGTTTGGAAAGTTCTCAGTCATTATTTCTTTGAATATTCCTTCTTTCATTTTCTTTCTTTCTTAGCCCTCTACGACTCCCATGATGCTTATTTATATTGATACACTTGATGGTATCCCCAGGTTTCTTTAGCTCCTTTTGCTTTTTCTAATTCTTTTTTCTTTCTGGTCCTCAGCCTGACTCATTTCAATTGTCTTCTCTTCAAGTTCACTGATTCTTTATTTGGTCAGTTCCAATCTGCTGTTAAAAGCCTACTGGGAATTTTTCTCTTCAGTTATATGTTCTTCAATTCCAGTATTTCTGTTTGGTACATTTTTAAAACTTCTATTTATTGAGATTTTAATTTCTCCATTTATTGTTTTCCTGATATCCTTTAGTGCTTTCTCTGCATTTTCCTTCATCTCCTTTAGCATATTAAAGACCATTTTTTAACAAGTCTCTGTCTAGTATGTCCACATTCTGGTCTTCTTCACTTATGTTTTCTGGGTTTTTATCCTCTTCCTTTGAATTGGACATCAGTTTCTGTTTATTTGTCTTGTAATCTTTTCTTGCACAGTGTACATTTTAGTATTTTAAAATGTTAACTCTGGGATTGAGTCCCTTCACTGTTTCTTGAATTTGTATCCAATTAGTGATATGACAGAGATTTTCTTGAGTGCCAGGAGCTAACAAAACCAAATAAACTAATGCAAAAAGGCACCTTTCACAGTCTTTGCAAATTAGCTTTGTGTTATCTGGTGTTTTTCTTCAGTGTCCAGCCATCCTATCAAGATGGTCAGCCCAAGGTGAATGCAAAGTTCAGATTCTATCTAACTTTTCTGAGCCTTTGTGTTGTCCTGGGCTTGTGCTTGGTAGTGGCTTTTGGAGTTTCCCTGTTCACAGGAGTTTGAATGCCCTCTCTAATTACTAGGAAATAGAGCTTTACCATCTCCTGGGTGCTGCACTGAAGACTTCAAGCAGGTAAGACTTTGTCCCAGGCCACCTGACTCGATTGTTTCTTATACTGCTTTCTCTCTCAAGCTGCTTTTGCCTGTAGAACAAATACTGGGAAAAGGGTGAGCCTGAAAGGAATTTCCCAGGTTGGTCTCAGCAGAGTCAAAGCCAGGGATCTACAAATGGAGCACCGATAAGGTCTACACTGTCCTGGGAGGATATGAGGGAAGGGCAGCCAGAGAGCCAGGAGCTTCCCCTATGGCTCTTTGAAGCTCTGTTTTCTTGTTTTAGCACTTGCCCAGTAAATAACAGCCATTTACCTGTGTTCTGTAGTTTAAGGAAGGGTGCTGTCTTTAACTCTTCTCTACCACTCTTTCTGGAGGCAGATTGGAACAATGGATACCTTCAGAACCAGCAATCTGAAGCAGCTAATCAAAAACAGTGATCAGAAATTGTACTGCACACCCCTACAGTATGTTTGGCCCATGATCTAAACACCATTTATTGAATAATCCATTATTTTCCTAACTTATTTGAGATGCTATCTTATCATAAATTCAGTTCTTGTAAATACTTCATTTTAGGTCTAATTGTTATGTTTTTCTCTGTTGATATGTCTGTCATTTCCAATAGCATTGCTCTGTTTATTTTATTATAGATTTATAATGTCACTTGGACAAGATTTTTCTGCATTTTACCATATTCATTATATCTGATAACCTCAGATTATTTGGGCAGTTATATCTATTCAATAGAATACTATTCAGCAGTGAAAAGGAAGACAATATCTATATACACTATGTTAAGAATGAACCTCAAAACAGTATAAATTAAAAATCTATACAGAAGAGACTGCATTTTGTATGATTCTGTTTATATGAAATGTCTAGAAAAGAGAAATTTATGGAAACAGTAAATTATCCTGGGGCTGGGAGTGGGAATGGAGATTAATTGTAAATGGGAATGAGGAATTTTATTAGGGGTAAGAACATATTTTATGTTCCAGAGAAACAGAATCAATAAGATATTTGTGTATATATGTTTGAGTGTGTATACATTTATAAAGTGTTCATGTATATATATATTACATACAAATGTATTAAGATATTTATTTTAAGGAATTGTCTCATGTGATTGTGGAGACTGACCAGTCTGAAACTTAGCCAGCTAAGAATTCTGGTAAGAGTGATATTGCAGTCTTGAGTTTGAAATACCTACAGGTAGGCCAGCAGAGTGGAAAATCAGAGAGGAGTAGATAGTGAAGTCTTGATGCAGAATTTCTTCTTCTGGAAACCACAGTTCTTGCCTTCAAATGATAGGATGAGGCCTACCCACATTATTGAGGTTATTTGTCTTAAAGTCAACTGATTGTGGATGATAATCACATCTACAAAATCCTTTCATAGCAACATCTAGGTCAGTGTTTGACCAAACAACTGAATATGGTAGTCTAGCCAAGCTGACTTAGAAAATTCATCTTTACACAGATTACTGATGATATAGGAGGAGACTATTTTATTTTATTTTATTTTTTATTATTTATTTATTTATTTATTTTTAAAGATTTTATTTATTCATTCATTTATCCCCCCTTGCTGCTTGTGCTCACTGGGTCAGCTAACCACGCCGTGCGGGCGGGCTTGCCTTCACCAGGAGGCCCCGGGAACCGAACCCGGGGCCTCCCATATGGTAAACGGGAGCCCTACTGATTGAGCCACAGCCGCTTCCCGAGACTATTTTATTTTTATGCATTTATATTATAAACAGTACCATTAATAAATTTGCTTATTACTTGTAATGGTCTGGAATGCATTGAAGAGTGTTGAGTTACATTAGCAATCTGTCTGATCTTTAGCTCAGAGATTCTAGGATAGATTTAGCTTTGAGTATAATAATATCACTGTGAGGATTTTTTTACCTCCAACATTTTCAGATGAAGGTCACTTGGTCATTGTGATTTATCAACATCTAGTTTGTCAATTTTGTTTAAATTTAAAATATCTACTACCCATATCAGACCTTAAACCTATCACCTCATTTGGAAATAGAGTTTCTGTGTGGGGATTTTTATAACAGTGTGCTTAGTAAATTAACTATCTAATGTATAACAGTAATTAGCATTTCATCGAATTCAAGCATATGTCAAGAGATCATAATCAGAGCCCTGGCCATCAGGTAAATTAACAAACCATTTGGCCAGGAATAGAATGATTAGCGTGGGGATAATATACTCTGTGTCTGATAATTATTGGGCAGGAGACAGTTATCTGATAGCTACATGTTTCAGTAAATATTGAGCAAACCTTTGCCACTAGGAAAAAAAATAAAGATTTTAGTTGTTTACATTTGAGGGCTGGCATTTTTTCCATTTAAAGTCACTCTAATGTACTAATGCACACTCCAATTACCAGATAAAGTTATCTGTGAAGAAATTAGGAAGGTCAAGTGATAGTAAATTTACAAAAAGAATGAAAAAGAAGAGAAGATAAAATCTTAGAATCCACTTAGTTATGTTAGGCAATGTAAAGCTAAAGGTGGGTTTGAACAAATTGTTAAAGCTTTGGGGGGACTGTAGCTGTATAGTGGGAAAGTTACATAAAGCAGGGTCAAAATGGTTGTCTTGACCTCGGAATTTCTGGCATATCTAATATATTTAACTTAAAAGATTTTATTCTATGACTTAAGTAGTACAAGTCTTTCTTATTGTCATCTTTTGGGCCCAGTCAATTATTAAATTATCCTGCTATTGTTCAAATTTGCATATTAGTCGAGTCTATTTTTTTTTTTTTGGTAGGTACAAGGGAGTGAACCCGGGACCGTGTACATGCGAAGCAGGTGTTCAACCACTGAGCTACACTCACTCCCTTAGGCAAGGTTCTTGTCATTGGCAACAAAAAGTGACCCTGGAATACTGGAATATTGAGCAAAAAAGGAATTTGTTAAAAGGATGCTGTGGCATGATGGTCCTGTTTGTTTAGAGTTGTAGTAACTTCCAATAACTTTTATCATTGGATGTGGTAAAGAAGAATTTCAAGAATCTGCTGATTCCCTCTAAATCCTTCCCTTGTGCAGCATTTACAAAATTTCCCCCTTGATAGGTAGGATTATTTCCCTAGCCAGTATTGTAATCCCTGATTTTTGCCTGTTTAACTTTTGGCACAGAAATCACAAAATTGCTAGGTTGAGGTCTCTTTGGTGCCCCACCCCCAAAAATGCCAAACACCTTGGATTCTTTGGGTACTAGAGGCAGTACTTGCCTCTCTTGGGCATTCTACTTGGTTCTTTATATCAACTAAGTCACAAGTGAGTATTCTTCAAGTGGGGCCCAAACCAACAGGATGCATGGAAGGCTGTCCAGCAAACTGTGGCCCACTCTCTATCTTTGAGGCCCCATAATCCTAGTGAGTCTTTTGTGCAATGATTCTCTACTCACCAAAGATCCTACATTACAATAGATCTACACCCAGAGGAGTGGATTAACTTTAAGAACATATTTTCTTGGGTACATCTTCAAACCATCAAACTGACACAGCCATTGGTGTCAAATTGGAGGGGAGCACTTCTCTACAAGCCACTGTTTCTAATTGCAAGAATCTTCCCTGGCATTTATGGGATAGGAAGTACAAGCACATATTACATCAATTCCTACCATACATTCAGATTTAGAAGTAACGATGATAATATATTAAATTGGCCCCAAAGGCCTCACCCACAAGATCATGTTAGCTTCCTTCCCTACTGTGAACCCATTTCAAACCTCATTAGCTGAATCTAGTTGCCTCCTCCCTCCATGGTGATTTGGGCACCTGTATTCAACAGAGCCATAATAGTTTGAATCCTTTCCCTCTCCAGCATAGTCAGATGGCGGGGGGGTGGAGATGGCCTTTGGTCTCCATTGAGAACAGATGCCCCTGACTTCACCCCTAATCAATTTTTAAAAAAAGAAATTTATTTATTTATCCCCACCCCTTTCCCCATTGTTTTTGTGCTTGCTGTCTGCTCTCATGTCCATTCGATGTGCGTACTTCTGTGCCTGCTTTTTATCTCTTTAGGTGGCACTGGGAACCGATCTTGGGACCATCCGGAGTGGAAGAGAGACGCTCAATCTCTTGCGCCACTTCAGCTCCCTGATCTGCTGCATATCTTATTGTCTCTCCTCTGTGTCTCTTTTTTTTGCGTCATCTTGCTGTGCCAGCTCTCTATGTGGGCCAACACTCCACCCAGGCCAGCTCTCTGCTTGGACAGGCACTCTGCACGGGCCAGCTTGCTTTCACCTGGAGGCCCCAGGAGTCGAACCCTGGACCTCCTATATGGTAGACAGGAGCCCAATTGCTTAAGCCTCATCCACTTCCCAACCCTAATCAACTTTTTCATTAAAGCAGAAGTCAGGGTAGAGGGGGAGAGAGGGATCAGAGGGTGCAGAAGGAGAGAGCAGAGTGCAAGGCAAAATTTCTTTAGGTTCCAAGTGACTGCTTGCTTGTAGCTCAACCAAATGAACTTCTAGTGTTTTTGGTCCTTCCAAAACTGAATAACAAAATCCTCATTGCTGTCATAATTCATTTCAACTCTGTGGGCTCCTTGGCTCAGAAGTTGTGAAGTTGAAAGAAACTTTTTCTAAAATAGCAATAAATTTGGTTTAGCTATATTTGAATAAAGACTAAATTATCTTTCCAATCTCTACCCCTAACTAAACAAGTCTCACTTAACTTCTGTGGCAGACATTTTCCCTGTGTGTACAAGGGTAGAGTTAGATCTATAATAGGGTCTAAGAGATGCGTGTAGACTCTCTGTCATGTACCATATTTGAAGCAATTATTCTGAGATTTGTGGAGCAGAATACTTCATAAGATTAATTATACAAGTAATTGATTTTTGAAAAAGGTGCCAAGCTAATTCAATGAAGAAAAAATAGTTTTCTTCAATAAATGTTGCAAAAACAATTGACATCTCTTATTTAAAAAATGAAGTCTATACTTCATACTATGTACAAAAATTAATAATAGAATTTAATAAAAAATTGAAAAGGATTATAGACTTAAATGTGAAATCTAAAAATGTGGAACTTTTAAAAGATATAGAAGAAAATCTTTGTGACCTTCTGTTGGCCATCAATTTCTTAGATAGGACACACACATACTCTCACAACATTAAAAGAAAAAATAATTAATTAGTCTTTGTCAAAATTAAAATCTTCTGCTCTTCAAGAGACACTGTTAAGAAAAGTAAAATATAATTCTAGACTAGGAGAAAGTATTTGCAAAGGACTGGTATCCAGAATACATAAAGAACTCTCACAGTTAAATAGTATGACAACAAACAACCAAAAAAAAAAAGGGGCAAAAATTTTGGATAGATACTTCACCCAAGAAGAGATATATGGATGACAAATAAGCACATGAGTACATGCTCAATATCACTAGGCACTGGGGAAATGAAAATTACATTCACAAATGAAATTTACTGCATATTTATTAAAATAGCTAAAATTAAAACAACTGACAATGCCAAGTCAAAAGTGCAAAGCAACAGGAAGTCTCATACATAACTGTTGATAATGCAAATAGTATAGTTATTTTGGAAAAGTGTTTGGCAGTTTCTTATACATTTGAGCAAATACTTATCATATGCCCCAGTAACCCTACTCCTCTGTTTACACAAGAGAAATGAAATCATATAGTCACATAGAGGACTGTTTATGAATGTTTATAGAAGCTTTATTTATAATCACCAAAATATGGGAAAAAATCCCAATATCCACCACCTGGGTAATGGATAAATATATTGTGGCATATGTAATATTACTCAGCAATAATAAGGAATGAACTACTGATACATGCAACAAAATGGATGCATTTCCAAAGCATTATGTTAATTTAAAGAGTAAATCACAAAAAGCAACATCCTGTATGATTCCATTTATATTACCTTTTGGAAAAGACAAAAAAATAGGGACAGAAATTATATCAACCAGGGGTTGGGAATGGAGATGGGGATATTACATAGGGGTGCAAGGAACTTTAGAAATATTCTTTATCTTAATTGTGGAGCAATAGGAACCCTCAAGCTGCTTGTTGGAGTTTAAATTTGATTCATCCATTCTGGAAAACAATTTGGTTATATATATATTAAAGTTGACTGTATGCGTCCCTTATAACCCAGAAATTCCACTGTTAGCATTATTTTTAATTGTCCAAAACCCAAAAGTTCATCGATAGCATAATGGCTAAATACACAGTGTTATGTTTGTACAATGGAATACTATGCAGCAATGAAAATAAGCAAATGACAACTATATGCAACAAAATGGATTATTTTAAAATATGTAATATTTAGCAAAAGGAGAAAGATGCAAAGGAAAACATATAGTACAATTCCATTCCTATAAAGTTCAAAAGTCAGAGGAGTGGCTACTTTTGGAAAGAGAAAGGGATCTTAATTCTGAAGAGACACGTGTTGCGGGGGACTTGTTACTATGGTGCTTGTAATTTATTTATTCCTCATGGGTGTTTGCTTTAAAATTATGTGCTGAGTTGTACACATATTTTTGCACTTTTTCTGTATGTAGGTTTATATTTCACAGCAAGATAATTAAAAAAAACAAAGCACAAAATAGAAATGTTTGGGCACATGTCTCACGACCTACATGTTCATTTGCACTTTTCTGACCTCAGTGATGAGAGATGAACTGGACAGCCATGGCTTCTGACTGTGGATTCCCTCTAGGAAGGCGGCATCATGGGCCAGTACTTGGTCTATGTTGCCAAAGCTGCCAAACATTGGGCTTTATGGTGCCATGATTGTAATAGTTTTACATAGTTATATACCCAGGAACTAGCTCCGTGATTAACATGTAAAAGCTGATGAATGTGTGTTTTCTGATAGAATGACTAAATAAAAGAAAGAACAAGTGAATGAATGAACAGTGCCTCTCACTGAAACCTGCTGACTTACCACAAAAGCCGCTAAAGCAGTTCTCTTCCTTAGACTAATACCTTATTGGAAAATGATAAATAACTCTTAAGGAATAATAACCTTCAACTCCTTGGACTTTGGAGTAACTTTCAGAATCACCTATAGATTATTAAAAACCACGAGAAAACGGAATCTTGCCCCAAAACTGCTGAATTAATCTGCTGAGGTAGAATTCTATCTGGCGTTTTAAGAGGCATCAGAGACTATCTGAGATATTCCCCCCTGTGAGCCATGTTGCATAAAGAACACTGAAAAACCCAGACTGCTACATTCAAAGTCATCTAATTTATCTGACAATTTGTGGGTGTTATTTTTTTCTTTCCACATACGACTTCTGATAGATTTCTTTAAATCATACCATATCAACCCACTTTCCACATTTTGTCAGTTACAGACTCCTATTCAGAAGCAAAATGGTTCTCCATGGTAAGCAAATATGTAATCAAGATTTACTTTGGCTCAGTGAAAATATGCCTTCTTTATAAAGAAGACCCTGAGGCTGGGTTCAGAGTAGGCTAGGTGAACCATGGTGGATTTATCAGCAAATTTAGCCCAATTTAAGAGGCATGCCACAAACCTAATAAAGATGGTGCTTATGTGGTATTCTGTGATGTCTTCTGCCTAAGGTTTTAGGCAATTTATGAAGTTTATTTCAGCCTTGAAAGTGGATTTATAAAAGAGGAGAGGAAAGTGCTGAGATTTTATTTTAATTTTTTGGTCTAACATCCTTCCTTTGACCACATAATAGTCCAAAAACTCACACAAGCAGTTCCATATGGAGATGAGGAATGTCTAGCCAAAACAAGTTGTTCAGCTTATTAGCCTTGGGCTGAATAAGCTACTCAGAATATCTGGCATGGCTAACTCATTCAAAAAGGAGGGTGGAATGGCTATGTTTGCCTTTTCTTTCTCCCCCTAGAGTTTTAGATGAGAACACAAATGGTTAGTGAGGCGTTGCTGCAGGCCAGAAGCCCTGTGCTCAACTGTTTTCTCTGAATATTTAAAAAGCCTCACAAGTGCAACTAGGCAGATTTCTTTGCACTTGACTGGCTGCAGAGAGACGGGTACACTGCACAATATTCACTGTCGTCTAATTTCACATTTGATCCTTATTGGGCAAGACTATCAAGTTGCTTTGGTGTGAATCTTGGCAGAAAAATCCTCTTCTCTCCCAAGAATTTGAAATACCATGAACAGCAAGATAAATTGGCTCTAATAGTAAGCTCTATTGTAGAGGAGACATAAGATGGCAGAAGGAGAATTAGAATATACTTTATTTTTAAGATCTCCTGGAAGTTAAATTTAAATATTTTTTTCAAGGGGCGGGAAGTAAAAAATTACTTTCAAATCTAATTGCAATGCAAATTGAAGACCCTCCTCCCTCCCCGCCCCATCAGGTCAGTCAGTAGGAAACTCAATTGATCCATTTGTCTCTAGTTCAATTTTGTCTCTAGTTCAACTCTTAATTGTCACATTGGGCAATTATTTTGCCTGTCTATTTTGGCATCATTCAGATTCACAAAATAGAGAGCAAGTCACTTGGTATTAATTTTTCAACAACTCTTACACATCATACACTTATGTTCAATTAATTTTTTTTCCCTTTCCTTTTCTTTTCTTTTCTTTCCTTTTCTTCACTCTCCTGTCTCTGGTTGCCTTTCACTTACTCCCTCCTTTCCATCTTTCCTACTTCCTTCTTTTCCACCCCCTGTCCTTTCTTTCTTTAAAAAAAAAGCATCTTTGAAAGTAATTCTGAAAAATGTTAAAGGTGTATAATACAAAACTCTTTCAAAAACATAGTCCAAGAGTGATTTTTACAAAAATTTTCTAGACTACCACACATTTCTAGTCTCCCCGTCCTTTAAAAAAAAATTATTTACCATTTATGGGGAAGATTATCTGTAAATAATTCTGATTTTTGCAGCTTATTAAATAAGCTAACGCTGCATGACAGCCAAGTAGAAGACCCTGGTGGCAAAGCACCACCAGCTACACTACACATACACTTGCCCTGCGATGGAATTTTATGTCTAGTCAAGCCAACCCAAGAAAACGCAAGAGAGTGAGTGACACTTCCAGGCATCAGTTAAGAGCAATGGTAGAACCACCCACAATAGGACTCATTTGGAATGGATGTAAAGAATTTGCATGGTATAGAATTTGCCAATAATTACCCTGATATTTTGACATGGTCTGAAGCATATTTGTAAATATTTAAGGTTGCTAAGTTACCAGCTATACTAATTTGAGTTTGTGTACCATGTCATTTTGTGGCAAAAGGAGATATTTTAGACTTCACAGCAAGGGACTCCTACCTTCTAATACCTTCTCAGGAGTTTCCAATAGAAATCTTTTATTGTATATAGTATAGTTAAAAATCCCAACCCTTTTACCCACTGAGCAGTTTTACTTTATTATATTCCTTTTCCCAAAACACAGACTGTTTATATGGAGCAAGATCAGATATCCTCTTTTTGTTCTTTCATTCTTTAAGCCAACACATGTTTTTGCAAGACCCTATATAATAGATACTATGCGGGATTGGAGGATGAGCCTTTCCTTCTCTTAAAAGCCAAATAGGGAAGATAAAATCCACAAAAATAACCAGAGTGCCTAATAACCTAATAACCTAATAACCTAATTGCCCAAGGCCTCCTCAGACAATGAGGACTGAAGACTCTCACCTACTTCAATGGCAACTCCAGACACAGAGCGTCCCTCAAATATTTCTGGGAGAGGTCAGGGAGTACTTCCAATTGTGTTTTCAGCTCCAGTTACAATGAGGCATCTGCTCTGACTGTCCTCTTCTACATTGGGTTCCCCTTATTATTGTCCTCTATTCATAAATTTCTGTAAAATCGTCATATTCATTCATTCTTCAGATGCCAATCAGGTGTTTCTATAAGCCAGGCACCCACATTCCCCTGGGGATAAGTGATGAACACAGAGAAAAAGACCCTGACTCTTGGCATTTATTTATTTATGTAGCATGTGTGTATGTAGGATGCATCTTAAGGAAAGGCAAGTAAAATGAATTCAGATAGTGACAAGTGCTTCAAATAAGGATAGAGGAGAAGCTCACAGGTGCAGAGAGGTTAGTGAAGGTGGACAGAGTAAACTTCTCTGAAGAGGAGGGTTTTATGAGATAAGAAGTTGCTACTGAACTTAGCATCCATCATGAGAATATTTGGGAACTGCTGGTATGTGCTTCTGTCTTTGCTAATCACACACTGCCAGAGAAGCTGTGGATTGTGGACACATCGCAAACGTTGCCACACTTTGTTATACAGGTAACAATAGCATACTTGTTCCCATCTTATGATGTCTCTAATCCACGCAAATCCTTCAGCTTTGGGGTTACGGAGGTATGCCATTGCCATCCCTCCATTATTCTCATCTCCCTCTTTCTCCCCAGATGTCAATCAGATGTTGAGAGGTCTCACATCTATATAGTCCGGAGCTCTCTTTAAGGAACGGAACACTTAATTATAAGTGGAAATCGTAAATATATTGAGATTAATTAAAATGAGAACATAAGCAGGCAAAACGTATAGGATGCACCAAAGTCATTTCTGAGAGGGAAATTTATAGCCCTAAAAGCTTACATTAAAAAGGAAGAAAGAGCCAAAATCAGAGACCTAACTGAACACCTGGAGGAACTAGAAAAATAACAGCAAACTAATCTCAAAGCAATTACAAGGAAAGAAATAACAAAGATTAGAGCAGAAATTAATGAAAACGAGATCTAAAAAAAGCGAGAATTAACAAAACCAAAAGTTGGTTCTTTGTAAAGATCAATAAAATTGATAAACCCTTAGCTAAGCTGATGGAGAAAAAATGAGATAAGACACAAATAAATAAAATCAGAAATGAGAGTGGGGACATTATTATTGACTCCATAGAAATAAGAAATGTCATAAGAGGATACTATGAACAATTGTATGCCAACAAATTAGATAACCTAGATGAAATGGACAGATTCCTAGAAACACATAAACAACCTACACTGACTCTGTAAGAAATAGAAGACCTCAACAGGCCAATTACAAGTAAAGAGACCAAACCAGTCATCAAAAATCTCCCAACAAAGAAAGGCCCAGGACCAGATGGCTTCAAAGGTGAATTCTACCAAACATTCTAAGAAGAGTTAAAACCAATCTTGCTCAAACTCTTCTAAAAATAGAATAGGAGGGAGCACTACCTAACAAATTCTATGAGACCAACAACACCCTAATACCAAAGCTAGATAAAGATACTATAAGAAAAGAAAATTACAGACCAATTTCCCTTATGAACATAGCTGCAAAAATCCTCAACAAAATACTTGCAAATCAAATTCAACAGCACAGCAAAAAGATTTCTATACCATGATCAAGTAGGTTTTATCCCAGATTTACAAGGGTGGTTCAACATAAGAAAATAAATTAGTGTAATATATCACATCAACAAAATGAAGGGGAAAAAACGCATGATCACCTTAATTGATACAGAAAAGCATTTGACAAAATCCAGCATCTTTTCTTGTTAAAAAAACACTTTGAAAAATAGAAATAGAAGGGAATAGCCTCAGCAGGCTAAAAGGTATAAATGAAAAACCCACAGCTAACATTATACACAATGATGAAAGAATAAAAACTTTCCCCCTAAGATCTGAAACATGACACGGATGCCCACTGTCACCTTTGGTATTCAACATAGTACTGGAAGTTCTAGCCAGAGCAATTAAGAAAGAAAAAGAAATGAAAGGCATCCAAATTGGAAGGGAAGAAGTAAAACTTTTAGTATTTGCAGATGACATAATCCTGTATATAGAAAGTTCCCAAAAATCAACAAGAAAGCTACTAGAGCTAATAAACAAATTCAACAAAGTGGCAGGGTACAAGATCAACAAACAAAAATCAGTAGTGTTTCTATACACTAGCAATGAGCAAGCTGAGGAGGAAATCAAGAAAAAAAAATTCCAATTTCACTAGCAACCAAAAGAATCAAATATCTAGCAATAAATTTACCAAGGATGTAAAGGACTTGTACACAGAAAACTACAAAACATTGCTAAAGGAAATCACAGAAGACCAAAATAAATGGAAAGACTTTCTCTACCCAAAATGATTTACAGAATCCCAATAAAAATTCTAAAAGCCTACTTTGCAGACTTGGAAGGGTAAGGGGCCCCAAATAGCTGGAAATATTTTGAAAAAGAATGGAGTTGGAGGACTCACATATGTCATAGCTTTAAAGCATATTACAAAGCTACAGTGGTCAAAAAGCATATGGTACTGGCACAAGGATAGATATATTGACCAAGGAGTTGAATTGAGAGTTCAGAATTAGACTCTCACACCTATGGCCAACTGATTTTTCATAAGGCTGCCAAGTCCACACAACTGGAAAAGAATAGCCTCTTTAACAAATGGTGCTGGGAGAACTAGATATCCATAACCAAAAGAATGAAAGAGAACCTCTATCTCACACCATATACAAAGATTAACTCAAAATGGATCAGAGTCCTTAATATAAGAACCAGGACTATAAAACTCATAGAAGAAAATTCAGGGAAGCATCTTTAGGATCCTGTATTAGGCAATGGTTACTTAGACTATTCAAAGAAACACAAGCAATGAAAGAAAAAATAGATAAATGTGACTTCCTCAAAATTAAAAAATGTTGTGCCTCAAAGGACTTTGTCATGAAAGTGAAAAGGTAACCTACTCAATGTGAGAAAATATTTGGAAATCACATATCTAATAAGGGTTTAATATCCAGAAAATATAAAGAAATCCTACAACTCAGCAATAAAAAGACAAACAACCCAATTTTTAAAAAGTGAGCAAAAGACTTGAATAGACATTTCTTCAAAAAGGATTTACAAATGGCCAAAAAAGCACATGGAAAGTTGCTGAATATCACCAGCTGTAGCATAATGCAAATCAAAACCATAATAAGATATTATTTCACACCCACTAGAATGGCTCTAAAAAACAAAAAATTACAAGTATTGGAGAGGCTATGGAGAAATAGGAACACTAATTCATTGCTGGTTGAATGATAAAATGGTACAGCCTCTGTGGAAGACAATTTGCAGTTCCTTATGAAGCTAAATGTAGAATTACCATATAACCCAGCAATCCCTCTACTAGGTATATACCCAGAAGAAGTAAAAGCAGGTATTTGAACAGATGTTTGAACACCAATGTTCATAGCAGCATTATGTATAATTACCAAAAGATGGAAGCAACCAAGTGTCCATCTACTAATCAATGAATAAACAAAATGTAGTAAATACATATAATAGACAATTATCCAGCTGTAAAAAGAACGATGTCCTGTTGCATGCAACAACATGGGCAAAACTTGAGGACATTGTGCAGTGAAATAAGCCAGGCACAAAAAGGACAAATATTGTATGATCTCACTGACATGAACTCATTGTAATAAGCAAACCCATAGGGAAGGAATCTAGAATATAGGTTACTAGGGGATAGGTTGGGGAGCTGATGCTTAGTTTTTACAGGATTTCTGTTTAGGTTGACTGCAAAGTTTTGGAAATGGATGGTAATGATGGTAGCACATTATTGTGTGTGTTATTAACAGTGCTGAACTTTGTATGTGAATGTGGTTGAAAAGGGAAATTTTGGGTTATATCTGTTACTAGGATGAAAGTTAGAAGATGAAACATGGGACTGCATAACACAGTGAAACCGGGTGTGGTAGATGGACTATAGTTAATAATAGAACTATAAGAATGCTCTTTCAAGAATTATAACAAATACATGACTCTATTACATGGTATAAATAATCGGGTGGTATATGGGAAATAATACACTTAATGTAAAATATGGACCATAGTACTAGCACTATTTCAATATTCTTTCATCAATTGTAACAAAGGTGCCACAATGCACAGTGTCAGCAATAAAGGGGTATATGGAAACACTGCATTTTTTATGACTCTTCTATAAACATATACCTTCTCGAATAAAAATAAAAAACTAATTAAGAAACATTATGTTAAATAAAAGAAACCAGACACAAAGTACTACATACTGTATGATTCCGCTTATATAAAAAGTAAATACAAATAAATCTATAGAGACCAAAAACACCCACAAAACTAGGTACAGGGAATTGGAAAGGGGCCTGTATTTACACTTCTTTCTGTCCAAAACAGGAGCCCCGTGCAGAGCAACCCATATACATAGACCCCCAAGGGAGTTCTCTGCCACTGTCCGAATCTTAGACTGAGGTCTTGTGTTACACAAATAGATCTATTTACCATATGATAGATAAGGATAAAGTAGGATGAGAGTTTAGAATAAGGAAAGATTGCATCCTAGTGGAGGCAATCAGTGGGAGTTTTATGCAAAGAGTACTCTCTGAGCTATATTTTAAAGGCTGAGTAAGATTTGCATACTCAAAGATGATGGAGCTACTTTACTGAGTGCTTCACTTGTGCACCGTGTCTTGACATCCTATTTCATCCTTCTAAGAACATCACACAGTGGGAAGCTTCATTTTACAGATGATTATGCTAAAGGCTCAAAGTTATATAAATATTGTATTGCACAAGTCAATTAACTTGTTTAAGCCATGTTTCCCACTCAGGCCCATGAAAGTTGAGTGCTCTTTTCACTATGCCAGGCTTACTCTCATTTAAAGCAAAGGCACAAGAATTACAAACTCAGACCAAGCCTGGGTAACAAACAATAGAGGGATTGGTATGAATTATAGGGAGTAGGAGTAAACTGAGTAGGAAAGGTAGTCTAGGAACAGGTTTTGGAGGTTCTTAAATGTTATTAAGCAAGTTGCATTTTGTTTTTATATTAATGCATATAAATAAACACTATCATAATTAATGACCAAGTGCCATCAGCAGAACTTGTTCCTATGTATGAATATAATAAGGACAAAATTATAGTGGAACTGCAGCTTGCATTTTTCCATCAGGGCTGCCCACACAGTATGATTCCAGGAGTGCTGAAAATAACTGCTACCATTTCACTGTTTGAAATGCCACAATGTAAGCTTCACCCTTCTCCCCATTAAATTCTTACCTCTGAAAGAGGGAAACAATGTGAGTCATGGAGATGATTAGCTTCTTCCCTGAGAGCAACTTTTAGAAAGGCAGGGAGCATGAAAGTAGAGGATGAGGAAACCATAAGTTCAGAGAAAAGAGGAAGCTTCACAATTTTGTGTTGTCTCCTCAATATTAATCGTCTGGGTCAATCACATCTTTGTGCTACTCAAAGCAGGAAGACAATCCAGAGCCAAGGCCACAGGGATAAATGGGGTTGAACTTTGGATAAGGAGCAGATACTCCATTCTGTTGAAGCCATCTCCAGAAACCACTTTCCATTTAGTGGACACCCTTCAGTGGGACCCAGTGTGTGGAAAACAGAGAGGAGGGAGAAAAGTGGTAAGTGGAAGATGACAGCAGAAGCCCTCCTAGCAGCAGAGCCTGCTGTCTCATTGCTAGTGGGCTGTCAGCATCTTCTCAGCTGCTTTCCAGTGACTCCAGCTGGGCATGTCTGGGAAACCTTGCACACTTTGATTCAAGTTGCTTTTTGTTATTCTCGAGAAATTTCTCATCTGGGGGCCTGTGCTGGGACTGGCAGAGGCATGTGTTTCTATTTTTAAGATTGCAATAGATGCTGAAAAAATGTGAAAAGCAATGCAAAGTCCAGGTCCTGTGCCAGAGATAACCTCTGCCCTATGGTACCTTTAAATGGTGCCAAGATCCATGTGGCAGCTAAGTCTTGTTTTTCTGTCAACCATGGGTAAACAGCATCCCACAAAGTTATGCAATCATTGTGAGTCAAGGGAGATTGATTCGACTTTCTAGATTCACCAAGATTGTCATGGAGGGTCTTCAATGTGTGCACAATTGTACTTTAGTTACACTAGAGCATGCACTTCTGAGGGCAGGAGCTACATCTTTGTACCAATCATTGAACCAAGCATATTGACTTGATTTAAGTTTGTGGGAATGAATGAATGAACAAACAGATGCATTCCCTTACTGAAATGAATCTTGGCATAGAGCTTTCATGCAAACGGTTTTCTCAAGATTGATGCAAAGTCTAGATTATATGTGAAATAAAGGAACTCAACCTTAAAAGGAAGAAATTCATAACCAGAGCATAATTCTGGCTTTTGCCTGAAAATGTGAAAGAAATTCACCCATTCCACCAGGTCATAATGATTAGTGTTCAGACAACTGCCATTACAAATGAAACAATTATGGAGCTAGGATCTTGTGGATTTTGTTAATGATACTTTCTTGTTCAATATTCATCAGTGGCATTTAAAGTCTCAAAATTCTTCAGTGGCTCCTCATCACCTCCAGGAGAATACCAAATATATTGGCCTGACTTGCTTCTTCCTATGGGGGGAACTGCTCTTCATCTGAAGGGAGATGTTCAATCAGAAAAACATGGGTTCAAAGTTAACTTCTAAACACTTTCCAGCTATGCAACCCTGGGCAATTTCCTTATCTTTCTAAGGAAAATATTTTAATAAAAATAGTCATTCATTATTAGGGATTTGACTTTGAAAAGATTCCACATGACAAATCCTTGAGGAAAAGGACATTTCCATAAAACTAAACTTCTAAAGCACAAAACTCACATCATAGCTATTATCACCACTGTTCATTTGGCGATTCCTATGGGTTGTCAGATAACAGTTGTCCTTTGATAATAATAGCTAATAACAATAGCTACTATTTACTGTATGTCATATAGTACAATAGTTGCAGGTACTTGACAATAGCACCATTGCTTACTGATTGCATAACTGGACAATCCTTTGCCATTCTGTTTCTTCACTGGCCAGTACAGGATTGAAATCTGATCAATCTCATAGGTTGTTTTAGTTCATGTAAATGCTTAGTACAGTCTCAAACACATAGTTCAATAAATATTAGTTACCATTATCAAATATTTACTATACATCAGGCATTATGCTTTACATACCTTATCTCATTTAAACTGAAAATAGCTCAATAACATTGACATCAGTTCTCCATTTTACAGATTAAAACAAACAAAATTATAATTTACAGAAGTTAAATATTGTTAAATGGTGATGCAAGATACAAACCCAGATATATGATTTCAATGCTTAAGTAAGTCACATCTCCAGACATCCTGAATTGTTTTGGGGTAGGGCTCAGGCATTGACATATTTGAAAAGTTCTCCTGGTGATTCTATGTATAACTGGGTTGAGAACCACTGATCCAGAGATTCTGTCTTCCTCACCATACTCACCAGAGGTACTGAATTAGCATTTCCAAGAGAAGCACCAGAAAATCTGTATTTTTAACAATCATCCCAGGTGATTCTAATGTTCAGGCAATTTTGGCTAGTGTGATGGTTAAGTTCATCTGTCAACTTGACCAGGTTATGGTGCCCAGTTGTTTGGTCAAGCAAGCACTGGCCTGATAGTTACTATGAGGACATTTTGTGGATTTAATCATAAGTAATTTGATTGCATCTATGGCTGAATACATCAATAATCAACTAAGAAGATTGCCTTCCACAATGAGAGACATCTCATCCAATCAGTTGACGGATTTAAAAGGAGAAGTGATGACTTCAGCAGTCAGAAGAGAGAATTTCCATCTCCACTTCAGCCAGCCAGCTTTGCCTGGAGGAATTCATTGAACTCCAGTTCCCAGCTTGCAACCTGCCCTATGGAATTTAGATTTGCCCATCCCTACAGTCATGTGACACTATTCTTATAAACATTTCATAATATTTATAGATATCTCCTGTCAGTTCTGTTTCCCTAGAGAACCCTGACTACCACAGCTACTATTTTCTTGTGTATATTTTTCTCCTCCACTAGATGATCAGTCACTTAAGAGCATGTATGTATTTCTTTCCTTGTGATAGTCCCTTTAGCATTTAGTTCAGTGCACTTTACAGACAATAAAATAACATTGCATTGGTTGTTAAATGTTGAGAATACAGTAAAAATGAGTTGCTGAAAAAAGCTTGAAATTTGTGATATGGCTGAGATTACAACCAAGGTATGGTACATAGGTGAATGAAACTGAACAGTTTTAAGGCAACTACTCTTGGGCAGAGAGGAACGGAAAGCTGGGTATAGGGCCTAAGCCATACCTTACACAATACTGAAATATATACTATAGAAGGTAGTTCAGAATAGTACATAGTTCAGAATAGTGCCTTTAAGTAGCCTTAACAGCTTACAGTTAGGACACGTGAGTTTTCCTTTCATCTTCCCAAATATAGTTCCTTTCAGTCACTAAATCTGCAGTATTTTCAAATTGTAACCTGGATGTTGAGGGCCCACAATAAAAGCAACCTCACAGTCAAGGTTAGGGCTTAAGTAGGAAGTGTTGGATTCCTCCCAACTTGCAAGAGAAATAGGGCCTTGCATAGAAGATGTGGCTTGCGTGAAGTCCACGGATCTTGAGCCAAGACCATGGAGACTTCTGATGGAGAGGCAGGGCCTGGCCATATTTCCCTGCTGTAAGAAATATGAACTAAATGTAAGCTACTACTTCATCAATAAATTTAGCTGTTGCTGCAGAACTGAAGGTTCAGATGTGGTCTTCTGTAAATGAAGCAAAGCTTTTGGGTTTTTGCTGCGTATTCAGTTGCATTGGTTGCAGATGACTGTTTAAAACAACAACAACAACAACCAGTTCCGTGCTCTTACTTATAAAAGACAAAATCAGAGTGCTCTGTTTTCATTCACATATGTTTTTCACTTACTTGAAGCTGGTAGAAATTAATACATGCTATTGCTTTCGACATGCTATTGCTTTCGACAATGACTATTAGAACATTTAAAAGATCTTTGGAGGTTGTGTCTTAAATGAAACTGACACTTTTAAAGGATCCTTTTATCCCCCAGCCCTCCTCAAATATTTTTTCTAGGTTTATTGATATTTTTATGTTTAGAAATGAAGGAAATAAATCAATAATATACCACACTTTTATTTACATTTCCATCTCTTCCCTATAAATTATCTTTACTTTACATGGGTAACTTTATCTATTAGGCTTGCTATATACCTTTCTGTTATGTTTTTGCAGCTTATCTATTTGTTTATGTTTTCACCTGCAATAATATTCTTTTCTGATATGATTAGCAATACCCACAAAATCTAGTACTTAATATTTAAATAACATTCCATCTACTTGTGAAAAGACTCAGGTTGCTTATATATATGTGAGTCATCATGAGGTATTGATTTGACTGGACAAATCAGTCATGACTTTAAAAATCTAAGTTTTGCCAATCGAAAAATTGGGACTGTATATGTATTTATACACAATTATGGGAAGGAGTATTTTATTCAAGATATTTTAATTGAACTGAAGTTGTCTGCCTCCCTTCCCTCTAATTTTGAGTTTTTTTTTCTACCCTTATTTCTTCAGAGGAGTTCTCTATCGAATTATTTTCTGTATTACTGAGTGTTGGCTTTCACTGGCCTTTCAAGAAACCTTACAAATCCAGAAACATGAACTAAGTTATATTGGAACTGGATAAGGAAAATAACTGAAGAAGCTTTAGGTCCAAGGTAAAGAAAATAGGAGACTTTGGAAAAATCACAATGGCATATACATGAAGATACATGCAACATACACACAAAGATAAAATATATGTAATATGTGAAGAAAGCTATGCACAAACACTAAACCTGGTAATCTCTGTTGGCAGTGGCTATTTTGCCACTCTAAAAATAAACTGAAAGATTTGGGATTTAGAGACTCTGTTATATAGGGAGTAATGACATTCTTTCACTCTGTACACTTTTTTTTTTTTTTTAAACCCACTGAAAACAACAGACAGAACTAAACGTGGAGGGAAACAAAAGTTCATCTTCACTGAAACACAGAAACCACAACCTCAAATCACAGATTCAATCAATCAGCCAAATTCTATGAAATCCAGAGCAAAATGTGAGCAGTTGAGAGCTGATATGTAATTCTTCAGACCTGGAACAGGATACAAATTTCCCTTAAATGTATCACAGTCCCAAAAGGCTCATCCAAGAATTCTTATATTAGCAAGACAAAAGGGGCAGGGCCTGACTGGGCCATGGAAGATGTAGGTCGTGTCTATGGAGAAGCATTTTTGACACCTCGGGGTAGCCAAGGAAATAGAATCTAAGGAATGGAAAAAGAATGCAGTTTTTGTTGCTCATGTTCAGTTTTCCTACGTGAAAGAAAAGGAGGAAGTAAAGAACACATGAATCAAATAAGAATCTAAAAAATCCGAAAAATGAAGCACTTTGCTGTGAGCTACTTCAGTTCCAGGAAGGAACAGATTTGGTGAGAAGGTGTTTAAAATCCAGAAACACATGATTTGACAAAATTCTTATTAAATCAGTTTCAGGTTAGTAGATCCAAGGGATTCAACAGATCTTCTATAGGCAAGTGAGAAAATCCTAAAACGGTATGTAGGGAGAATATTCTGAATTTTCCTATAACTTATAAATCGTAGGAATCTATGTAATGAGATAAAACATTATATCTTAACTAAAAATGCAGTGTATTCATCCCAAACCTTTACTCCTTTCAGTTAGGAACTGATTGGCTTCTTATTCAAATATTAGCAACATTTTGAGGAGGGTTTTCTAGGAGATGTTTTTAAAGTAATTTTTAGGCAAGTCCAGAAAAGAATTGAGATGATTAATGGAGAATCTGTTATAATGTTTGTCAGGTGGCTCAGAAAGTACAAAACTAAAGCAAGGAAATGCAAAGCCACTTCTTTGTCTTTCTGCTAGGTGTCAATGCGCTAGGTGTCAATGTCTAAAAATTGATAAGTCAGGTACTTGGAGATGAGACTATAATTATCTCCTAAATTCTTAAGACTGCTTTTCCTTCTATCTGTTCAAATACTCCCCTAGTGTCTGTCTAACTTCTACAAAAGTCTTTCTTGATTTACCTTCTATTGATTTCATTGTTTTCTCTGAATGCATAAAGCATTTAACAAATAATGTACGCTTAAGTTATATTGTTTTATATCATCACTTAATAGTTTCATATACGCAAAGAAAGTTGTTTTTCTAACAAAATATGGCACATTGAAGAGCCTTATACATTCTTTGTGTTGCTCAAATTAAAAGTTCCTAGTTGCCATTCAATAATTCCATGCTGAGTTAAATTGGGGACATCTTGGTTGTGCTTTTACCTCAAAATATGCAAAGTCTTTTCAAAAGTAAAAAGGAAAAAAAACACTGGGTTTTTCAGGACAGAGACTAAATCTTATTCATCTTTTTATTCCCAGTACATTAGACAGTGTCTTGAACATGATGCATTCATAATACTTCTAATTTTGGCAATAAAATAATGCCTAAAACATGTGTTCAAAATAAGTCTATCCTGAATTACAGCTTTCCTTTAGAGTACAAAAAGATGGAAAGGCCAGCCCCATCCTTACAAAAAAAAAATGCCAACTAATCAGCAAAATAACTACCTTTCTTAAAACTATCAGAGTTGAGGTTGCAGGGCTATGGACTAATCCAAAATCTGAGAACAGATGGTACCTTCAAAGAGAGATGGTAGAGACAATGACTGCTCTACAAACTGGTGAGAAGGATTCAGTTAAAATTTATAACGTACTACTAAAGGCCAAATATCTGCTAACATGTGAGTATGGAACTTTGGAAGCCACAGATGCAAGGGGAATTTTCACTCTGTAGCAAGTTCTCTGAATGGACTTCACAGGGTGCTCACAAGAGATTGAGCACAGGGTGAGAGACTTGAGAAAGCTTCCCTTATCGTGCAGGAGAAGAGGAGGCAGTCCCTGCAGGAGACTCTGCAGAAAAGAAATAAGATAACAGCAGCTAAAGGATAAAGACAAAGATCCAGTCCAGATCTGACTCCCCTAGCTTCTCTATGGACAAAGAACCTTAAGTTGCTGGCATAAGGGCAACTTTCATAGCACATGTGAAGAACCATTGCAGTTGGGGAAAGGGAAAAAGTAAATCTCTGTGGTGGGAGGTGTGGGAGGTGGGCAACATGGGAATCCGAGTGGGTTCCGTATAATATTTTAGGTAATCTAAGCACCTCTTAAAATATATGTATATATATATATATAAAAAATAACATTTTTGTAAGCAAATACACATATATGCATATATATTTATATATCATTTTACAAATGTTTGTATGTATTGTGAGAATTTTGATTTCTACCCATAATAAAAAAAAAAAAAAAAAAAAAAAAAAAAGTAAATCTCTTCTCCTCAGGGAGGGGCAGGAATTAATCCTGGATCATTAGATATCCTCTATAGCTGAAGAAGGAGCAAAACCAATGAGAAGGTCTCATCTTCAATTATCAGGATCTTCACTGCCCTAGACTGAGACTGAATGAGAACAACAATTATGCATAACTGTCTGAGCCACAATGCAAGGAAGCATTGAGTAACAAGTAACAGTAATATACTGCTGGGGAGGGGGTTGGCAAAAGCATGGAGAGAGATCTTCTCTGAAGTGCAGACAAAAGGGAAAAGCCAAAAGCTGAGGATGGAGAAGACATTGTGAAACTGGCAAACCAGCACCTACCTTAAACATAAGGTAATGATAGAGGTACTTGAAGCCTATGGTGCACTGAGGGTAAAGAGAGAGACAAAACACTTAAACCCTGTATAACTCTGAACAATAAAGAGCTAACAAAAGATGAGGCATACCCATTTTCATCCGTAATTGCTTTTAAACTGCACTCTTCCATTGGTCTTACACAGAATGTCTGGCTTTCAGCCAAAAAACACACAAAGAAGCATGAAAGAAGTCAAGAACCAAACAAATCAACAAAGCCAGATTCAGTTAAGACTATCAGATAAGGAAATTAAAATAAATATGATTAATAAATATAAGGATCTAATGGAAAAGGTGAACAACAGATGGATTGATCAGATGGAAATTTTTATCATTATTTGGAAACCATAAGAAAGACTCAAATAAAAATGCTAAAAGTTAAAAATCAAAACAAAATGAAAAGCAAGGTAACAGAGATGAAAAATATCTTCCACAGGCTCATCAGTAGACTCAACACAGTCATGCCCAGTTTTGTTTGTTTCTTGATTAGTATTCTAATCTTTTAATTTTAACTTACCTATTTATATATATATATATATACAATTGTTTTCCTGTACATAATTGGATCTTGATTTTGAATTTATTCTTTCAAAGTCTGCTTTTTATTTGAAGTGTTTAGACCATTTATATTTGATGTAATTATTATTATGGATGGATTCAATTCCATGTCTTGTTTTTTGCTCTTTAATTGTCCTGTTTGCTTTTTTTTTTTTTTTTTTTCTTTCTTCTATTCCTGCCTTCTTTTGGGTGTGTGTCCCTCAACTGAGGGACAAGAACAAAAATTTGTATGATTGTGCCATTGACTTATCACTTATTATATATACTTTTTATTTTAGTTTTTTTTTTTTTTACTGGTAGATTTAGGGGTAACAATATGAAACTGTAACTTTAATATACTTTAAGTTTAACTTAGCTGTACTGATGTGGTGGTGAGAGAGGAGAATCAATCTGTATGATTAGGTCATAGTATAATACTATTATTAGGTCTCTCTCTTTTTTTTTCAGTGAGCTTGTTCTCCTGGGCTGTGACCCTCAAAAGTTCTTCTCAGCTTTTTCTCCTCTTTAGGTGGGACAAGAAGTCCAGAGGGGGCTGGAGTTGGGTATTTCGCTTCTACCACATAGGTAAACCACAGTCAATTAGCCTCTGATATAATAGTTTCTTTTAAGGGCAGTCTTTTGTTAAGGAGAATGCTCTGGGCATATTTCAAAATGGTTACTTTTCCCCTCCTCCTGTTGGAAGCATGGGAGGAGTTTTCATTCATCTTCAGGGTGAGAACCTGATGGCCAGCCTGTGAAAGTGTCGGTGCGCCCTTAAGACTGGGTCCCCCAGAGTTTTAACTCTCAAGCTTGTCTACATTAAGACTCCAGCAATTCATCAATTACAATTTAAGCTTGCTCCAATGGCCAAGCTTTTGTTTCTGGTCTTTTCCTCCAGGTAAGCTCTGATTCTCTGCACCCCTCTCTCTTCAGATTTTAGGGCAGCTTGCCTCTGATGGATCCAAGTACAGTTGTTTTTCAGTTTGTCAGCAGTTTTTCTTGTTAGGTTGCGAATGTTATCTCCCAACTTCTTTACATACTTGAATGGAAACTAGACTGTCCCAGGATTAAAAAAAAAAAAAAATGACAAGCATATGTCTACAAAAGAATTTATAATTTACTCCACTACTCATGATATACTATACTTTTTAATATATTCTTAATATTTTGTTAAGGACTTTCATCATAGATTTTGATCTGTAATTTATATATATATACACACATACTCAAAGAACCCAGAATTACCAAATGACTCTTGAAAAAAATAAACAAATTTCGAGGACTCACCATGTCTAATTTCAAGACTTATTATAAAGCCACTTTGGCATAATATATTGGCATAAAAACAGACTTACAGATCTATAGAAGAGAATAGAGAGTCCAGAATATACCCAGACATATATGGTCAATTGCTTTTCAACAAAAGTGCCAAAGTACTTCAATGAAGAGAGGAAACTCTTTTCAACAAATGGTGCTGGATCAACCAGATACCCATATGGAAAAAAAATCAACTTCAGAAGTAACCTCACTTTGTACTAGAAATTAGAGATGGATCAAAATTAAAAATTATAAAGCTTCGTAAAGAAAATAGAGGAAAATATTTTCATGAATTTGAAGTAGCAAAGATGTTTGACATAGAACAAAGAAAGCACTAACCATAAAATATTGATATGTTGGATTTCATCAAAATGCAAGACTTCTGCTCATTAAAAACACCACTGAACTATATAAACATGCTACAGACTGGGAAAAAAATCTCCACAATAAATAAGACACAGGACTTGTAGCCAGATTATATAAAGAAATCCAACAGCTCAATAATGCATTGAAACAACTAATACACCATGGACAAAAGACCTGAATAGATACATTACAAAGGAAAATATATGAATGGCCAATAAGCACATAAAAAGATTTTCAAAGTTATTACTTATCAAGGAAATAGAAATTAAAACCAGACTACATTACCAGTGCATTCAAAATTATATCATCAAATGTTGGTCAAGCTGTGGACCAACTTCAACTTTCATATTTTGCTGATTACAATGTAAAATGGTATAACAACTTTGGAAAATGGTCTTGAAGTTTCTTACTTAAAAATTTACACCTTCCCTATGACCCAGTAGTTCTACAGTTCTAGCAATTTACCCACAAGAAGTAAAAACATATGTTCATGAAAAGCCTTGCAGATGAACACTCAGCAGCTTTATTTATAACTGTTTAAAAATGGAAACAACCCAAATGCCCATCAAAAGGAGAATGTATAAACACATTATGTTTTATTCATATGATGGAATACAACACAGCAATAAAAAGGAATGAGCTACTTGAACATGCAACAATAAGAACAAATCCAAAAGTAACATTAACTGAGCAAAATAAGTCAATTACCAAAAAGTACATAGCCTATGGTTTTAATTACATGAAGTTTTATAACAGGCAAAGTTACTCTATATGGGGAAATAAATCAGAATGGTTACCTCTGGTGAGGATGGGAACTGTTTGGGGTGGGGCATGAGTGACGTTTCTGGGTGATGAAAATATGTATCTTGATAACATGCATTTTTCAAAACTTATCAAACATACTTAATATATGTGCATTTAACTGCAAATTAGACACTATAACAAAAATTATATATAATATATATTCAACTTTTTTCTCATGCTTGGTAAATAATCAATGAATAGGCAGAAAAAAAAAACTAGGTCTGAAAAACTCACTCATCTTTTGGATGAAAGGGTCTACTGAATGTAAAGCTGAATAAATTAAATCCATACATAATTTGACCACAATTCTGAATTTTGAAGATAAGGAGAAAATTATAAAAATTTCCAAAGAGTTTTCATATCTCAAATGAAATGAAATGTGTGGAAAATGAACACTCTTTTCGATAACTAAGGACTTAGAAATTTTGCTATCCACAAAGCACTTCTAAAAAGGTCACTCAGAATGGTCTGCTACACTAAAAGCAAATACATGAACAAAAACAAAACACCAAAAAGAGGCAAGATAGAGATGTAGTTTTCTAGGAGGTAAAAGGAAAACTCAGAATTAATGCGAAACACTTGTTAATGCAGATGGTTTGTATGATTAGTATCTGGAAAACCTACAGAAAGTACATGAGAGAGTTTAAAATGACTGATAACAATATCAATATACAAAAAACCCCAATCACTTTCTTATTACCAGCAATAACTATATAGAAAATAAAATGAAAATACCCCTTTAACAATTATAACAGCAAAATGCATAAAAATATACTTAAGACATGTATAGAATTTGTATGAAGAAAACTAAAACTCAACTGAGGGATAAGAGCAAAGATTTGAGTAAATGGAGAAAAATACTATTTCCTTGTATAAGAAGATTCAGCATTATTAATAATGCAACTGATCCCTAAATTAACCTATGAAAATTCAACAATATTAAAAAAAAATCACAGTGGCATAATGTTTTAGAAACTTGGCCAAATGATCCTGGTATGCATATAGAAAAATTAACATAGAAGAGTGAGAAAAATTCTTTAGTAGAATGAGTAACAGAGGGACTTTACCAAATACTAAGTACTTTGTTGGTGGTGATGTAAAATGGTGCAGCCACTGTGAAGAACAGTCTGTTATTTCCTCAGAAAGTTAATAAAATTATCACATGACCCAGCAATTCCACTCCTAAGTGCTGGCACATGTTACAATGTAGATGAATCTTGAAGAAATTAGTCAGGCACATTAGGACAAATACTGTATGATTTTTCTTTTATGAAATACTTATAATAAGGAAATTAATAGAGACAGGAAGCAGAATAGTAATTGCCAGGGGTAGGGGGAAAGGGAGATGGGGAACTATTGCTAAATGAGAGTTTTGGTTTGGGATGATGAAAATGGTCTGGAAAGAAATGGTGGTGAAAGTTGAACAGTATTGTTACTGTGCTTAAAGTCAAATAATTGTCCACTTAAAATGGTTAAAACGATTTTTAATTTAGTATATTTTACCACAATTACAAATCAATTAACTAATATATTTTTTAAAAAGATGAAGACAGGCATCCTTGAGTCAAGGATTGAGGTCAACCTCTAGAGGTTGGAAAACGCAAGGAAACAGTTTCTCCCCTATGGTCTTCACAAGACATGCAGTCCTGTTAACATTGATTTTAGCCAAGTGATCCTTATGTCAGACTTCAAACCCACAGAACTGTAAGGGTGTTTTTCAAAAAGTACATATATAGTATGATCTTGTGAGTGCACACATATACACACACAAGGAGACACCTAGAAGGTTATAAAATATTGAACAAAATTATACTATTAAACAAATTTTAATAGTGATAGAATTGTGGGTGATTTTTACTTTAATTTTTATACTTCTTTCATTATTTGAAATTCCTATGTGTCCATTAATAATTTTTAAAACTATTTTTATTATTAATAAAATTAGGAGTAAAAACATGTTTAAAATATTACTCTGTGTTCCCCAGTAATGGTATTCTAAAAATATATATATCATAAATATTCAGAGATGCACACATGGATTTGTATGTAAGGATATTTGTTTATAATTTTGAAAACTAGGAAGCACCAGAAATATATAACAACATGGAATTTGTTACAAATATTACGTTACATTTAAATGATAGAATACTATGCAGACACAAAACATAATATTGTGGAAAGCAGTATATACTGCATGTTCCCAATTTTGTGGGAAAAAATATATATGTATAAATACTTAGAAAAAAAGAATTGAAAGACATATACCCAAAGTTTAAACTTTTCATTCTGATGGGTAGAATTACATTGCTGATATTCCTCTGAAATTCTTTATAATTATTACAGAAGACAATAAAAACTATAGTATGGGTAGATTTTTTTTTTGTCCCAGTACTGATAATTGTGAATACTTAAACAAGCAAACACACATACAATTTATGTGATCTATGGAAGAAAAATAAGTTTGAGATAAGAGTTTCTTTTTCCCTCCCTTCGCAATCTGTTTTCTTTTTGCTACATGCCATTCAGTAAAAGGAAGTTCTTTCTGATCTTCCTTTACCCTGAAGTCAATAAGAGTACATTTAGACTCTGGCAAGCAGAGAAGTGTACCAAGAAAGAGGCACCCCGTTCCTAGAAAATAATCTCTATCTTCATCCTTTTTTACCCCCTTCCCTTGTTTTATTTTGGTACTTTTGGAGATTAGAGATTTTAATTCTATGGTTTGTGAAATGCAGTCTTTCTTCCCACAGCTGTGTTTATGGAATATGATCTATTAGCTGTGTATATGCAACATTTAAAAGCATTCTGATGGATGATACTCAGCAAGAGATGAATCTTTCCCAGCATCACCCTCTTGACCTGCAAATGTACATTAGTTGGGGCTATCATGCCTGCTTTGACATTTGTTTGCAATGCATCCAAACACATTCTGGGATGCACATTCAGGTTTCCTGGCATTGAGACAGACAGGCGATTCAGCACTAAAACATGTAGTTCCCATATGCCAGGGTTAAGGAAACTAGGACTTGTTGAGACTTCCATTGAGCTTTGCACTGTGTCCTTTCCCATTTTCCCTCCCTCCAGCTTTATTCTGCTTTACATCAGCCATACCATCTAAAGTATAAGAAAGGTAATAATTTTAATAAGATGTAATAAGAAGACCAGGAGTTTAGTAGAATATAGGCAAGTAGAGGGTTGTCTTTTGGGGCCTTTTCTCATGATGCCTGACATGTCAGTTTCAAATAGTGGCTTTACCACCTACTAGATATGTGAACTTACATAAGTTACTTAGCTTTCTGAAGCTCTATGATGGGTATAATATTACCTATATCACAGGAATTTGGGGGAAGAGAAAATAAATCAGGCATATGGATCTATATAGACTTGGAGCATGAGTTACTCTATGTTGTTATTGTTTTTGTTTATGATGTGTCTATTAAAAGAAAACTATTCTTGGGAGGAGCAGCAGTACCATAAATTGAGAATAGCTAACATTTAATTCAGGTTAATTGGTAGCTCCTGGAAACTAATAAGATCCACTAGGGAGGTTCATAAGTATATGAGAGGATCAAGGAAACAGAGTTTTTGACTAGTCATTGGGTATCTGATCCTCTGCTCTCAGTTATTGTCATTTAGCTTGGGTAATTTTTTCACTAATATTTCTGCTTATATATAAGCAATCAATTTTCTCTGAAAAATAGTTCATATACTATTTTATTTATAGGTACCTAGTCTCATGGCTTGTAAGTAATTTTCAACTCTGTTATTGAACAATTAAAAAGAGCATAGTATAAACAATAGTAAGAATTAAGGCCAAAATTTAATAGTTTTTCCTACACTTAGTTCATTTTAGAGTTTATGTTTGACTTTCCTAGTAATGAAGCAGAAAAGAGGAACGGGACAAGTCCAAACCTTGACATTATCCAGACTTTGGGTCGAATCTTTCACTGCTACCTTGTTAGGTGAGTCATGGGCAAAAAATGGTAGTCGTTATAATTGTTTTTATTTTTTATTATCTCACTAGCTGTTGTCATATTCATATTCATATTCTCACTGAAATGATTTTGGGAGGAAGAAGAGACAAACAACATGAACTGGTCATGCATGATGAATGTGAATCAACTCTGAATTCACTAAGTGATCTGAAGTACTAAGCAGCCTACTAGGTGGACTAAAAGGAGATTGCAGTCATAAATATTTATAAATGTAAAATATTATTTTTCTGCTTAGAGGTAATTTCAAATTGTGACTCATTTTTTGAGAGGAACAAATATTTCAACACTGGTCATTGAACATGATTGCTACAATGTGCCAAAGTCCTCTATTCTAGGAACACTAGGGATGCAACTGTGTAGTTGAACAAAGTTGAGTTTATTAGCCCCTTGCAATGAGGGAGAACACATACCATGGGGAACCTTGGGATCTTTGAGAAAGATGATATAGGAAAGGACTCACAAGATTTGAACTGGTGTTATGTGATTTTGGGGGCAGGTTTAAGAAACCAGGGCTTTGCACCAGATTGGATGCTGTCAGGAAATGGTGGTAATTCTACAATTGTGTATCTCAATAAATCTTTTGTAGAAATAGGGGGGTATAATGCAAGGCTAAAGCAGTAGTCACTCATTATCAGCCAGGTTAGAGAGATGCTTGGTCATTGCTGTGGTTTAGCATTTTGTAAGTGGTCTTGCTTTTGTTTTAATCCATCATCCTCACATTGTGGTCTTGTCTTATGTTGTTGTTCTGTGAACTTGTTTATGTTCAATAGGAGAACAATACAGTCTAGCTGTGAGTACCAGGACAGCAGCTGGCAGCATCAAAACCTGACTTTTAGTACCAGGCCAGGTTCTGGCTGCCAGGGACTGTTTTCTCCCTCTATTTCTCATTTAACATTGATGGGGTGAGGAGGCATCCTAACAGCTTATTTCAAGTTTATCTGCAGACAAAATTGTACTAACACTAGAGTTTCCCAAACTTCATTCAGTCCCATATTATATTTACAATTTTTCCATATCCTGAGTACTCCTTATATAATTATTTGCTTAATGTTTTAACTGGTTCTTTATTTTTAATTAAATGAATATATTTTATAAAAAGACTTTATATCATTACTGTAAATGGATATTAGAATTGCTCATTCCAAATAGGAGGTAAATAAAGGAATTAAATTAAATTAGATTAAAAAACAATCTAATAAATTCTAGGTGGTTGACTTTGCCCGCTAAGTGCTTTAAAAGTGAAGCTTGATCTCTCTTCATTTTGAAAGGAGACTTGAAAGTGAAGAGAGATGTAAAAATTATAACCAAATTGAGACTTTGTACTTGTATAATCTGAACGATTGGAAAATAAAAGGAAATAAATTTGTTACTATGATAACCAACATAATTAATGCCAACTCTGTGTGTTGTCAAGAACATTCCCCCTCAGTACTTAATTGGATAAAATTATACACCTCTCACATTTTGGGAAAGAGTAATCTGTACATTCTGGAGATACGATTAGCTATCTTAGTGTAAATTAGCCAGGAAAAAAATATATTGCATTTGGTGAATCTTTCCAGCCTTATTGAAGACAGTGTGCATATGTGACTTGAAACTAAAGACAGTTGTTCTAATTCTTTTTATTAACTGTTTAGTACAGCTTGCTTTACCCAAAGAGGGAAGGACTTTGTATACTGCATGGAGATTTAAGTAAAACCTAGTTTCTGGTATACATTGTCTTACAAGTGTTCCTTCTCTGTTTACAAATAATCCATGCTTCCTTTCATTTCTGAAGCAGAGGACCAAAATGTGCAGAAGAACAAAAGCTGAACACAGAAATAGGAAACCTGGGTCACCTTCTTTTAATAACTTCATGTGCCACGTAGAGTATGTAACTTTCCTTTGTTTTTCTCATCAGTAAATTGATTTGGAAAATCCCAATCCAACTTTTGCAAGGATGAAATAAAATGATAGGTTGGATAATAATAACACTATTTTATGATAAGTCAGAAGATCTCATTCATTTACTATAGGCAGCTTGTGTAGATGGAACTCTTTCTTTCAATGAAAACCTCTGGATGACAGTTTTAATAACACAATAGTTCTTCTTAAGCATGTAACTGTTCATGACCATCTAAACTTTAGTTATGGATTTACATGCTAGGTGGTTTTTCTTTCTGTTGAGCTTAGAGGGCTCTTTTCCAGATGGTGTCATATGGCATGGTGCTTGTGTTGTCAGTCCTGATGACTTTGAAAAAATTGTTCCATAAGAGATGCCTCACCACCCCACCAGGGACCCAGAATAGCCATCCTTCCCATATGTTCCTCTGTTCCTGTACATCTAAGCTCTTTCACTGCCTTGCCTGCATAACAAATATAAATATGGTTCTGGACCTGGATTTCTCCCAGATGAGCAGACTTCAAAGTAAATGTGAGGTCTCCAGGAGAAGACTTTGCCTTTGTCCATCTGTGTGCCCATTGTCAGCTATGTGTCTGGTTTCTTTAGCGATAGAATGATTAAAGAAGGTGGCAAAAGCAGGGAGGAAAGGGAGAGCCCAAAGAGATTTGTGTTTAGCCAGAGCTGGAAGTGAGTGGAGGAAACAAGACAAAATTAAATTTTCCATCTGGAACAACAAATTAGGTTGAGAGTGACAAATTTAGTGCAAGTCGCAGGTTAGCAGCTACATGACATCAACACATATACTGTAACTTTGCATGTCATTATTTAACATGCTAATATATCACTATTATATGCTCATTATTGCTGGCAGCATTGCACTGAACAAGAGATCATTATTTACTCGAGGACCATGTCAGTGACTGATGAGGATCATATAATGCAGCCACTAACCTAGGTTTTTCATAATGGAAATGAAATAAGACTTGTTTTTTTTATGCTCATGTCTAAGCAGGACTTGAGATTTGATGGACCCAAGTAGGGTGTTCTTCCAGTTCTTTTGTGGGGGATTAAATACCATTTATAGCCTGAGTATATAAAATTTTTCTGCAGTACTCTTCTGATTACCCTTTTTCACTTTTTTCTTTCTCTTCATCTTTCCTTTTTATTCTTTTCTTTCTAAATTCCATTTCAATTTTCCCTTCTTTCCTTTTTTTCTTTATAGTCTCTTTTTCTTGAGCTTAGGAATATTTTTCCATAAATACTATGTTTTTTCTATTTTTAAACAACCCTGTTCATTTGTTGAATGCCTATTAGGTTCTCAGTGTTCCCTAGTTGATCCCAATTTTGGGAGCATAGGTCCAGCTACGGAGTTCTAGTCCTGGCTCATGAACCTGAACCGCCTTCCTCCAGATCACTGCATGCTCTGTGATCAATGGCATGCTTTAATGAAATGGTGCTTCTTGGTGAGAGAGAGGGCAAAGGACAAAAAGTAGCAGGTAGTAGAGGGAAAAGTTCATTAGACTATAATCTCCTTGCAAGTAGGGAAGGTTAGACTTTTCATCATGTTTCATTTTGTGCAAGGTCCCGGAATATAGAAATTGCTCAATTAATAATGGTTTCCGAAAGAGAACCATTTGTGTGCCATGGAAAATTCACCAGCATTTTGAAGAGTGAATAAATGAATAAATAAATTCAGTTTCTTCCCTCTTATTTTCTACTATTATTAACACCTACCTCAACTTCTTTTTCATTACATCAGGTAAAATGTGAGAAGAGGAGAGGAAAAATTTTGTACTAATTGCTCCAAAGTAGTTTTTCTAGTACTTCTAGCCGTTACCTGATGGGGATATAAAGCCATCTATCACATTGATTTGGGGAGTGAAATGATTAAGAATTACACCTGAGTACCGACTATTTAGTTAGGGCAACAGACTATTTAGTTAAGGCCACAGACTTGGGGAATCCCATCCATTCGCATTTTCACTCTTCACACTCTTGCCCGTATTTGGTGAAGAGAAAAATATACTTGTCTAGAAAAGTACTTCCTAGGACAATATTTCTTTTTACAGTTTTCATATTATCTCCTGTCAGAAGCACACAAGTCACAGATTTGTTTTTAGTACTAAGGGTCCAATAGGGTTTGGCATAGGGAGCAAAGTCCCTTTGGGCTATAAGCTCAAAATCAAAGTCTAGGAAATCCTTTGTCAACCTAATAGCTAATCATTCCTGTTAGGCCATTTTCTTTTGAATTTTGCTTTAAGGAATTCAAGTAGAAAATTCAACATGATATATATAAAGGTGACATAAATTTGGACTTTTAACTGATTTCCCATTTTCCTTGTCTCTTGGCAATTTTAACATGTTTTCAATTTAATATTAGTGTGTAACAATTTCTAGGGTTTTTTTTTTAGCCTTGCCACCCAGATCATCCCCACAGAAAAAATTTGTTCAATATTTATTAATCTAAATGTTTAGTAATATTACTGCTATTTAGTCTTAATGGAAAGATTTTACGATTTTATTTGAAACAGCAATGTATGTCAAAAAAATCAGAAGATTAATGGCTTATAAAAAGGTTAAAGAAATGTAGTGCTCATTTTGAAAAATGTGAATCTTCATATGGCTCTCCATGTATTTACTGACAAAACTCACCACTAAAATTGTGGTGCTGAAATAGAAACCTTTCTTTTTTAATGAGTTTAGTGAATGTTTAACCATATTTTTAAAAAGAAGTTATCTTACTTGTTAAAAAATTACTTAAATGAAAAGCATAAAAACCTTTTCATTGAGTGACATAGACTCAATATGTAGTTTTTCTAGCTACATATCCTTGCTAAACATTATTGGGACATGTTAATTCATTTCACAATCTATGGGCCAACTAAGGGCATAGTGTATGGTAAACCTGCCTATAGAAATGTGCCCTGCTGGTGAGGTAGACATCTGTTCCCTACTTCTGCTATGAAGTCCTTGCCAACAGACCATGTCTGATAGATTAAATAGACTGCTCATTATTTATTTTATTCTTTGGGAGGATGATAGGAAAATAGGTCAAAAGTAGCCATTACAGAAATTTAGGCTTATTTATGATTTGTTTTCACATAACAACTTCAGTGAACCCAACTCATCACTTCTAATTCCCCCAACTGTTTGGATTTTGGGAGTATTTAAAGCATATTTTGGCAGTGGCATTTTTTATTCCTTTACTTCTCAATAAATTTGAAATTTACAGAGAACACAGTCCCTATATCTTCTTTTTGTTTACACTTAACCCATCCACATAGTATTTTGTAATCCTAAGTTAATGTTCAGAAATTTGTTTTTCTTCTTTTCCAAATATAGAAGAAATCTCTCTTTGTCCCCCCAAAATTGACTTGCCTCTAGGAAATTTAACTTTGACTCAAAATTATAAAATAATAATCACAGCAGATTCCAAATATGGAAAAAGTTAATTGTCTTATTTCAACTACAACAGCTATTAAGAAAGAGATTGTCTATCACATGTAAAGCACTAGGCCAAGGTGACTTGGTCTTCGTTAAGTATGTTAGAGCGTTTAACCTTCAAAAAGTATACTAAATGGTTTAACAACCATCATCTTAAAGCCAATGTTTACCTTTGAGATGGACCAAATCTAACATGTTGGGGCTTCTGAATAGTTTTCTTTAATGAAATGAATTTGGATAAAGGAAAATTTCTTTAAAACTAGGGATCTAATAAAAAAAAAATGGAACCACAATAGATGTTTCACCTGAGAGAATTTAATTTAAGTACTCAGTTACTCGGCCTTGGAAGGTAGCAAAAGCAATAAAGGACCACTGATGTAAAACAGAAATTATAACCACAGGAAATGGCTATCAACACTAGAGCTGGAAACATGAGGTAAGAGATGGAGTTTTCAGAACCTTGGGGCTTGAAGGAGAGGCCCTGTGGAAGAAGGGCCGCTCTACTGAGGAGGTCTTGCACTAAGGAAGGGTAATTGCCCAACTCAGGAGCTTGTAGGAGGGCTTGTAGAACTGGAGCTCTGAGGAAGTCTTGTTGCTTGACTGGAACTGGTATATCTGAAGGTGCACAGTGAATCTGGTTCTGAAGCAAGTTACCAAAATGAAGCGCCATTGCTGAGACAAATCTGGCAGATATAACAAGTAAATAGAAAGGCTGAAGACCATTTCCCCATCCTCCTGTCTTCCAATCTTCCTCTAGTACCTCCTATTTAAAAAGCTTAACGAATGAGAAATATAGTGTGTGGAGCCCCAGTCCAGCATCACAAAGCAGAATAGAGTTAGGGCTGAGTGTGAATAGCACAATAATTGAAACAAAAGCAAAATCTGAAGAGCCTCATTGCTAGACAATTTTTATAATGCAAATCATCGTTCTTCATGAGTGTCTTTTCTAAGTCTCTTTGTCAAATATAAGATTTTCTTAGATACAAACTCATTTTTTTTTATTTTAAGGCCATGTATTGAACTCAAATCCATGTAAACACCTTTTGTTCCCTTGCTACAACCTGCAACTACAAACTCTTCCCTTCCAGGACACACATTCTTATTCACATATGGTACTTCCTTTGGCCATGAAAATAAAAGCATGGCATTGCCCCAAACTCTTTCTCAGAATGCTCAAAAGGCATTTTTTTCAACAATGGGTAGTTGAAACATAGGTTAAGAAACACGAAGTGTGGATTTCCCAATAAAATCTCATGCTGTAAGGTTTTCAGTCACTTACAAACCCTTGTTTCCTGCCAAGGTGGTGGCACTTGGCCAAGGAGCAAGCCAGGCTCATCGCCTGGATACCCCACGGAGTTAGTCTGAAAGCACTCTGGTCTTTCATCACTTTCTCTTTCCTCAGGCTCCAAGAAATTTGTAAACTGCTTCATCTGTTTCTAAAAGAATAGGAATTCCTTACTAGTTTCCTCATATATATCAACATGATATTTTATTCATACTTAATCCATTTTACTTGTTTAGTTATCTAAAATAAATTTACTTTCTTGAATAGTTTATGGCTCCACTAGATAATAAAATAAAAGAATCAAGATCTGATTTTATAAATGTATGTTCCTCATAGTGGTGATTGCAGGTATGGGTCACTGCGTTGGCAAAAATGGTACGTTAGAAATGAAAATACACAGAAGATACAGTAACACTGTAAGTAAACAGAAAAGGTAGTTGGCTAGGGTTGAAGGAAAGTGTTTAAAAATAAATGAACTCTGCCACTTACTGGCCCTGTTCCTTTGGTCCAGATTTTTGATCTAGCTCAGCCTCAGTTTCCTCATATTCAAGGTAACAATACTATTAATATCTACTTCGTGGAATTGTAGTGATGATTAAATGAGATTGTATAAAGGAAACTGGCACATAATAAATACTAAAAATATTGAGAGAATGAGAAAAATCCCAGATCAATGTAAACATGTCTTTTGTGATGAAATGTGATGAAATGCCTTTTACTCCTCTCTTCCAGTCTATGTAAAACATTTAAGAAATAAAATCCAGTTCTCTTTTTGCCATAAGTTTCTAAAATGGTTGTACTTATTCTGTGTAACTTTATCTTTTCATTTAAAGTGCTTTTGCATTATTTCAAGTTGTTTTGGAAAATATTGCTCTCTCCAGAATTTTCCCCTTTTTAGAGAAATTTAGGGCAGAGGGAAATCTGGAAGACAGTAGACTAAGATCCCAAGAGCCCTTTTGACTTAACTATGTCAATTTATATTACATGATATCCTACCATCTCCCCCTCACCCCTGCCCCTCCTGATCTAAGAAGAGTGAGATAGTATATAAGAACAAAAACATTTCACTTAGGGGATATCTGGATATCTGGGGATATCTGTTCATTGCATCTGAATCTGGAGACCAAATCATTCTGGCAGTGGTAGCTTGAATTAAGTACACCAGTTTAGCTATGTTCTTAATCTGCATGGCTGTGGCAATTGTAAATAGCATCTCTTGGAGATGTTATTTTTATTTAAGTTGTGGCCCAGTTGAATAAAGTTGGGTTTTAATCCAGATAGCTAAAGGAAAATGAGAAGTAGTTCAGATGTAGCAGAAAAAGTCAACAGGAAGAGCCAGAAGCCAGAAGTCAGCAGAACAAGAAAGACAAAGGAGAGGACAACCCCATGTGATGTGAGACAGGGATACAAGCCAAGGATCTCCAGCCACCAATACCAGAATGTTAAAGAATCCAGGCAGAAAACATTGCCTTGCTTATGCCCCCAGTTTGGACTTCTCCTAGCTTCAAAACCATGAGCCAATGAATTCCTCTTGTTTAAGCCAACTCACTTGTATGTTGTGACAGCAGCTCGGGAAATTTAAGACAAGTGTTTCTCCTTTCTGAAGGCTACTTTTTGGGAAGGAAGATTATAATTTCTACGTTTACTATTTGAAATTTTGTTGGGAGTCCTTCCAGTTGTGTTTGTTCTGGCATAGTCAAACAATTAGAGGCTAATGTAGAAGAGCTTCTCCTTCTCACGGGCCTATTGGACTATAGACACTTATCACCTGCACCACCAACCTTTTTTAAGCCAACTATCCTTTAAAACTCAGTTCAAAAGTTTCCTCCTATACTGACCCAGTTTTGTAATTCAGATGTCTTTCTCTGTTTGTAGACCTCCACCACACTCTTCTGTGACCACTTCTTTCATGTCTGTTAACACCTCTAGACTATAAACTATGTGAAGACAGGACTATGCCTTATTCAACTTAGTACTTCAGAGCTAGTTCTGCCTACCACATAGTAGGTGTTCAATAAGTGATATGTTAATAAATGAGTGAGCACTGTTAATATGGTAGAATGTGGAGTAAAGACTGATAAAGAATTGCAACTTAAAAGAAGATTGCTGGACATGATAGCATGGGGGGGGGCAGCAAATAAAAACTTAAGCAAATTGAAAAATATATACATGTCTATACTCTGTGCAAATTATGGAGTGGTTATATTATCTAACGACCTGTATGGTGAGTATGGTGTTGGAATTATAAATGATTTATGTACAGACAGATTTGATTTGGGAAAAAATGTAATAAATTTCTCATAAAATTCCAAATATCTTGGCTAGGCATACAAGGTCCTTTACAACGTGCCTTTCCCCACTCCCAGCCCACCCCATCTCTACAACCTCATTTCCTTCCACATTCCTTCTGACCTCACTGAGAGTGTCATTATTTCTACCAGTCTTTGCACACACAAGCCCCTGTGCCCATCTACACTTGCCAGCCAGCTACTGATTCTTCAGCCCCAGCTCAAATGCCATTTCCTCCACAGAATCTTCCTTCTTGGCTTCCTCAGTGTGAGTAATTTCAGTGTCTGTGCTCCATCAGTTAACCATGTCATGTAATTGATCCCTCTGTTTCTGCCACACAAAGAAAGCGTGTTCTTGAAATTAGGGGCCAGACTACAGTTGTGTTTATATTTTTATCATGTAGCACCATGCCTGTTAGATAGTGTTGATCCATTGTATACATTGTTTAGTGAGATTTCAGGAATTTTAGAATTAAAAAGATCTAACTGAGGAAAAATAGTTTTTTTTAATATTTGGAAGTGAATGTGTTACATTGAGTGAAGGAGATATCTGGACATAAAAGAAATAAAAGTGAAGAAAATAGGCCCCAGCATTCAACTGATACTACTGAAACACAGAATCAGGGCAGGCCTGGGCTGCAGAGCAATTTTTGCCACAATATAAATCTCAGTAGGTGATAAACCCAAGAAGATATACAAGAGAGCTTTCACAAATCAACATTTTCTAGGTATATGAAAGATCCATTTGGAGTTCAGACCTACCAGTTCAATACCTTTTCCCTCAAAAGCCATAGCAAGCACAAGGTATTTAACTTCATGAATTATAAAATGACAAGAAACATTTCTGTATTGGTTGTGGATTCAATCCCACAACAGGTTCAAAAGTTCAGAAGCAGCTAATACCCAAATTTATCATAGTACAGGTTACTACATGAGCAGCATTTTTAAGTAATATATACTTTAAATTATTGAAGGTAAGCATCAACAGGTAAGAACATGGTATTTTTAAGTATCCTCTTGTTTCCTAAAATGTTTCAGCACTTTTCAAATATTCCTCAGAGTAATAAATAATACATCTACATACACTTTAATATTAGTGGATAGCTGCCTGATATATTTTATTATAAATGGATATTTTAGGTACCATTTCCTGCAGATGTAATAATTATGATAGACTAGATATTGAATGCTTATTCTGTACCTGGTACTACAGAAACACTTTATATTAATTCATTTACTTCTCATAATCTTATAAAATCGTTTCTTTTCTCAACTCATTGTATAGACATGAAAATTTTAGGTAGGAGAGCACCCAAAACAATTTATTCTTATTAATTAATTAATTTATTTATTTTTTAGTACGTACTAGGGATTGAACCCAGGACCTTGCACATGGGAAGCAAACGTTCAAACACTGAGCTACATCTGCTCCCCTATTCTTATTTCTATTTCCAAAGTTTTGCTCATTCATTTGCTCTTGCTTCAAAGGTTCTCCCCTCTCAATATACATAACTGTTATTAATTCTATCTTTAATACCCTACTTAAATCTCTTTCATGCAATTTCTTTTAATTTCCTTGACTTCTCAACCCTATACAGCTCCTTCTCTGTATTTATTCACTAAGCCATTCATTCACATTTCATGCATCCAATTATCATGTATTCATTCATCAGACCTTTACTTGATATTACTATGTGAAAGGCTGTGAGGGTCCCCTGGAGTTCTTGTATTGGTTTGTAAACTGCTTTGTGGTTTTGCTTCATATATTAGACTATTATCCCTGACTAGATCATACACTACTTGAGGGCAAGCACCATGTCTTACATGCTTTTTTGTAAAGGAACTCAGAGCTTAGATTGATTAGCAGAAGAGAAGGAGCTAAACTCTAAAGGATATTTTGTGTCAGGAGGGCCAAAAGAACTGGAGCAGGAGGAGTGGTTAGAGAATTTGGAGAAATAGAGAATTAGGAGGATTGTCAGTACTACTTAGTTTTCCAGAGTAGGTCCATAAACATGAAGAGTGAGGAAAGACAATGGCATTTGGATAGAGTTAGTTGGCGCTGTAAATTGAGTGTGTGCTCTAAAAAGCATGTGTTAGAAAAGTGAGAAGCAGCCTGAAATAAGACTCGAAGACCTGCCTACGGCCCACCGGAGAAGGCATGCCTGCTACAGACATGCAATTCACAATTTAACATAATAATAATAACAGGCAAAACACTGTTGTCCAAGTAAATACTTCTGGCAGATGGGTTCGGCTAATGGAACATTAAGACCTCTGGGAGAAAAATAACAGTTAATATTTACTGAACATTTACTATGTACTGAACACAGTGATACGGACTTGACACACATTGTCAGTTAATCCTGATACCAGTCTATAAGACCAGTCCTATTAATATTCTCACTCAGTTGGGGAAACTGAGGTATGGAGAGTTTAAGGTCATATCTTAGCAAGCAAAGGAGCCAGTATCTAAGCCACAATTCCCATGTCAGGCCAAGGTTCTTATCCATGATGTGCAGTGCTTCTACTACCTGCAAAGAGGCCACCAGTGCCTAGAAAGCGATCAGTTGTGGAACGAAAACCAGATTGCAGAGGATATAGGAGTCTGATGAGGAAATGAAGGCAGTAGCTTTAGAGCTGTCATTCAAGTATTTGGCAGTAAAGGTAGAAGGGGAAGTAAGATACTAATTACAAAAGTAAGCAAGGTCAAAGAAGGAGACTTTTAAGGTGAGAGTCTGTACATGTTGCAAAATAAAAACGCTGCAGAGGAAGAGGCTGAAGAAATTCCATAACTGGCAAGAAACTGACCCCCTCCTCCTTATACGTCAAGAGAAAATAATCTTGGTCTCTGACCTCTAGGCAAATGACAGGTCATGCTTTGGGCAATTTCAATCTGTCCTTCTTTATTCTTTGATGCCAGACAGAGGCATTTCCTTTCTCTGCCTGATGAATAAGGCTCTCTGACAGATATTGACCCAATATAGTTGCTTTTTCCTTTCATCACCATTCAATTTGCTTAAATAAAAAGTCCAATGAAAAATGACTTCCTTGAATATATCTATGCTGCATCCATCCTCCCCTGTTATTTTTGGATGTCCCCCTGGAATGATTTGGTTATATGCATGTAACTCCCCATTCACCATCCCTAATATGCAGTTCTTAAATTTTTCATATTGCCTGGGCAGTCTACGGACAGTACAGAAACAGAGCAGTGGTCTGTCTGTGACTTGAAACCTGATACTCTGAATCCAAAGGAATTACCTGCTATATCCATCTCTATTGCATTTCGTATCTCCTATTCCTCCCCGTCGTTCACCAGACAGTAATGTTCTCAGATCAAATATTCTCTATAAATTGAGAGAACATTTAGCTGATTTATGGGGCTTTTAGCTATTATATACTTACCTATTCAATAAAAGTAAGTACTTACATCACATGACACATATGCTACCTTCACAATATAAGATCTTTCCTTCAAGGGATTCAGGCACCAAATTGTAATGAGATTTCTTGTAGCCAATATATCACTTAAGGGCAAACTGACATTCTGAATCTAATTCTTTCTTTCTTTTTTTCATTTTTCCTCTTCATCAGTGGAATTCAGGGCACAACACTCTTTTTTAGAATTATTAAGATTTTTATCTTATTATTGTTTATATATATAAACCTGTTGAATAAAGAAACTAAGAGCAGAAATATTGGTTTGTCATGTGAGGGCAGAAAAGCGGCCTTGGTCTTTCATTCAACATTGCAAATTTCCAAAACCAGAGTAACGGCTGTCCTTGCATCCATGCTATGGGAAAACATTGAGGGCAAATACATCTTCTACTTATTTCATTTTGGCATATCAATAAACAAATTAACAATCAATGAACAATATTTACTTTGCAAAGTACATTGGGTATATAAAGACATGTAAGTCATAACCTAACAGAGTTAAATTTCTTGAAAACCACTCTAATTTAGGGTTTCTCAGTCTTGGCAATGACATTATGGGCCAGATATTTCTTTGTCTGGGGGCTGTCCAGGATGGTTTTGCAGCACCCCTGACCTCTGCTCTCTAGATGCCCACCTTCACTTCACTTGTGACAACAAAAAAATTATCTCCAGATATTTTCAAGTGTCCCTTGGAGGGCAAGAGCGCTCTGGTTGACAGCCACTGCTCTAATTGTACTCACTGTCCAAACCCAAAAAGCATATGAGAGACCCACCACTAGTCACTGTGACCAGTGACTAGTTCCAGGGAGAGGACAAAAGATGGAGGACAAGGAGGCAGATTCAGACCCTGATTCAAGTATAGAGGAGGAATGCTTTTTTCCTAGCAAGAAACTATTAATGATAAATTGAGATCTCTACCTATATTATAAATAATTAATTGGGTATAGATATTTTCTTAAAATAAGAGTTTAATTCATTTTATATGGTAAACTATTTTATTTTGATTCAATGAAATAAATGTATTTGTGTCTAATATGCTTATAAAGAGCTACATTTAAATTATTATTAAATCAGAAATATTGAAATGTGTGAGAATATAAATATTTGAAAGGCACTATCTAGGTGTCCAAGATAAATTTCTTTTGATTGATTTGCCTAGGTTATCTGTTACATAAGCCTCTTACACAATTAGTGCTCAAAATGGGAGTTTGCTTATTGCCAGATTAATAATATATTAGGCACTGTTAGTAGGTAAAGTAAAAATGATTATAACACAATTTCTGGCCCAAAAGGAACTTGGAGTCTAGAAAAATAGATTTGACATAATACAGAATGCAGATTGTGCCCTAAATGTTTTAAAAGGGGTTTCAGAAATTCAGAGAAGAGGGTTGTGATGGTTAGGCTAATGTGTCAACTCGGCCAGGTAGTTGTGTCCAGGTGTTTGTTCCAGCAAGCACTGGGCTAATTGTAATACAAGAGCATTTATGGACTTCAATCACCAGTGAGTTTACTGCGTGGATGGCTGATTACATCTGCATCAATCAGGGAGATTACATCAACAATGGGTGGTGCTTTTATCCAATCACTTGAATGACTTAAAAGTGGAAGTGATTTCAAAATTCAGAGAGAATTTCCTAGCTCGTTGTTGGACAGGTAACTTCTCCCAGAAACTCATCAACGACCTTTCATCAGGCTTTCATTGGAGCCACTGGTTTGCAGACTGCCTGCAGAACCTGGACTTGTGCATCCCCATGGTTGCGTGAGAGAATCTTTTAAAATTTCATATTATTGATAGATATCTCCTGCTGATTCTGTTTCCCGAGAGAACCCTGACTAATACAAGGGTATGTTCAGCTTTTCATATTAACGATTTCTGGTAAAGGTAACAGTTGAGGTGCATCTTAAATGAGTGGTTTAGAGGGGGTTAGGAGGAGATAGAAGAAGAAAGGCATTTCAGGCAGGGGAAACTGTACAAGCAAAGATGTGAAAGTGGGAGTGGAGTCTTCAGTCAACAGCTACAGGTAGCATGGAACATGTCAATAAATTTCCCCAAGCATGTCTGGTGTAACAGGCAATGCTTGAGCACTGGAGAAAAAAAAAACCTGAAAACACCTGGGCTTGCCCTCAAGTAACTCACATTCTAGCTTCTATAGAAAGCAGGGAGAGCTAAGATAGGAAAACCATTTGGGACCAGATCATGGAGAACTTTGAATCTAACCTCCAGACAAAGGGGTGTTGGACAACACATAAGTTTTTAAAGTTTTAGACAGGACCATGTTGCTATATGTTTAGAAATATAATTCAGGCAAATGAATCTGGGTTGGCAGATGAATATAGGAACATAGTCATGGAGAATATTGAGAGGGTTATTATAATAATCCAGACAAAAGATAATGCAAGGATAGAAAACAGACATATGAGTGAGAATTACAGGAGGAGAGATCATCAAAATTTGACAATGGATTTGTTGACAAACAATTGTTAGCAATGGTTTATCCCTTATAGTTGCCCAAGCTAAATTTATCTGCTTTTCAAAACATGGGGAAATCTGATTAAATAGTTGTCTTCACCATTGTCTGTAAACACAATTATACTAAAAAGACTTGATGAGACCTGTGATTGATATATTTCAGAAGCAGCATGACTTGGTTATGATCCTTGGCTTGAAAAGAAAAGTGGGGGATTAAAATAAAGATTTTCTGGCAATTCAAAAATAACTTTGGAGATGATGGAATTTTTAAAAAGATACAAACAAAACAAAACAAAATGGAAAGGCCTGCATTATCTAGACTGGTTATATGCCAGATACAGTCTATAGAATTGATATAGTTTTTCTCTTATCTCCCTATCTTTTCTTAAAACAGGACCTGACGCAAACAATTAAGATCTATAACACTTATTTTTTAAATTAAAACTGAAATATTTTCCAGGGAAAATTAGCTTCAAGAAATTTCCCTGGCATACCAAATCTGGTAGATTGCAAGCATCAAGAAATTTTTATTCTTTCCTCTAACACTGCAAAAATAAATAAAAATGTTCACCCTTAATGCCAACATTCAAAAAATGAGAAATATAGCAGTCATCCTGCCAATGCAAATACTTTATCAATACAATAGAAGCATACCAAATGCCAGCCGGCTTGGCAAAAACATCCTTTCAACAGTGCTCTCAACCCCAGCGCCAGCACAACCTCCAACAGAACCAAGGACAAAACTACAAAAACACACCCTAATCTGAAGTCCAGCCTGCCAGGGTCTAAAGGCATATGGATTGAATTAACACCCTGGAAAGTTTTCTTGAGAGGCAGCTCCCTCTATGGGAGGTTATAGAACCAGAGGGCATTGATAAGATCACTGCAAAGGGATGTATCTGTCGTCACTTGTGCTGCCTGGTGGTATAAGTGGGAAAACTAAGATATTGCTAGTTTTCAAATTACATCACTTCATAGATAGATAGTTATGGCCAAAAGAGACAGCCAATTCAATGAAGCAATTGATTTTACCTGAGATTCACATCATGTAGATCAAACAGTGGGTGGAATTTTCTCCCTACTTTTCATCTAGTTGGTATAGTGTATTGTAGTCTAATAAAAAATAAGAGGCAAGAATAAATGATACCCAGAACTCAGGTCAATGACTATGAGAATGTCAGCGGTATCTACCTATGCAAACCAGTTTTCCTGAATATAGTAGAGGAAATCTGAATTTAGTCCAAGAGATTTTTCCTTGTTCTACATGAGTCTGAGAAAATTAACTGAATATTAGTTTTTATTCAGAATATCACTGGTATCCTAACAAGAAATAAGGCAATGTTTTTAGTTTTCAGAAAAGAGTGTGTTCTTATTTTTAGTATAAAATTATCTGAGGGAATTCTCTAGACACACAATATGAAATATTCAACATTAGATCCGTATTACAATATTATATGTGGTTCTAAGTTATAATATTAAAAAGACATAGAAAGTTTTGGATTTTGAGATATATCACAGTGGGTTTGAAATAAGAGTACCTATAATTCACCTTTTGTAGAATTGCTTAGCTAAAAGCAAACAAGTGAATCATGTGACAATATCATTTTTTAGAAATCCGAAAACAATTTTGAAATGATAAACCAATATGTTTCTTTCTTCTCTGGAGACAGGAGAAGATGAAGTGTATTTATGTGTATGTAAAAATACTAAACTGATTGTGAATATTCTCGCCGTCCTGATTTTGTGATAATCAGGGTAGGCTAAACATTCGCTATATTAGAAACCATGCATGTGTCCCCAGACCTAGTTTTTTTCCCTAGGTCTGGTTTTTAGAATGCTGGTGATAAACTAAGTCTGATTTATTATATAATCAAACTGTATGGGAAAAGACTATAACTTTGGGTATCTTTGGTCAACCTTAAGAGATATAGCAGGGGGACAGATGTGGCTCGGTTGGTTGGGTGTCTGTCTCCCTTATGGAGGGACCTAGGTTCGATCTCCAGGACCTCGGGGAAAAATACAAAAAGAAAAATATAGAATGCACATGGGCCACTAGGCCCTGTGAGCATGTGAGCCGTCGGGACCCATGTGCAGAGCGCCGCCAGGCCCCGTGAGCCACGCAGCAAGATGATGACGTAACAGGAGAGTGACACAAGGGAGATCCAAGATGAGATGCACTGAAAAAACCAGGAACTAAGGTGGCGCAGGCAGTAAGACTCTTCTCTCCCACGTCGGAGTTTCCGAGGATCAAATCCCAGTGAAGACAGGAGGGGAAGGGTGAGAAAGGAAGGCAGAAAATGGACACAGAGAATTGCCTAGTGAATGGACACAGAAACAGCAAAAACAGGGCTGGGGTTGTGTGTGTAAAAATGGATAAAAGTAAATAAATAAATAAAACCTTAAAAAATGTATAAGGGAGGAAGATAGGACTATAGTTAGTAGTAATACTTTGACAATGCTCTTTCATGATTTGTTAACAGATCTTTCACAACAATGTGGGGTGTTTGTGTGTGTGGGGGTGATGTGTGGGAGCCCTACATGACGCTATGCATGTTTGTTTCATAAGTTCATGATGTTTCCTGAACTCTTATAGTTTACGTATATTCATGTATGAATGATATACTTCAATAAATTGTTTAAAAAATAAAAATAGAAAAATAAAAAATAAATAAAAAATAAAAATACTAAACTAAGATGTGATAAACTTCTGTATCAGCACTGTCCAATAGAACTTCCTGCTATGAAAGAGAAGAATATCTTCACTGTCCAATAAGTTGGCCACTAGCTACATGTGGCTTTTGAACACTTGAATGTGACTAGTGCAACTGAAGAACCAAATCTTAATGTTATTTAATTTTATCTAATTTAAATCTGTATTTAAATCTATACGTGGTTAGTAGCTATTGTATTGAACAGTGAAGGTCTCGACAATGCAGGTTGTTAAATCTTAGACACAGAGTCTTGAATAGAGGTAGGAGAAAATGTTCTATCTGATTGACAATTTGCTGATTATCTTCTTCATTGGGTTGGACCTCCTCTACAGTGGTCACATTTTTGCCTTATTTATCTAAATAGAATGCCATAAGTTAGAGTGAACTCTGGGATTTAAAAACCTCAAATAGCTAAGTATAGACTTCATTTTTAAAGTTTAAGAAGTGGAAGTTATGTTTTAAAAGCCATGTGGACACTCACCGGTTATTTGCTAGATGAAGAGCTTAAATTATTAAGATCTAAGAAAGATTTAAATTATTAACCAAAATGTATCTCTTGTAAATACCACAGGTGGTAATATAATACAATGTCAATATTACAGGCAATGCCTTACATAAAATCAGTTTGTTTCAAATGACCATTTGTAATTAGTAAAAGAAAATCTGTAACCAGCAAATAGAACTCAGGATACATTTCTCCATTGAAAATTTAAAATTAGATTTCTATAGCAGCCACCTCAGCCTATTTAATCTCTTAATATTACTACATAATATCAGGGCTGATATTGAGCAGTATACATAGGTACAGCTATATTAGTAGTTAAAATAGTAAAATATGTTTGTACTACTTGATGGTTAGCCACTACCTTGCCCACCTCCCTACCTCCTCCTCCCCACAAGACCCCCAAATCTCCCACAATCCAACACCTAATGGGTTTATACCCAGACCAACAAACTCCAATTGACAATTATTATAATTGGTCAGTGCCTGTCCAAGACTGTTCCTAAACAGTTTGCATATCACTGCCAGCATTCTCTTCCTACAGTATTATTACAGTATTTGGTATGTTACCGGTGGAACATACACCGTGATTTCTGTAAAGTCACAAGCTTTTAAAAAATTGGATAATGGAATTTAGGACTGTATATAAAATATCTATTTCTATCCTAGGTTCTAAATCCTATGCATAACCAAATGCTGTGTTGTGTGTTCAAATATAGAGTTATACATTCTAAAGCCTTTCTTCATGTAACTCTCACAGAACAAGAAATTCCTTTGCCTAACATCTGTGGGTGAGGAGGCTTCCATCCCTAGTTTTGTGCCCTCTAAATAGAGCCCACTAAAAGTTTAATACTCTAAATTACAGTGAATTTTAAAGAGCAATTTGAAAATGGGAAATTGTATTTTCTAGAGACATCTCTAAGAAGCATTTTTGGTGGAATTAAATTGTTTGGATGAGTTATTGACATCTGAAAATACATTTTTGTTTTTTTTTTTAATCCTGAAGAACTGAGGAAAGGGTAATCACTGAGAAGAAAACTGATATATTCAAAGCATTTTTTTCTTCTTTTAGTATCAGTAACCTTACATTTTCCTAATTTTTTTGAGTTCCACCAAATTCTAAAATTCTTTCTAGTGCCTGGAGAAGCCTCCTAAAACATTATTTTTAGATAAACCTATGATAAGTAATTTGAGCCAGTCATGAAACCTTTCTGTCTCACATCTGATCTTTATAAATTAGGAATTATAGTCTCAGATCTCATTAATTACCAAAGGTATTTATATAAGGAATTAGATCATGTAACTTAAACATTTTCAGATCTTGAGATATCCCTTTGCTCTTCTGCTCTCTTGAAAACATACAGGAAAAAATTTTATCATGATACCAGTTCAGTCTTGTGTATACTTGTGGATACCTGCTAGCAACATTTTCTCTAGTCCATCACCAGCATGGAAGGTATTATAGAGTTAATATATGTTACATACCTAATAGCAGTTCTTTCAAGACGTGGCCCATGCTTCACATTTTCCATCTTAGTTAATGTTTTTGTCCTACACATGGTTCCATGTAGATTCTGGAAGTGTAGCACTAAGCACATTAATTTTATCTAGACAAACATTTTCAAAAAGTAAAATAAAATAAATACCATTAACACCCAAAACCACTATGAATTTTTCACTGGGATACTATGGAATTTTTTTTCTTGGCCATAAAATGATGCTTCTCGCTTTTTATTCAAAGGAAAGGCAGATTTTCAAGTAAGTAGGGAGGACAGTAGATACAATATTTATCTTTTTCTTTTCTTTCCTTTTAATTTCAAGTAATTACTTTGCTTTGTGCCTTTGCTGGACCAGAACCAAACTTCTTACACAGAGTCAGTCAAAACCAGTCCATTTTCCCTTTTGGAAAGGGTCATGGATTGTCCCCAACCACTTCTTTTTCAGAAGGCAAACTCTTTGGAAAAGCATCTTTCAAAAGACCACCATCAGTTAGGAAGCATTGGCACCTCTCAAAGACTGTTCCACTTAATACCAGTCATCCAAAAGAGCAGAGTCCATTTTCAGACCCTGCTGTCAACAACCTAGAACAGGGCCACTGAAACATGAAAGAGAGATTATTTCTCTGTTCATCAGTTTGTAAACAAAATCACTGGAGAATAAATATATGGCAAAGTAGAATTTCTCAGAAAATCAAGTACCTGACATAAAATAGGTTGGTTACCCTCAGTTAGAAACAAAGAAAAATAATTTAAAACTTAGCATTAACAGAACTGTCTCATATCCTGGAATTCTTTAGATAACTTTTTCTTTTCCAAGATTTGGAAGGCTACATACAGTTCTAAGAGCATCCATGCAAAGTCAGAAGTAGAGGGTTGTAAAAACTGAATTTGGAAGATCCAAATAGAAAAAAAGTCATGGAATTAAAGGACCCAGATTTTAGGCCCATTGTTGTCACTAACTAGAAGTGTGAGTTACACACTTTGTCTCCTTGAATCTCAATTTCTAGATGTGTTAATTGAGAACAAAAAATATCCCTTAATCATCTTCCACATAAAGGCTATTATGAGATTTGAAAGGATTAATGTGGATCTCTATCTCTCAGATGAGCTAACCATACTCCTGGGAAGTATTTACCAGTGTCAGTGGGGTTTGAAACCACAGAATAAACATATTGCATCTTCTTAGAATATCAATTTTATCACGAGTTTATGGATAATTAATTTTTTTTTAAATTGGCTTTTGAAAATGAAAACAAAGACAAGTATATCATAGATTTTAGATGAGCTCTTTAGATAAGATATATGATGTCAAAGAATTTTCTCACTTTTTGGAAACTATTAAGCCTATACTCTCAGAACTCCAAGATTAACCATTAATTCATGTCTGCTGTTTTCTTTACTGGAAAAGATTGATAAGCCCTGTAAATGAAAGCACTTTTAAAAACTGGCCTTGGTAGTGGTCTCTAGTAATTCAGTCAAAAAGGGAGAATCTTCAAATATGGTTTTTATTTAACTTCTCTCTTTTACAAAGAACTCAGTTTTGTTTTGTTTTGTTTTGTTTTCTGTTTGGAATACTAACTCTATCACCTTCTTTATCTCACTTTAAAAAAAAAAAATTAGGCCCACTGCCTAGGAAAACAAGGAGATCTAAGAAGCTAAAGTGAGTAAACCCAAGAAATGAAAGGATTGATAAAGAAATGTTGGTCACACTAAGCCCACATTCCCATAAGGCAAGGTAGGCTGGAGTGACACAGCAGAGAGGGTACATAAGTGCTCTTCAACTGGCCATGTCCACTTCCCTCCTGTTTCTCCCCTTCTGGCTAAAACGGCCATCTGAGTGTGTGATCTTGGCCAAACTGCAGTTTGACTAACGGATGCAGAGTTGTTTTAAATAAGCACTATGTAGATTTCAAGAAAATGAACAGAAAATCTGTAGACTATGTTTCATGTTGGGAAGGTATTGATATTTGCTTTGGAGTCTTCAATATAAAAACAAACTCTAGCGATACAAACCATGTGAGAGTCAAGAATGAAAATAAGTCTGACAACCCTGTTTCTAAAATGCAGCTGCTTTATTCCATTATAATGCAAGCTCAGAATAAAACCTGTGGCCTCTCTAGTCATTGTATAAAACTTTAAAGAGTACATTCCATAAATTAATTTCACTTTTAGTTTTATCTTATTTTTCTCAACTATAATTTTTCCTTCATACTAATTTCACTTTTGTTATATTTTACTTTATAGTGTGTGTGTGTGTGTGTATACTCGGTAGCAACTTTGAATGGTATGAATTTTTTACTCTTTTGTCTGTATAGACAAAAACATGATAAGGGGGAGATTAAAAACAAAGATAAGAAATTTTCTTATTAGCAAGGTTTCTCAACATCATGATTTTACTCCTAATATATAGAGTTCTTGTGGTTTTAATCTTTTTTCTTGTCTATATCACACATGAATAGAAGTTAGCTTTTAGAATTTTAACTTGATATGTTTATCTGTTTGATAAATGGTACTATGAATCAGGCATTGAACTAAACATTTTCACATAGACTCTTTTGTGTAATCCTCACAGCTATCCTCATTTGACAGATGAAGAAACCAAGACTTGCATTCATTTTCAGTCAAAATGCTCCCTGTTTTTATTTTGTCACCAGGAAAGCAGAGATTCCACTTGAAGATTAATAACAATAATGGCTACTCTTTGAGTTCCCACTCCATGCCATCTTCTGGTATAGTACTTACATGGCAGCATCTATCTCATTTAATTCTTAAAGCAAACTTTAAGATGGCTCTTACTTATTTTATAGCTTAAGATTCTTAAGTGAAATGGGGTTCCACGACTTGCATAAAAGCACTTACCTAACAAGCATTAGAACCAGGATCTGAGACCAGGTCTGCCTGCTCTAGCATCGATTACAATGTTTTTTAGTTACAGCAACTTGTTCTTCATTGTTCATGAGTTACAGGTAGTATGTAACACTTACACTTTATTCCCTAAGTTATTTTGCTTTCCTGGTTGCAAATGAGGCCCCTCACCTATTCCCATTCTCAATTACAAAAAAAAAAAAAAAAAAAAAAAGGTATATAAAATGAGAGAGGAAAAAATGGACAGTGTACATAAATGAATTTAAAAGAAACCAGGCTGGGAACCATTTGGCTGGGATTCCTGCTTGTTTGCTGGTAACTCACCTTTGCAAAGGAACCATATGTTCCATCTCCACTAGCTGGCAGAAACAAGAAGAATGTGCTGCTTATAGCCCTCTTGGCTGGGCTGCTTCTCATTGTGGTCCACTTCAGTTTTGAGGCATCATTTACTGAAGAGCTGTAATCCTGCTATTAAAAGCTGTATATATATTTTTAAAAATCAAAGACATATGTATCTACTGTTATTTCAGGCTCATCTAGCTAAATGTCATGCTGAGAGATGTAGTAGCTGAGAAAAAAATTCTGCCACTGCAATTCCTAAAGCCCAATGCAATGTACATGTCTGTAGTAGGATATGGACATAAGTGCAGGTAAGCAATCAGGAGCAAGAATGTGAGTGACTTGAAGTTTCAAAACAGGGGACCACTGATACCTCTGTCCATCTTTTGTATGGGTAGTGTTTTAGTTTCCTGACTGCTAAAAGAGATACCATACAATGGGTTGGTGTAAACAACAGGAAATTATTGCCTTTTGTTTTTGCGTCTAGGAGAAATCCAAAATCAAGGCATCAGCAAGGCAATGCATTTTCTCTAAAGACTTTGCATTCTGGAACTAGATGCCTTGGTCTGTGGCTTTTCTATCACATAGCTCTGAACATGGCAGTGCCTTCTTTCTCTTCTGGGTTCCATTGACTTCTAACTTCTGGCTGTTCTCTGTGTCTTTTTTCTCTGCCTAACTTTCACTCTGCTTACAAAGGACTCCAGTAATCTGGATAAAAACCCAAATTTATTCAGTTGGATCCCACCTTAACTGAAGTAACATCTTGAAAAGATCTGAAGAGATCTTATTTCTTATGAGTCCACACCTGCCACAATGCAGACTAAAAACAAGAACATGTCCAAACCAGAGTACACCATTCAGTTCACCACAGTCCGCCTTCTGGATGCCAAATGCAAAATATATTCATTCCATCACAACATCCCAAAAGCCTTAAGTAATTCCAGTAAATTACAAAGTACAAAGTCTCATCAAAACCAGTTATGGATGTGGTACATCCTGGGTCAAAATTTCCCTCTCTCTGTGGATCTGTAAAACCTGGAAAACATGTTATCTGGCTCCAATATACAATGTAAGTATAGGACAGGATAGACATTTCTATTCCAGAAGGGAGAAATTGGAAAGAAAACAGAGATCATGGGTTCCAAATAATTCCAGAACCCAGCAGTGCAAACACCATTAGATTTTAAGGTCTGAGAGATATCTATGGATTGATGGTTTGTCTTCTGGACCCTACTCCTTCCAAGTGCTTGTACAGCAGCCATACTCTCACTGCACCTGGGGTGTAGATACCATCCTATATGAGCACTGAGATTGTGGATGGGCTCTCCATGAATGCTGGGCACAGGACTCACCACCTCTGAGCATTGGGGTGGTGGTACTCTCCCTGAACAATTGAGCACCAGGTCTGCAAGCTCCAAGCACTGGGGCAGATGGCCTGCCCTCTCCAAGTGCAGGGGCAGACTTACCCTTTCCACCCACATGTGGGGACCCACTTTCTTTGTCCAAGGAGTTGTTTTTGTCTAGGCCTCTGTGCCCATGGTTTTGCCATTGAAGTCACTCTTCCTTCAATCTATCCCTTCTCTGTCCCTTTCAGTCTAGCTTTGAACTGTTTCTGCTCACACAAATATCACAAAAAAACTTGTTGACTTTATGTGCAGTTCAAGTGGGTTCAAACCATCAGACAATAGAATATTCCACATATCTATCCTGGATAACTGCATTTTCAATCCTGGCTTCCACTGAAATAGTTGACTGGATCCATGATCAAGCACACCCTCTTTAGCAAAGGGTTGTTCAGGTAAACCCTCACATGGAGCCTTGTCTTCTGAGGACTCAATTCCCAAAAGCTCAAGAAAGCCCTTGATAGTCTCAGCATACACTATCTGGATAGGCTCAGAATTTTACTAAACCATCAATTTCTGGGTTTTGTGTGTTTGTGTGTGTGTATATGTGTGTGCTTAAGCATTCAGTTCTCAGCTTATCCCTTTCCTCTTGCATTTTAATATAAGCTGCAAGTAAAAACCAGGCTATACCTTCTACAATCAGTTTGGAAATCTTTTCATCTAAAAATCCAATTTTATTGCTTATAAGTCCCACTTTCAATGTGACATCAGAACACAAATTCTCTGCAACTTTATAACAAAGATCATCTTTCTTCCAATATCCAATAATACATGCCTCATTTCCTTCTAAGTCCTCATCAGAAGAACTTTTATTGTCTACATTTCTACCAAAAGGAATTGCTTTGCGTGATATTGCAGTGATGGATACAAGCCATTATACATTTTGCCCAAATCTATAAAATTATGTGGTGCAAAGTGTAAGCCATGGTGTCAACTATCGACCATGCTTAGAAGCAATGCTTCAATAGGTGTTCATCAAGTGTAACTAATGTGCCACACTAATGAAACATGTTTTTAATGGGGGAAAGTGTGTAAAGGGGTGGAGGTGGGGTATATGGGAATCCTCTATATTTTCGATGTAACATTTATGTAATTTAAAGCTCCATTAAAAATAGAGGGAAAAAAAGTGGAAAAAAAGCAATCTAAGTTTTTTCTATCAAGCACGTCACAATTTTTCCAACCTCTGCTTATTAATTCCAAAGCCATTTCTTCATTATAATTATTTGTAATAGCAGCATCCTACTTTTCAGTACCAAAATCTGTTTCAGTCAGGGTTCTCCAGGGAAATAGAATCAATTTAAGGAGATTTATTATAGAAATGGGTTCACATGGCTGTGGGGATTGGCAAGCCTATTATTCCATATGGCAGGCCACAAGTTGGGAACTCCAATGAAGATTTTGATGAATTCCCCAGGGGAAGCTGGCTGGCTGAAGTAGAGATAGAAATTCTTCGGACTGCTGAAATAATCAGGCTTCCCTTTAAAGCCTTGATGAACTTCTCTCATTGCTGAAGGCAATCTTTTTTGTTGATTGTAGATATAATCAGCCATAAATATCATCAACTGACTAATGATAAATCCATGAATTATCTTCACAGTAACAATCAGACCAGGGTTTGCTTGACCAAACAACTGGACACCATAACCTAGCCAAGTTGACACATGAAATTAACCATCACAGTCTCCTCCTGGGAAAAAAAAAGTTGTCAGGAGCCTGGGTTTGTGTCACATTTGTCTCCATATCTCCAGCATCAGCACAGTGTCTAGAAGACCAAAAGCAATTTTAAAAATAAAGAAAAGCTAAATAAATAAATGAGTAAATAGATGAATAAATAGGTAAATTAATAAATATCTTCTTAAGAAAACAGAAAACTCAGATCTGTAGCTGATTAATAGCAATCTACCAATCTACTAGTTGACCTTGAAGTTTTTCTTGTAGATTGGTAAACTTTTTGCCTTTGATATATCATCAGTGACCTCACTGATTCTAACTTGCTTCTTTATTGGCTAGCTAAAACTTTTGTCCCCTACAAATGCAATTAAGATGTCAAATTCATGTCTTAGAAGGAAAAGATTTTGTAAAGTTACATAAATAATAATCCCCTTCTCTAAAAGTGCTTTTGGTCTGCACAAGAGACCTCATAACAATTCAAAAGTATTTTCTCAAGAAAAATAAATACACATTATGATTTTAGTTATTATAAAATATAAAGTTTATATGACTAGAAAATGAAGAGAAGGAAATATGCCAAACTAGTACCAGTGGTTGTTTTGAGGTGGTAAAATTATGGGTAGTAAGCTATAATTTCTAAAATAAACATGCCTTCTTTACGGTCAGTTAAAAAGTTAATTTTAAAAATAACTTTTAAAATGCAAAGTATCTTTAAGTCTTAGAGTACAGTATCTGCTGACTATGTGAAGACTGGACTTACAAAGTAAAATGAGTGATCAAGACGATATTGAATTAATGGGAGCAGTCTTCCTAGTGCAAAACTATATATGAATTAGTTGGGAAGGTAGTGGGGAGGTCAGAATGTAGCCAGGATTTCTGGAAGAAGTCATTCCCCAAACCTATGGTTATGCAGACATATTTTATTTTTTGTCTTGCACAGCATGGATCAATGCAAGCAATGTTTGTTTTAATTTGGTCTTTGAGGTAGACAAATAACCCACAAAGATGTCACCTCCTAACCCCTGGGAACTTACAAGGCAAAGGGATTTTGCACATGTGGTTAAATAAAGATTTTGAGATGGGGAGAAAGATTTGAAATGCCACACTACTGACTTTGAAGATGGAGGAAGGGTCCTAATAAGAGAAAGAAGGAGGTAGGAGAGTCAGAGAAAGAGACTGACAACAGAAGCAGCAGAGGTCTGAGTGCTGGGAAGGGGGCCATTAGCCACAGAATGCAGGCAGCCCCTAGAAGTTGGAAAAGGCAAGGAACAGATTCTCTCCTAGAGCTTACAGAAGGAGAGCAGCCTTGCTTATACCTTAATGTTATCCCCAAAGACCATTTTGAACATCTGACCTCCAAAACTGTAAGATAACCAATTGGTCTTGGTTTGGACAACTGTTTGTGGTCATTTGTAACAGCAGCAATAAGAAACTCATACAGTCTGACATTTAAGACTTGTGAGATGCCACTTGCAAGATAAAAATCACATTTCCAGTTTCTCTTGAAACATTGAGTAGGTGGCAATATTTCTGCATGGCAGCTAAGAATCATTAGTTAGTCACATGGCCTCATTTTGGATTTCCCTCCATTCCCCTAGATCTCCACCCCTGTATATTTCACCTGCCAGGCCTTAGGGGGCCTTTGATGCTGTGACTCCGTTTTAACTTCTCTTCAAATGAGGAAAGAGAATTTTTGGGAAAAGAGAGATTTATTTTGCCTTTCTTATATGCTTTCTTTTCTGAAGGTTGGGGGAGAGTGTAGGAGGTTGATTTGTAATATTTAAATAAAAATAACGAACTCTGTTTTTGCTTTCTTAGAGTTGGTGTATATAAGAATTTGGGGTTCTGCATCAGCCCTAGAGAGTAGGCTATAGAATTAGGGACTTTGTAAGTGGCTAAAAGTTTAGCCAGTAAGTAATTTTTCTGCAACCAGTTACAAATCTGCATTTTTTTTTTTTTTTTTTTTTTTTTTTTTTTTTTACAAATTAGTGTTCCTAGGGTAAAAACGACAAATTTGAGCGATGATGTATGAAATGTCCACCAGTACTGAGAGGTTATTTTTGACTAGGAAAGGTTAAACACAACTATTGAAGCATATATTTAAATTATGCCAGATTAGAAATTAGAGTCCTTCCCAATGGCAAAGATGAATTTGCTAGAGGGTCATTTGAACTTTCCCTTAGTGCCCTCAAGAATAAACTTCTACCCTTGAAGTGGGAGTCAATAAGAAGGAGAGGAGAAGGAAAAAGATAAGACGAGACTAAATGAATGACCTCTGGAATTCCCAGATGTTTGAGTCTCAATTTCCGTGAATATTTGGATGAGCTAAAAATAGCCAACATGTGCTTCTTCTCTCCCTTGTGTTGGACCTCGTCTTACTCCCCAAAAATGTTAGCATTGCCACACACATAGCTGGAGCCACTGATGAAACTACTATGAGAATCTAAGTAAAACTTTATAATGAGTGGTTCTTGTCAAAAGCAAGGTAACCATGTTCTGACTGACCCTGTCCTCAAGCACATTGAAGGAGAAAAGGAAAATCTCTTTATTTTAATCATTATGATATGTTCAAAGGTTTTTTCTTTACATTTCCAATTATGGTTAAATTGCATTTATTTATTTTTTTTCATCTCCTTAGTATATGTCATGATCATTAGGTCTCCTCCCGTGTATAAATCTGGCACGTCAGACCACAATTTGCACTGTCAGCTCCAATGAGTGAAATCTATTGCACTTGCCTAGCTATCCTGCTTTTGCCTTTGTAGCAACTTTTAGACCACAATAACCATCATCAGTTTAAAGCAGGCAGATCCATTACATTTCCTCTGTTCCTACAGCCCCACATTAAGCTAATATTATCTATTTCCCAAGTGAAAAGAGTCCTTCCAGTCCTATCAATTATTAATTCCTTGCTTGCAGCTAATGTTTTCCTTGAATTATTTAAATGCATCTTCATTTATCAATAAACATAAAATGTTAAACAAAGAATACTGATGAAGGGCATTATTTAAGCTATAACATTTTATGAGATTATTTCAAGCGCCTTTTCTGATTTATTAACACAATATATTTTATAATTATTTTCCCATTTCTAAAAAAAATATTCTTAGCATCATCTGGAGGTTTAGAGATTTTAAGAGCTCTCTTCAACTTCTATTGTGGTTTTGACAAGTTTATTTTAAAATATTCCTAGGTATATGCATATATTTCTATGCATCTCTCTGTGTGTAAATATGTATGTATATATAGATATATATACATGCTGGCAAATAATTACATATAAATATATATTAGTATTTTTTTCTTCACTAGTAGACATGTTCATTAATCCTGGTATACTTCCTAAAATATTAGAGACCATTATTTTTAATTTTCTATTGTGAATTTTACTGTATTGAAGTTCAGCAAAGTAATTTTGTGTGGATTTACAAACACCAACACAAAAATGAACTAGACAAATAGATAAATAATATCTTTTGTTTTTTAGAAATATAATTTTATAAATGAGGCAAATGAACAAAAAATTTGTCTATCATTTATTAATTGTTATTTTTCTCTTAAAATTAAATGTACCTATAAATCAATCTGTTTATCTATATTCTCTTTTGTTCCCCAGTTTTCCAACCCATAATAAAATATGGCCTATGGAGAAGTATGGCTTTAATAAGAATACATTTTTATTCTTTCACTTTCTGAAATTGAATGAAACTGAGTAATCTGAAATAAGTGTTCCAGATATACCAAACCAGAAAAATTAAATCTTTGTATATACCTGTAAAAGAAAATTTTAGGGTATTAATAACCATTGAACCTATGTCATTCTTTGGCTCCTGTTGCTGATGTTTATTTTAGAGCAATGGTGTCCTTTAGATGTTATGGAATTGGTATAATCAGTAGATCTAGTCAGGTCTTTCCCCGATTTAGAGAGCTCTGAGTTATCTGCTGATCCAGATTAGCCAAGAAAAATCTCTGTAAGTTTTTGTTAATGTGCTATGATAAAACACAGATGTATTTTAGTAATGATTATAAATTTAAGTACTCAACAATATATATTGAAATATCCAAGATTATTTAATTCATGGCACTTAAAGAGAATTCAAATAGAGATGCCATCCCAGCAATATAATTTTGAAGCAGGCAAAGATCCTGGAAGTCATGTGATCTAACTCTTACTTTATGAAAATGAAGAAACAAATCTAGAAATGTTATTGACTTGCCTGTGGTCAGAAAGCAGGTAACACTCACTACTAAACTTCATTTGTACTCAGTTTAGGGAAAAGAGAATTGCACATTTCAAATACCAAGTATGGTTTATCAATATTTGCTTTAGGTTGAACTCCACCAATTTTAAGCCAATGGCAAAAGAGTTATCTCTCAATATAGTAAGGCAGTGATTATACACAAAATCTTTTTTTTACAAACAGAAGTGTAGTGAAATTCAGGTAATAGTAACAAATTACAGTGTTCTTTATGAACATCTGTAAATCTTTTAATTGTATGACATAAGGTACCGTAAATTATTTAGTGATATAAACTCAGAATATGCCCTAGGCAAATGTGAATTAAGGGAAATAGTTCTCTTCTGCCTTAGTCCCTTTCTTTTACATAGTGACTTTTCTTTAAGGCAATAGCAGATAAATGCTTGAGTTAAAGGCATAAACCTTGAGTTAAAGGATAAACCTTGAGTTTAAGGCATTTTAAATGTCAGATATCAAGCATTCTTTTAGGCACTTTAAATAGAATGTTATAATTAGTCCTAACAACAACCATTTTATCCAAATTTCATTGTTTCTGTTGTGTAGATGGGGGAAAAATCTTAAAGCCCAAACTTTTCCACTAAAAAGCTTGGACTTTATCACATGAAAGCTCTGGAAAGCCATTGAGGAGGGTTTTTTTTTTTTTTTTTTTTTTTTTTTAAAGGTTTTATTTATTTATTCATTTATCCCCCCCTTGCTGCCCGTGCTCACCGGGTCAGCCAACCACGCCGTGCGGGCGGGCTTGCCTTCACCAGGAGGCCCCGGGAACCGAACCCGGGGCCTCCCATATGGTAAACGGGAGCCCTACTGATTGAGCCACAGCCGCTTCCCGAGGAGGGTTTTTAAAAAATAATTTTATTAAGATATAATTGACAGGCAAAGAAATCTCACATATTTACAGCACACAATTTGATAAGTTTTGACTCATGATCACACAGTCAAGTCAATGAAAACACATCCACCACCCCCTAAATAGTTTATAGATGAATTTGGGGAGAATTGGCATCTTAGCAATATTGAATTTCTATCCTCCTTTTATGAGCTGTCCAATTACTTAGGCTATCTTTAATTTCTCTCAGCTATATTTTGCAGTTTTGAGGCTATAAGTACATTTTTAGTCACATTTATCCTAAATATTTCATATTTTTGATGTTATTATAAATGGCATTTAAAAATTTCAATTCTAAATGTTTATTACTAATATATAGAAATACAATTTATTTTATTTATATTGAAGTTTCAAACTTCAACTTTGCTAAACTCAGATCTAGTAAGGTTTTTGTAAATTTCATCAGATTTTCTACATAGATCATCATGGCATCTATGGATAAAAACAGTTTTTCTTCTTTTAAATTTGGATGCCTCTTATTTCTTTTCTTTCTTTCTTTTTTTACCTTATTTCACTGGCTAGAATATAATGTTGAATATAAATAGTAAGGGACATCTTTGTTTTGCTCTTGATCTTAGGAGGAAAGTCTCTCATTAAAAATGATGTTAGTTGTAGGTTTTTTGTAGATCCCTTTTATCAAATTGAGGAAGACCCCCTCTATTCCTAGGTTGCTGAGAGTTTTTATCATGAATAAATATTAGGTTTTGTGAAATGATTTTTCTACATCTATTAAGATGACCATACAATTTTTAATTTTTAGTTTGTTAATATGATGAATTACATTTATTTTTTAGTGTTAAGCCACCCTTGGTTTCCTGGGATAAACTCCTTATGGCATGATGTATTACCCTTTATATATATGGTTGGACTCAAATTGCTAAAAATTGTGTTTAGAATTTTTATATCTGTGTAACTGAGGGATATTGGTATATAGTTTCATTTTCTGATAATGTCTCTTTCTGGTTTTGATATTTGGGTAATGTGCTGGGATGTATTCCCTCTCCTTCAATTTTCTAGAAGATTTGTGTAGAATTGGTATTTTATCTTCCTTAAATAGTTGGTAGAATTCATGCAGGCTAGGGATTTTCTTGTGGGAAGGTTTTTAACAACAAATTCTATTTCTTAAAAGATATACAGCTACTTAAATTATATTTTTCTTCTTATGTGAGTTTTGGGAGCTTGTGTTTTTTCAAGGAATTTTTCCATTTCCTCTACGTTGTCAAATTTATTGACACAGAATTATTTATAGTATCTCTATATTATCCTTTTAATATCTGTCAAATATGGAGAGCAGCCCCCTCTCTCATTCTTTATATTGGTAATTTGTGTCTTCTCTCATTTTTATCTGATCAGTCTGGCTAAGAGTTTATCAATTTTGTTGATCTCAAAGAAAGATAATTGGTTTCATTGATTTTCTCTATTGTTTTTGTTTCCTATTTCATTGATTTTTTTTCTTTGATCTTTATCTCCTTTCTTCTGCTTACTTTGGTTTAATTTGCTCTTCTTTTTCTAGAATCCAAGAGTGGAAGCTGCAGTGATTGATTTGAATATAGGTAGTTAGTGCTATAATTTTTTACCTCAGTACTGCTTTAATGACATCTCACAAATTTTGATAATGCTATATTTTCATTTACATTCAGTTTAAAATACTTTCCAATTTGAGACAATTCAAACACTATTGTGTTGGTCCAGACATAGGTAATTAGGTGTAGACTATCATGGGGGTATGAAAAGGAAGTTGAGTGGAGATTCAACAAGACCTTCTGACTTGCTATGAGGGGCATGGGACAGGAAGGAAACAAAGTTAATGAAAATAGAGATATCTGAGTAGAATGATAGTTTTGGTTTTAACATGTGAGAATGAGTATCAGAAGATACACAGAAACATTTTTTGAAAATTTGGAGCTGGAGTTTAAGAGAGATACCAGATATAAAAAGGTGTGGTGTGTGAGTCCTCTACAAAGAGTTGAAGTCAAGATACTGGATTAGATTTCTGAAGAACACAGCATACTAACTAATAACTAAGTTGTAAATGGAACTTACTGTGTGCCAGGAATTGTTCTACTGCTTTACATACATTAATTAATTTAATAATCACGCAACCTTATGAAGAAGGTGCTTTTATTATTCCTATTTTACAGGTAGGAAAACAAACACACAGAAAGATAAGCTAATTAAGTAATGGAGCTGAGATGTGAACCCAAAGTTATCTGGCTCCAGAGCTCATGCCTTAATTACTATGCTGTACTGTCACTCTCCCCTGAAATGATATTCTAGGTGGTATCCAAAAAGTGTATAGACAGTTAGGGCAGTACAATGTGGTAAGATATTAACATGTTTTGTTTTCACAATTGAGAGAGATCAGACACTATTCAATTTTTATTCCCTGTACTATTGCTTTTCTCTCACTTAAAAAAGTACCTAAGGCCTCTGTGTTTGCTTACCTCAGATGTGGGCATGTTCCAGGACATAAAGCAGAAATAAATTATACAAAACTTCACTCCTGCTTTCTTTTTCTGACAGCTTCAGTTTACTAGATTACTAGATTAGTATGCCAGAGTGAGGGATAGAGGCAAGTTTTAGCTATATCGGAGAGGAAGAGGGACTGTGAAAGTGTCAGGAGAGAGTGGGCATACTCCCCAAGACCAAGGGCTCTTAGGACAGCAAGCAGAACCCCAGAGAGAAACAGCCAAGTGCTGCATCTAGAAAGGCAGGACCCCAGGCACCAGGCACCCAGCCTTAGCAGAGAACCCCATTGCTCAGGTTTGGCACAAGCAGCTGAACCACTTGCCTTCAAGGGCATATAGGTTGGAAAGTGGAAAAATCTAGAGTAGCCATGGTGGAGGGTGATTCATGACCCACAACCTGGTTGCCATCTTCTGGACAACTCTAAAATTTCTAGATTATTGAATGATACTGGAGAGGGTGAAAGACTCCCCAAATGATGAGATTAAATTTACCATCAACTCGGTAGGATGGACAGTTAGGGTAAGATTAAATTTGATTTAAAACAAAGATAATGAGGGAAATTTATATTCCTTTCACACCTACATTTGCTGAGAAAATATATACCTGTTACTTTAATTCTAGGAAGACATTCATTCATTTAAACCCTTAGTAAGAAAGTTTAGAGCTCCCATATGTGCCAGACACTATATAAACTGCAGGGATTATATATTTGTTTAAGAAACTCTCCTTGCCTTTGAAGGCTGCGCAGTTTGGTAATTAAAACTTCAGTTGGATAGAAAAGCAATAGCACAGATGTATGTGTGAAGCATTAAAAGAACAAAGAAATAGAGCAATTTCATAGAGTAAATTATATTAAATTTGGGTACCAAAAGCTAAATAGGCAGATCATCAAGCTGAGTAGGGTCCAGAGGCCACAAGTGTTTCAGAAAGAAGAAACTCCTCTGGCAAGAGCACACAGGTGTGGACAAACAGTATTTTTGAGGAACACCAATCAGTACAGTGTGGTGGAAAGACCTATGAGGCAGACAGAGCTCAGGCTGAATGCCTATTGTACCATTTAGCTAATATATGACTGAACACCTCAGAGCCAAGTTTTGTTGTTGCTGATGACAATGTTTTATTTTTAAAATAGAGGCAATTGTAGCCTCCTCATAGAGTTCTTTTGAGGATAAATGGAGATAACGTACATAAAACCCTAGCACAACCCTTGCTCCTCCATGGTGATTTCTTCCCTGCCTTCCCAGATTTTTCTTAGTATAAAAGTATTCTGCTCTAACTCCATGGGTGACCAGGGGAAAGACAGTGTGCTTCCAAAGGCATGAAATGAGCATGAAAGTGTGCCTGGGGGACAGCCTGGAAAAGACCTTCTTTACTAATCTAAGGACTGCAGAATTAATCCTGTAAGAAATGAAGAGTCATTTAAGTTTCTTAAGCAAATGAATTATGTGATTAAATACACGTTTTAGGGTGGAAAGGATATAAAAGAGCCTGGAAGGCCAGGGCTAATTCAGGACCTGCTGCGCATGCTGAAAAAAAGATGATACGAACCTAAACTGAGATAGAGGCATCTGAGGTGGGAAAGGAGGGGAAAACTCGAGATGATTTGGAGGTAAAAGTGAGAGCACTCGGTGACTGACCAAATGTGGGGACCAAGAAAAAAAAGTCATTGCTGATTGCCATGTGATTTCTGTTAATGTAATTGACTTGGGGAATAGATGAAAAATACGTTTAAAGAACATCATTAATTTTCTTTTTCTTTTTAGATATGTCAAATTTGAGGAGTTTGAAGAGCATCCATGAAAAGCTAGCTTCTGGAAGTTACTTGTGTATGTATCTGGAAATTAGGAGTGCTCTCATCCAAAGGAGAAAAGTGTTTTATCCCTCTCCTTACTCCAAGATATACCAAAATCTATCTGAGGTATGGAAAAGAGAGAGGCTTGACATTTAGTTGCACAACTTTCTAACAGTCCCTTTTACCTATGTCATTTTTTCAGTTTTATAGGTGGATACATCATGGATTATGCCAGTAAGATATACCTACAAAATTTCTCTCCCAAATATATGCAAACAAAATTAACAGCACCAATCCTTTTTTTTTTTTTTTTGAAAAGATAAAATTAATGGCAATATAATCTTAGACTGAGAAACAGAGAATTGGCTGAATTGTAAAAGGGCAACATTGGTGATTACAAAAAAAATGTGTAAATTGTAAAACAGCCAACAAGTTGAAGAAGTGTACTAGACAAAAACGTGGTTGTCTACAGATGATCAAGGAGCACTTAAATTAAAAGTAAGTGGCCTAGGTTTACATATACTGTGTTAACATATTTGGTGACTAATTTATGATATTTTGAGTTCGCTACCATGTAGCAGGTACTCAGCTAAGGCTAAGGACACAAAGATGAATAAGAAATACTGTCAAGGATTGAGCAACTCATAGTTTACTGGGAGAGAAAGGTAAAATGGTCATTTGGACTGTGTGGCAATAGGTAGGTGCTCAGAAATTTCAGAGAGCACAGAAATGAGTGAATGAAAAGAGTAACAGGGAGGGCTTCCTAGAGAAAGTGATGCTTGACTCGAACTTTAAAACATGAAGAGGAAGCTAGTGTGAAGATGGGGAGGAAGGAGATTCGAGGCAGAGAAGATGGCAGTGCAGTTAGTGTGATGACGTCTCAACTCTTCTGTTTGGCATGAGTGGCAAGAGATAGTAAGGAGCGTAAGTGGTCAGCTCATAATGGTCCTTGCTAGTGTCTGGAGGCTCGCAGGCTTGCCTGTTTACCCAGCTGTTGGGTTATTCTAGCAAGGCAGAGGCCTGAACTGAGGCAACAGGAATGGACATTGACTTCCTTTTCCTTGACTTTTGAAGCATTGGAGCTGTTGAGTTGAGATGTTTTTGGTCTCAAAACCTTCATAAACGAGTCCTCGTTACACATTTGAAGAGGCCGGATTAAGGTCATTCCAGGAAGGTTCTCAAATTGAAGTTCAGAAGTCAGGCTTTATTTTTCTACCTGTTTATCCCTCCTCAAATTCCTTTCAAGAAATGACCAGGCAGCATTTGCGATTAGATTCTATTCCCAGAAACCTGTGTCCACTGCCACTCCTGCCCCAGCAGCCTCAGCAATACATATTTCCTGGAAGGACATTTCACCATCAGAAGTGCTGCTGTGTCTCAGGCAACTGTTGGGACTAACCAGAAATTTTCTAATGTGCCCTCAATATAAATCCCTAATTCAGTATTAAAGTATAAAGCATGTGAGATGTTCCCTTCTTCCTTTAAAATATTTTAAAAGCACTTGTTAGGTAACTAAGTTAGAGGATAAAATCTATAACATATTTCTATTCTAGAGTGAAATTTCCTATTGAAGCCTACATTATAGTCACATTAATATCACATTAGCTTCTCATGATTAATACTAGTGCAATGAATGAATTAATAATGATTGGCCACTTCCCTAAAGTTTTCCCTCCCCCACCTTGACATGAAGAGGATCCAGGACATTGATTATTACAAATATAATGTATCAGTTCATCATTTATGGGAAAAGAGCTTCTCTTCCCATAAAGCTTATTCTTTTTTTCTGCCCCCTTCAGGAGATATATTATATTTGGCAGCAACTCAAAACCATTTACAGATCATTCGCTGCAGCCAACAATTACAATTATGGATGGTAATTTGAATACCAGCCTTGAGTGAATGAATATGTCTCACACAAATGAATTGTCTTATAGAAGCTCTACCAAGAACAGATAATCCATTCCTCTCCCCAGGCTCCCCTTGAATGACAACAGTTTGAAGAACACGGTTGCCTTCTGAATAGGATGATCTGTTGGCTTAATTGTAAGAGAAATATTGTTCACTGTTTTACCTATTGGAAACTTCAAAACACATTCAGGAGAGGATATCTTTATACACTTGATCTTATGGCTACACATCTTTTCAGTAGGTGTGCATTTACTGAATTAACTGTCCAATTTATTCCATGGGTTTGTTTCTTTGGCTTTATAGTCAACATCCCTGTTGAGAAGAGTTATGTTTTTGTCCTGCTAATTGAAAAATATTGCTCTACTTCAATTCATTGTGATTAAAAGCACAGCCTTCACGATTGCCTTCACACTAAGACCTGCCCTTTGATAGGCTGATATAGGATGGAAACTTTCACCTTTATCTAGTGTTAGCTTGCTGCAGCAATTTAACACAATTATGTTATTTAATTGCATTTTTTATGTGTTGGTGCACTTCCTGCCATAGACATTTTGTTCATTTCCATTTAAATGAGTCTAGCATTAACCTCAAAAATTCTACACCTACACTGTGCATTATGAAGATGGTGTCTGTTTATTGCCACATTTCACATTGTATTGTTGGATTTTAAGTGTCTTCCAGTCTACTAATGAGCACTTGTGGTTTCATAATGAAATGGCTAATATTTCTTCTCTAGAAGTTGTGGGTAAATGGGCTACAAAAGTGGCTGTATTTTATTCATGCAGACATGAAATAGCGAAAATTCAATGCAAGCACCCAGAAGTTCATGTCAACAAGCATCTAAGGAGGGCCTACTATGTGCTGGGCTCTGCCCTGTTCTTGAGGGAAGAGAGACATGTAGACAAATCATTTCAATACAGTATGATACAGGGGATAAATAAGTTTATAAATACTGATAGAGAACTAAGGTATCCTCAGTCATGAAGAATTCAGAGAAGATGAAAACTGAAGAGAAGTTAGGTTAGGAGGAGACCTGTGACATTTTGAAGATTTTGAGGACCCAAGAAATTCATGTCCTTAGAGCTAATCTATTCCTGTGCATGTAAGTCTATTGAAGGTGGAAACTTTTAATTAAATTGCCTCAGTTAAGGGCCTTTGACTAGATTTTATTACCCAAGGTGGGTCTTAATCCTCTTACTGGAGTCTTGTAAACAGAGGAATAAAAAGCTGTAGTCAGAGAAAAACTCTTAGAAGCTGAGAGAGAAGGACCCGGAAACAGAAGCTTAAATCAATGGAACACAGAAACTAGAGGAGGCCACTGAAGTCAGAAGCTGAAAGCAATGAGACCTGGAGGAGAGTGGAGAGATGAGCAGATGCCACCATGTGCCCTGCCATGTGCCTGATCTCCCACAGCTGCAGCTTAGGGAGAAGCATCTCCAGATGATGCCTTGATTTGGACACTTTCACAGCCTCAGAACTGTAAGCTTGTAAGTTAATAAATCACCATTGTAAAAGCCACCCCATTTCTGGTATATTGCTTTTGCAGCCTTTAGCAACTAAAACAAGACCCACGGTGAATTCTCATTTTCTTTCCACTCCGGAAATAAAAATCAGCTGATAGAAATTATTCTACCACCAAGTACCAATGGGCTTTAATTCATTGTTTAATTCATTTTTGTGCTTTGGGTATAGGCTTTAAGACTTAATGATTTATTAAAGTACTTTTAGTTAATATGTGACTGCAAAAATAATCTATATGATACACATCTTTGATGTATAACATCATAAATCCACCCATGTACTGCCTGTGAGCTATCCATAACCCTAAATATAAGAAATCAAAATAATAATTGACAAGAGAAAGTATTGTGAAAGACAGTCTATCTGTATTGGCATTTCTAAGTTAAAAATGCCTTTGTAATGAGAATTGAGATAAATCACCTCTTGATTGGAATTTTTGTAATTCAGAGATGACCTACACACTAAAGATTAAAGTGAAGCATGTAAATTTGCTTTGAAGAACAAGCTTATGATCAACTTAAGGGAGAGAGTTTGTTTGTAATTACATGGTATGCTATAGGAGAATTACTACTTACGTCATCTGGCTTTTATAACACAGAGTTGGATGCATGATTCTGATTTTTGTTTATAAACTATTTTTAGATTCACCAATATATAATGATATACTATTTCACACAATATTTTTAAAGAGCTGATGGAAAATTTATTCCATAGTACTTGGAACATGCAAAGCATGATGGTTGTGTGTGCCATTTTTTAAGTGTAAAAATAACTCTTGTTAAGAATATACATGTTTCTCTGGCGGAAAGAGTGGAGGTAAACAGAAGATGTTGGCCATTACTATCACTCCTGTGATAGAGGAAGAATTTCTCATTTCTAATATAAAGCTGAAGGCTTATAAAAGTGAAAAAGAGAAGGAAAGAAACAAGGAAGGAAAGAGAGAGAAAGAGAAAGCAAAAATATTTGAGGCCAAGATTCTAGACAGGTTTGCTGTAGTTGATGCTGTTTGACCTATTTACTATTATTTGTATTTGAAGGAAAAGATGCAACTGATATATCCCTGCTCTAAAATTTCTAGCTATATAATATCTCTCAAATTCACCACCCCCATTTGACACCCTCAGCAACATTCCTTAGTTTAGATTCTCCTTATTTTTCATACAGTACTCAACCTCCTCTTTCCTTGTAACAGTCAACCTTACTCTGTTGTCAGACTAATCCTTCTAAAGCTTGGATGTAATTATATAATTCCTTGCCTCAAAAAACTTCAATGACTCCCTGTTGCTTACCAGATTAAATGCAGGCTCCTCTCTCTGGCCTTCAGAATCTTCTGTACTATAACCACAACCAGACTGACTTCTCACTATTCTAACAGGTAACTCACCCCATAGTAGATCATCCATTTTTTTCAGATGATCCTTTTTTTTCCCATTAAATGTGCCCCATGGTCATGTCCCTGAGCTTTGTGTTCATGCCATATTTCTCTGTGTGGCACATATTTCTACTTCCCCAGGTACTTCTGGTTGAAGTTCTACCCATTTATGAAGCCTATCCTGAAGTGCCATCAGTCACATGAGGCCTTTCTAAATCAGATAGGAATTCCTTCTCATTTGTACTCCCAGGATAGGTAGTACTTCTCCCAAAGGCTTTATTTTCATGCATGTGTTGATTCTGTGATTACTACAAGTCAGGAATTATGCCAAGCAATGGGCAATCAGAGTTAAATCACAAATTCTAACTTCAGTTGTTCCCAATTCCCTGGGAATGGTGGATAAGCACACAGGTGCTCTCAGTATAGTGTGAGAAGTACTCTGGTAAGTCAAGGGTCCTGGAGGAGAAATCAGGAAGAAAGTAAGGAAACCAAATGCTCAGACTAGGTGATTTGGGAAAGGCTTCCTGAAGCAAATGATATGACTGGGTACTTAAAATGTCTAGATATATTAGCCAGGCCAGAAGGAAAGGAGCCTTTTAAGATCAATTTGTGCAGAGGCCATTGAGGTAGATCAGTTATATGCTGGAGCTGGCTTATACAGCTCACTGGCAAGAGCTGATAGTTACCTAAGCATTCAGAACCTTTAAGAGCCAGTTGTTAACCTGTTGATAGCTTGGGATCAGCCATGCTGGGTGCATTTATACCATGTAAGTTGGCAAGCACTATAAATCAGGGTTTTTTGTTTATTCTCAGAGAGCCAGTTGACCAGCACATGACTGACTGTGAGGAAACACGAAAGGTTCAGAGAATTGCAAGTAGTTTAATGTTCTACTAGAGTTAGTGATTTATATACTAAAATTAACCCTTCAACTAGCTTGTGAGCATCCTGAAAGAAGGGGATGGATGGTTTCTTACTCATCTTGAATCTCTCTGACTATGCCTCTGATAAAAGTAAGTACATACTCAACTGATACCTGTCAATTGAAGTCTATATTAGAAATGAATCACTTCAGGCATAAAAATATGCTGTATGAAATTTGGTTAAAAGTATTTTCCTTTTACTGCTTAAATTTACTTTTTCTCTCAATGAAAAATGTTTTGGCAAATAGCAGAATTTAGAGTAGTTATCTGCTTGGAAGGGGACTAATGAATTATCTTAAAGTGGTATTTACACAATAGACTTAGTTTTTACTTATATTGATTTAGCAAAATTTTCTAAGGATTCTTTTCCTTTCTTTTCTTTTTTCTTTTCTTCTTCTTTTTTTTTTTTTTTTTAACAATTTACCTCAGACTGAGAAAAGGAGAAAAGATCATTTACCCAAATTAAGAAATGTTGTGCCATTGAGAAGGGGGACTTTAAAAAAGGAAAACTTCAAAGAAAAAGTTCTTTTAAATTTGGCTCAAATTTTGTGTTCATTCCATTATGCTCATTCCTCTCCAAGCCACTGGCCTGGTTGACCAACGCTAGGCCCCAATTGTAATGTTTGTGGAATGAGTGAATAAATTTAAAAATAATAATCATCAGTTATTGATCATTTACTCTGTGCCAGGTACTAAATCTTCACATAATTATCTCATTTAATGCTTACAAGAACATAATAATCCACTTTTTATAGATAAGGAAACCAATGCTAACAGAGGTTAGGTAACTCTTATGCAGCTTTGCAATGATGAATGGCCAAATGACTGATATGAATAAATGAATGAAAATATTTTCTCATATCTGTCTGAATATAAGCTAACATATTCCTGTTAAGGTTTAAAAAACAGAAAATTAGGTTAACTGGAAAATCAGGCAGTAAGATAGTCTGTTGATTTCTCTGTTTAACTCTTAAAACTAATGGTTAAAATTTAGTTTCTTAATTATTGGAGGAAAATGTTTTTTGGCAGCACCTGTAGGTCACCATCTATACCAGTGTAGACAGAAGAGATATAGATGAAGCTACAATAAATTAAGAAAATATGCTAGCTGTTTCAATATATTTGTTTTCTTATTATTTGCCTTTTTCTCTTGGGATTTGAGCAGAGTAAAAGACACCAATTGACTCAATATTCCAACTTAGTACGTTGCATATAATTGAGATTTTAGTATGTATCTTAAGCCCTTAATAATATACTATCCTAGGATGTTGAGTCTGTTCCATTCCATGGTGTGAGTAGGTTAAGTCAGTGGTCTGGTTTGAAGACTGAAATTCATCTAATCTTTCTTCTACACATCCTCACTCCTAGAACCACATGCTGAATGACATACATTCTCAACAGCAAGATCAGCTCTTTGTGGATTCCTCAGAAGTTTTATCTGTCCCTTTTATCCTGGTTGTTTATCCACCCAATTCCTATAAACTCCCGATTAAAATACATAAAAAGATTATCCCAAGAAAAAATTCTGTTCAGCCTCTAGTGTAATTAAAAGTGTTATACACTTTGGAATTTCTTTGACCACTTTTAAAGAAAGTCAAGATTATTCTTTCCTGATCACATCCAAAGTTTCCATCTATAATGGAAATAATTGAATTTTCCCCAATTATTCTGTATCCTCCTTTTAAAACTATTATTCATCTTCGTCCATTGACACGTGATCCGCAATACCTGCTGTAGGAGGGGGGGTCTATTTCCCCACCTAACCAACATTGAGCTAGGCCATATGATTTATTCACTTGACAATGAATAGAAACGTAACAGGTGCTGCGTGGTTTTGCTAGCCCTCTGGCAATGAGAAGGGCACAGCCTAGAGGGAAGCTGCTCTTTCAGCCTGGATCCATAAAGAGACACGCCTGCAAGCAGAGCTGGGGGCCAGGTACAGTCAATTTGTCTCTAGCCAACATGTAACTGAAGCAAGCACTAAACTTTTGTTGTTGTAAGCCTCTGAGATTTGAGGCTTTTGTTACCTCAGCATAACCTAGAAAAGCTGATGAATACTCCATGTATAATGCCAAGAAAGCTCATATATAATTAATCAAGGAGAGCAGATCCATTTCTTCTCCCTCCCTCTCCTTCTCTCTCCCTCTCTTTATCTTGCTCGCTCTCTCTCTCAGAGCTTCCATATACACTGTTTACACTGAACCTAAATTAAAGTTTATTTTTCTTTCTTATAAAAACCTATACTTAGGGGAACTTGGTCATGCATTTCCTTCTTCTCATGAACATGGTCCTGGGAATCGGCCCTGAACATGGCTTCTGTAACTCCTTTTGCAGATTCTTTGCAGGTATGTCCTCCTACAAGTTTCCCAATGATGGCAGAAAACATTCTGTGTTTCTGGGAATAGATGGGATAGTTATAAAGTCCTTGGGACATAAGCTTCCTCAAGAGGCTTTTCCTTCAGAGAAACCTTATTGCAAACCACCCCAGGGAGACAGCAGTTCCTCCTTTTGTTTTTCATTTCCAGAAGAGAGTCTCATGGTAATATATTGGCTTTAATTTCATGAGTATAGACTTCTTGCTTCTACTGACTCGAGATCTAGTTACTGTATCTACTCCCTGAGATATTTGCCCCCTAAGACTATTTTCCTGTTTGGAAATTATAGCTATAAACTGATTAAGGAAACCACCCTCTCTTTTCTTAAAGATAGGCTTAGTTATTACTTCAGAAACAATGTGATTACACAAGATTAGTTAGATTAATCAATGCTTTACAAGGTTAGTGAACTATCCTAAATTAGATAGTGCTGTAGCTACTTCCTCATTTTGAGCATGGCCAGACCAATTCAACTTCTTTTTATTTTTTCCCTAAGAAAATTCAATTCTTATTACTAAACGGGGTGCCCTACCTCTCCTCCCTCATTTGTGAAAGGGAAGGTTAATTTTTTTCCCTGCTCAGTCCTGAAAGATTCAGCGATGTAGTTATTCTGTTGAAAGAATGGACCCCATTCCTCAGACCTCTGAACTTTCCTTTGCTCATTGGAAGCCCCCCTTTTCCTTGCAGCCACCAAACTCTCAGTCACAATCCACGCTGAGAGATCTCAAGCAGAGTCAACACCACAGCCAGTTGATGAGACTCCCTCTATCAGCCTGTAATGCAGCAGCCCAGAGTAAATTGTGGCCCTGGTCTTCCCCTCTCAGACAAATTTTGATCACCCTTCAACTTAAAAAGGATCAGGAACTGCTAGTATAATAACAAACAAAATGAGATCCAATTTCAGCTTCAGCCTTCACCCCCCAAGCATCTGACCCGAGAGTCACTGTGTCCTAAAAGCGTTTTCTCCCTCGAATTTCTCTTGGAATATCGGTTGTACTTTACCTAAATCAGTGATCTGCTTCAACGAGTCACTTGAAAATATTGCTAGAACATGTTACATGTATCAAACTTATTCTTTTTTGATAGAAGGATTGCTTAATTTTCAAGATGAGGTTTCTGTTAAAAAATGTCATTTATCTTTGATTTTATTTATTCTGTAAACCTGGCAACTTATTTTGGGAAATACCAGCAAAGCTGGATTTTGAAATCATATTCCTGCACATATGGTACTAATATAGCTCTGTCTTTGCCTTCATGCAACACAGCAACAGATGTCTAACATTTCTGGTTTTTAATAGGCCTCTGATCTCGGGAAGGTCCCTTTTTGGAATAGGCAGTGGTATGTTTTTAAAGCTACAGCTCATTTACAAGATTGTTTCATACAGATTTGTTTTACTAATGATATAGATTTCACCCTTATTCTAAGATTTTCTTTTAACACATAAGCAAGATGTGAATTTAGTTTGTATAAAGGCAGACACTCTGCCTTAAAAGGAAAGATCAGTTTTAACGCTCCATGGGAATAAAATATTGTTACCTGTGGTCATGAGCCTTTAATTGACATAGCCTATTTTAACTTTTCACAGATGTCCTATTGGAACAGCTCTTTCATATGCATTCTGACAGCTTTGGTTAAGTAGTTCTGGTTCAAAATCTATAAGGGTGGAGGGGTAGAGTTCTTGTTTAGTGAACTTGGTTAATGAATAGTGGAATTTGATTTTCACTATGGGGAGTCACAATGAAGATTTGTGACTGAAATGTTCCTTTATTACAGCATTTCAGACCTAGTTGAAGGGATATGGATCACACAGGGAAACTTTAGTTCACATATGATCTGAAGGGTTAGTCTACAAGAGGCAACACCAGATATTAGTAGATGCTATGAGAAACTTTGATTAGTTTGATAATTTTAAGGCAATCTGCTGCTCAGCCTGGCTTTGTATGTTATATCCTACTAAAGGCAAAAATAAAAATGTTAACTGTGCCAGGAAACTTTCTGGTTAACAAATATTCAAATCTGAGACTATTTTATAAATGCATTCAAAATGCCCAGGCTACTGAGGCCATATGAACATACACATGATCTGCATCATAATGGTGCATGAGATACATTTACCAGCACTATAATTTGTAAGTGAAAATGGATTGGGGAAAAAATTTAAGATTGAAAAAATTAAAATTTATTAAGAGACCCATTCCCAAAACATTTTAGGGGGAAGCACTGACTTTGTGGAAACATGCTTTTTTATACTACTTATTTAGTGGTCCTTAGTTTCCCAGTTTTTAATTTGATGAAAGAGCCTTTTAAATTTATATTTTGTGCTTAATATTTCAATAGCGACTTTAAATATGAAATGCCTAGTTTAATAGAATGATGAATTGAGGAAAGTTTTGTGCATGTGTATATGTGTAACTTTCTTCGATGATCCCTGTATGTTCCACCATTCACATTAAAACAGGAACATTTTGGGAAAATCAATGTCATTCTTCTTACTGTGGAAAAATCGTGTGGATGCGGAGTGCAGGATATCTGAATGTCTGTCAAGAGAAAAACCTGCTTAATAAAGGACCAAGAAGCTTCAAGCTGAAAGAATATCCAGATTCAATCTCTTCAAAATTTTAGGGCTCCCAACGTCAACCAAGATTTTTAAAAATGAATTAAATAAGAATACAAGAGAGGCAATTATATCAACTTACTTTACCTTGGTGTAGAAAGCAGTAAAATAACCCACACAAAGTTTATATGTTGGTTTGTAAAATTCTATTTGCCTTTATTAACAAGTGCTTAGGGCTAATTTCTCAGTTGAGATCATAATTTTATCCATTCCTCATGCTGTGCTTTCATCAGTGCTACACTGAGAGCCTGAAAAAGCTCATTCTTGGGAAGGCTATAGGAGGCTGCTGTTTTGATTGTTTTTGATGGAGTGCCTTAATTAGGTCACACACTAAAAGTGTATTTTAATAACCTTTGTCATTACGGAACAGAAGGGATTTAAATTCTACCATAAAGAGCTTTCTTCAGTGTCAAACATCTGTTCTAAAACTTATCATGGCAATATACTCACTGAATTGCATGAACAAATTTGATTAGCATCAACTTCTGGGAATGGTTGCTAACTGATTGACCTGGGGACCTTATCTTTAAATATTGGCATTGTATGGATTAACCAAAATCCAAGAGAATGTCAGATATTAAGACACATAATTGCAGGTTAATTGGAAGATAAAGATACCTTAATCTAATGTTGAGCAGGGGAAAATATTGATGGTATTAACTTATTAGCTTGGCTGAGGGAATAATCTTGTTATCGTAAGGGAGACTAAGCTAGCATTGTTCTTGTGTGAGTGGTTCTTTCCTAAAGTTTCTATAATAAACAATTTGGGCTGTTACCCTAACTGTGCCCCCCTCCAATGCTCCCAGTCCAGTAGGAAATCTGAGTAAATTAGCATTTCTTAATTTTTAGAGAAACATAAATAGTGGTACTTGAACAATGTAATAGCTCCTTTTCTAGTAAGTTCAAGGAACATACTATGTTTTGAATGTTTTTGATTGAGTACCTTAATTAGGTCAAGCCCCCTCCCCCAAAAAGTGTATTTTAGTAACCTTTGCCAATATTAAACACAAAATGAATTTAAATTCTACCATAAAGAGCCTTCTTCAATGTCAGACATCTGTTCTAAAACTTATCATGACAATATACTCACCGAATTGCCTGAACAAATTTGATTAGCATCAACTTTTGGGAATGTAAGATATAATTTCTAAGAGCAATATTTTGGGTATGTTCACATATTTATTGCCTCCCAAATGACAAAAAGATTCTGGTTTAGGGAAATCAGAAGGGACATAGAAACTAAATGGAAACTCTTCAAATGTAGAGAAGAAGTTCTGCTAGGTTCTTGACACTTCAGTGTAAGTCAACTTCAGATAAAACCATTCTCCAAAGCTAACATTTATTCAAGACTATTGGAAAGGGATAAAGAGATTATAAAGAGAGAAAATTATATATTTTAAAAAGCATTATATATTAGTCATTATATATCACAAGTGCTTTATACTAGTCATTTTATAAGTCCGAGAGGGGAGTGTTATTAAGCATATTTTCATATTAAGAAACTGGGTCTGAATGAAATCAAGTAGCCTAGTTGAAAGACACAACTATAAATGAGAATGACATTTGGCTCAGATCTTCCTGTATTGAAAACTTGTGATTGCATTTGTTATATTACAAGTTTATATCTGAGACATATTTACGTGCTCAAAGCCCAGTCACTTCCAAATTCCTTTCTCTATCAGTTCTACCTTAGGCTTCACCCATGGGCTACTGGGATGTATGGGATGACAGGAGGGAGAGCTGTCTAAAGCGATGTCCAAATTATCCCCTGGCAGTAAGGGTCCAAGTGAGGAAGGCTATTGTTTTTCAGTTTCTATGGATTTTCCAACTGATTATGACTCTGATATGAAGTAGTTATATGAAGTTAGACAAATATAGTATCATCTTTAAGTCGTATTTCCTACAAAATGGTGGGGGTAGGTAGAGGTGGCCAATGAGTATTAATGACCCTTGTTCCTTTAGTGGAGAATTATAGTTAGAAACCAAGATCTGTTCACAAGCTGTGTTCATTGCTGCTCACAATGAGCAAACAGAACTAGGAAATGTGTGCATGTATAAACATCCACACACACACATCCACACACATATCCACCTACAGACCTCTCTTTATATGTGTGTGCACCGAACTCATATATATCTATATCCATTTCTATATCAATCTGTACATGTAGTTGATAGATAATAATTTGTAGATTGACATAGAAATAGATATAGATGTATGTGGGTGACTGTAAATGTACATATATATGCATATGTTTGAGTATACATACATATATTTTATATATGCATTTATAAACTCTGTGTGTGTGTGTGTATGTGTATAAAATCATGTGTTTGTTCTGATACCTCCAAATCCACTCCAGTTCCACAGGGTTCATTCTAGCCTTCATCCTTTCTTATTTGTAATTTCCTTTCTGACAATGAGGAATCTGTCTTTCGTTATCCACATTATATTTACTTATTTTACTAAATCCTAGAATACACAAAAAGTAATTTTAAAATTACTTACTCATACTTCTTTGGAAAAAAAGAAACTACAATCAGAGTTCAACATTTGTTTGCAATTCTTTTTGTCTTTAGCTTGATGGTATATAATCCAAATACTGTTGCAAAAATACTTACGTTAGCTCCCTCCCTCTTCACTATGATTATACTATTCAATTGAAATTGAGTTTGGTTCATTTGGTTTTGTTTATATTTCCTTTTGGAGGTTTTCCCTATCCTTTTTAAATATAGTTTTTGTTGATTATATTTTTAACATGAATCCAAAAGCCAGAGCTATGCATAACGAAGTGTCTGTTATCCCTACCTCCATTAATTCCACCCCAATCCTGCTGTGTTTTATCGTTTTCACCCATGCTCTGTGACTAATCTATATCATTACTTTTAATTTACCCTTCCTGGCTTTGTTTTTGCAGAAATGAGCAGATTCTTATATTTTCTTATATTTTCTTATATCATCTTCTTTCTTCTTCACCTTCTTTCTTACAGATACACTCTTGCACTTTTATCTTCTTTTGCTTGTTATACTGTAAAATAAAATTAATTCAGTTATTTCTCATTCTTTTATACTGCTGCATAGTACTCCACTGAGTGAATGTACATCATTGGTTCAACCACTATTCTATGTATAAGCATTTATATTGTTTGCAGTAATTTGCAGTTATAAGTAATGCTTAATGAATAACTTTGTTCATTTGTGTTTACGTATTTGCAGAGGTGTATCTCATGGGTAAATTCCTGTAAGTGGAATTGCTGAGTCAAAGATAAATCATTTTGGTAGATACTGCCAAATTCCTTTCCATAGGGGGAATTTGCATTCCCATAGCAAATTATGATAGTGTCCTTCCTCTACAGGTTTTCTAATGGAGTATTTTGTTATACTTTTTAGTTTTTGCTAATCTGATTGGTGAAAAATTGTCTCAGTTGTGCTTTTAATGTTCTGTCTCTTATTACGAGTGTGATTGAATTTCTTTCCATATTTTTAAGAGCTATTTTAACATATTTTTAAAACGTCTGTTTATACCTGTTAGTCGTTTGTCTAACTAGTTTTTTGTTCTTTTTTCCCTCAACTTTAATATTTTCTTAAATATTAGGGATCTAAGTTCCTTATCTGTGATATATGCTGAAAATATATTTATGTAGTTTTTAAGGGTTTTTTGACTTGTTAGTATTTTTTTTTTCATTTAAGAAACGTATTGAAGTATATCGCTTATATATAAACAAATATAAACAATAAGTGTAGAGTAAAAGCTGTGAACTTACAAATCAAACATGCATAATAACATCATACAGGACTTTCATACCTCATCCCACCACCAACACCTTGCATTGTTGTGAGACATTTGTTACAAATTATGAAAGAATATTGTCAAAATCTTACTACTAACTATAATCTAACTACTAACTATAGTCCATATCTTACATTTGGTGTGTTTTTCCCCCAACCCATCCTATTATTATTTTTAAAATATGTTTTTATTACAAAAGTTGTGAACTTACAAAACAATCGCTCACATGTGTAGAATCCTTCATCAATACACCATAGTGTGGTGGAACATTTAATACAGATTATGAGATAATATCATCAGACTATTACCACCAATCATGGTCCATAGTGTACATTTGACACACTTTTTCCATACTCCCCCATTATCAACAAAGTACATCTTTGGCATAGATGCATGAATATTACAGTATTGCTGTTAACCACACTCCACAGGTCACTCCAGTTGTATTTTTCCCATGTTTCTCCACATTCCCACCACCCTACAATAATGAGGTACATCTGCTCTAGCTCACAAAAGACACTCTTGCATCTGTACCATCAACCACAGTTTTCATCCACCCCTGGGTTAACTGTGTTATTCTGTCCCTAGATTATTCTCTACCTTTCTGTCAATTGACATTTACATCCCTAGACTACCCTTTCCAGACACACTCCCATTTATAAACCAGCTGTTATTCACTATAATGTGTTACAGTCAACTCTATACATTTCCATACTTTCACAATAAAGTTAATTAAAACTGCTACATACATTATGCATCAGTAGTCCTTCTCAGCCCTCCTCTTATCTCCTTTAAGAATCCACCACTTATTACCAGGTCTTGAAGATGTTTTCCTACATTTTCTTCTAGAAGCTTTATGGTTCTTGCTTTTATATTTAGGTCTTTGATCCATTTTGAGTTAATTTTTTAAAAGTAATATATTACTTTTTTTTAAAGATTTATTTCTTTATTTCTCCCCACCCCGTCATTGTTTGTACTTGCTATGTCTGTTTGTCTTCCTTGTTTCTTTAGGAGGCACCAGGAACTGAATCTGGGACCTCTGATGTGGGAAAGAGGTGCCTAATCACTTGAGTCACCTCTGTTCCCTGTTTTGTTGTGTCCCTCTTTATTATATTTTCTTCTTGTGTCTCTTGTTGCATCATCTTGTGTCAGCTTGCTGCATCTGCCCATCACATCAGCTTGCTGTCCTGCTCATCTTCTTTAGGAGGCACCAAGAACCTCTGATCCCTGCTTTTGTTGTGTCTTTCATTATGTTTTTCTTCTTGTGTCTCTTGTTGTGTCATCTTGTTGTGTCAGCTTGCCATGCCAGCCCATTGTGCCAGCTCACTGTCTTCCTTAGGAAGCACCAGGAACTCAACCATGGACCTCCCATGTGGAAAGCGGGAGCTCAATCACTTGAGCCACATCCACTTTCCTTGAGTTAATTTTTGTGTAAGTTGTGAGACAGGGGTCATCTTTCTTTCTTTTGGCTAAGTATATACAGTTCTCCCAGCACCATTTATTGAATGGACTGTTCTGCCCCAGCTGGGTGGTTTGACAGCCTTATAAAAAATCACTTGACCGTAGACGTGAGGGTCTGTTTCTGAACCATCAGTTCAGTTCCATTGGTCTGTGTGCCTATCTTTATGCCAGTATGATGCTGTTTTTAACCACTGTAGCTAGGTAATATGACTTAAAGCCTGGAAGTGAGAGTCCTCCATCTTTGCTTTTCCTTCTTAAGATGTTTCTGCCTATTTGGGACCCCTTACCCTTCCAAATAAATTTGATAATTGTATTTTCCATTTCTTTAAAAAAAAATGCTGGTGGAATTTTTATTGGAATTGCATTGAATCTGTATATCAATTTGGGTAGAATTGACATTTTAATGATATTTGGTCTTCCAATCCATGAGCATGGAATGTTCTTCCAATTATTTAGGTCTTTTTTGATTTCTTTTAACAATGCATCATAATTTTCTGAATACAAGTGCTTTACATCCTTGGTTAAGTTTATTCCTAAATATTTCGTTCTTTTAGTCACTATCGTAAATGGAAATTTTTCGTGACTTCCTCCTCAGATTGTGCATCGCTAGTATCTTTTAAACTTATTTCAGCTGATATAGCTACTCTGGCTTGTTTGTTGTTGTTGTTGTTACTGTATGCGTGGAATATCTTTTTCCAGCATTTCACTTTCAGTCTATTGGTATTCTTGGGTCTAAGGTAAGTCTCTTGCAGACAGCATATCGATGGCTCACATTTTCTTATCCATTCCACCTGTCTGTGTCTTTTGATTGGGGACTTTAGTCCATTAATAGTCAATGTTAATATTGTAAAGGCAGTTCTTACTTCACCCATTTTGACCTTTGGGTTTTATCTGTCATGCTTTATTTTCACCACTCTTTTGACACATTTAGTTACTTTTACTGACACCATATGATCTTCATTTCTAGACTCTCTTCCAGGCCCCTCTCTCTGTCTTTTTTTTTTTTTTTTTACACTGTAGCAAACTCTTTAGTACTTCCTGCAAGTCTTGTCTTTTTGTTATAAACTCTCTCAATTTCTGTTTATCTTTCATCTGTGAATATTCTAAACTCACCCTATTTTTGAAAGACAATCTTGCCTGATATAAGATTCTTGGCTGGGAAGTTTTTCTCTTGCAGTATCTTAAATATATCATACCACGGTCTTCTTGCCTCCATCATTTCTGATGAGAAATTGGCACTTAATATTATTGGGTATCCCTTATATGTTATGCATTGCTTTTCTCTTGCTGCTTTCAGAATTCTCTCTTTGTCTTTGGTATTTGACATTCTGATTAGTATTCATCTTGGAGTTGGTCTATTCAGATTTATTCAGATGCGAGTACATTGTATTTTTTGGACACGGATATCTATGTCCTCCAATAGGGTTGGGAAATTTTCTACCATTATTTCTTCAAATATACTTTCTGCCCCTTGTCCCTAATCTTCTCCTTCTGGGACACCCATGACATGTATGTTTGCATGTCTCTTGCTCTCATTTAGTTCCCTGAGACCTTATTCAATTTTTTCCATACTTTTCTTCTTCTGTTCTTTTGTATGTTCACTTTTGGAGACTATGTCTTCAAGCTCACCAATCCTTTCTTCTGCCTCCTTAAATCTGTTGTTATATGACTTCAGTGTATTTTTTATTTCATTTATTGTACCTTTCATTCCCATAAGATGTGCTATTTTTCTATGTATGCTTTCAAATTTTTCCTTGTGCTCATCCAATGTCTTCTTAATATCCTTAATCTCTTTAGCTATATCATTGAATTTATTAAGGAGATTTGGTTGAATATCTATGATTGGTTGTCTCAACTCCTTTGTGTCATCTGGAGGCTTATCTTGTTCTTTTAACTGGGCTATATCATCCTGTTTCTTGGTATGGATAGTAGTTTTTTATTTTTATTATTATTATTATTAGTTAATTGAAGTATAGCACTCATACCTAAACATACATAAACAATAAGTGTATAGTAATATTTGTGAACTTACAAAACAAACATACATAACATCATACAAGGCTCTCATGTCTTACCCTAACATCAATAGCTTGCATTGCTGTGAAACATTTTTAACTAATGATTAAAGAGCCTCCTCAAAATATTACTACTAAGCAAAGCATTTTTCCTCCAACCCACCATATTATTATTATTTTTTATACCATTTACATATGAATATACATAAACAATAAGTGTATAGTAAAAGTTGTGAACTTACAAAGCAAACATGCATAACATCATACAGGGGTCCCATACATCAACCTACCACCAACACCTTGCACTGTTGTGAGGTATTTGTTACAAATTATGAATATATTGTCAAAATCTTACTACTAACTATTGTCTGTATCTTATATTTGGTGTATTTTTCCTCCAACCTACCCTTTTATTATTTTTAAATATATTTTTATGACACAAGTTGTAAACTTACAAAACAATCATGCAAATGTTCAGAATTCCCAAACAAGACCCCTCTATCAACACACCACACCATGGTGGAACATGTGTTACAGGTTATGAGATATTATCATCAAATTATTACCAGGTCCATAGCATACATTTGGCACAATTTTTCCATACTCCCCCATTATCAACACAGTACATCTTTTGCATAAATGCATAAATATTACATTATTACTATTAACCACAGTCCATAGGTCACTCCAGGTGTATTTTTCCCATGCTTCTCCACATTCCCACCACCCTTCAATAGTGATGTACATCTGCTCTAGCTCACAAAGGACACTCTTGCATCTGTACCATCAAACACAATTATCATCCACCTCTGTGTTTACTGGGTTATTCATTCCCTAGTTTATTCTCTAACTTTCTGTCAATTGGAATTTACATCCTTAGACAACACTTTTAAGCCATATTCCCATTTATAAGCCAGCTGTTACTCACTATAAAGGGTTACCATCAACTTTGTACATTTCCACACTTTTACAGTAAAGCTAATTAAAACTTCTACATACATTAAATATCAGTAGTCCATCTCAGTCCTCCTTTTATCTCCTTTAAGAATCCACCACCTACCACCAGGTTTTGAAGATATTTTCCTACATTTTCTTCTAGAAGCTTTATGGTTCTTGCTTTTATATTTAGTTTTTTTAAAAATTCATTTTGAGTTAATTTTTGTATAAGGCATGAGATAGGGGTCCTCTTTCCTTCTTTTGATATGGACATACAGTTTTCTCAGCACCATTTGTTGAATGGACTGTTCTGCCCGAGCTGGGTGGGTTTGACAGGCTAGTCAAAAATCACTTGACCATAGATGAGAGGGTCTGTCTCTGAACCATCAATTAGGTTCCATTGGTCTTTGTGTCTGTCTTTATGCCAACACCATGCTGTTTTTACCACTGTAGCTAGGTAAAACAACTTAAAGTCCAGAAATGGTAGTTTTCCAACTTCACTTTTCCTTTTTAAGATGTTTCCAGCTATTCAGGATCCCTTACCCTTCCAAATAAATTTGATAATCATGTTTTCAGTTTATTTAAAAAATGCTGGTCGAATTTTTATCAGGATCACATTGAATCTGTATATCAAATTGAGTAGAATTAATATCTTAATGATATTTAGTCTTCCAATCCATGAGTATGGAATATTCTTCCAATTATTTATGTCATTTTTTATTTCTTTTAACAATGAGTTGTAGTTTTATGATGCTTTACATCATTGGTTAAATTTATTACTGAGTATTTGAGTTTTATCTGTCATATTTTATTTTCACCACTCTTGACATTTTTGCTACTTTTATTGATATAATCTTCATTTCCAGACTATCTCCAGGCCCTCTCTCCTGTCTTTTCTTTTCAGGTTATAGTATACCCTTTAATATTTCCTGAAAAGCTGGTCTCTTGGTTACAAACTCTTTCAGTTTCTGTTTATCTGTGAATATTCTAAACTCACCCTCATTTTTAAAAGAAAATCTTGCTGGATATAAGATTCTTGGCTGGAAGTTTTTCTCTTGCAGGATCTTAAATATATCATACCACTGTCTTCTTGCCTCCATCATTTCTGATGAAAAATTGGCACTTATCTTACTAGGTATCCGTTATATGTTATGCATTGCTTTTCTCTTGCTGCTGTCAGAATTCTCTCTTTGTCTTTGGCATTTGACATTCTGATTAGTATGTGTCTTGGAGTTGGTCTATTCAGATTTATTCTGATGGGAGTACAGTTTGCTTCTTGGACATGGATATCTATGTCCTTCAATAGGGTTGGGAAATTTTCTACCATTATTTCTTCAGATATTCTTTCTGCCCCTTATCCCTTCTCTTCTCCTTCTGGGACACCCATGACATGTATGTTTCCACATCTCTTGTTGTCATTTAGTTCCCTGAGACCATGTTCAATTTTTTCCATTCTTTTCTTCACCTGTTCTTTTATATGTTCACATTCAGAGGCCATTTCTTCAAGCTCACCAATCCTTTCTTCTCCCTCCTCAATCTGTTATTATATGATTCCAGTGTATTTTTAATTCATTTATTGCACCTTTCATTCCCTTAAGATTTGCTATTTTTCTATGTATGCTTTCAAATTTTCTTTGTGCTCATACAATGTCTTCTTATTATCTTTAATCTCTTAGCCATCTCATTGAATTTATTAAGGAGATTTGTTTGAACATTGTGATGGTTAGGCTAATGTGTCAACTCAGCCAGGTAATTGTACCCAGTTGTTTAGTCATGCAAGTACTGGGCTAATTGTAATACAAGGAAATTTATGGACTTCAGTTACCAGTGAGTTTACTGCATAGATGGCTGATTACATCCACATCAACCAGGAAGATTGTCATCAGCAATGAGTGATGCTTTATCCAATCAGTTGAATACCTTAAAAGGGGAAATGATTTCAGCATTCAGAGAGAATTTCCCGGCTCGTCTTTTGGACAGCCAACGTCTCCCAGAAACTCATCAAGGACCTCCACTGGATTTTCATCAGAGCCCCTGGTTTGCAGCCTGCCCACAGAATATGGACTTGTGCATCCCCACGGTCATGTGAGAGACTTATAAAATATCATACTATTTACAGATATCTCCTGGTGATTCTGTTTCCCTAGAGAACCCTGACTAATACAAACTTCTATGATTAGTTGTCTCAATTCCTTTATGTCATCTGAAGGCTTATCTTATTCCTTTAACTGGGCAATATCTTCCTGTTTCTTGGTGTGAATTGTAATTTTTTGTTGGTGTCTTGGCATCTGGCTTACTAGAGTATTTATTCTGGTGCAATATCTCCCTTTAGTTTAGGGTTTTCTTGCCCTTTCTCCCTTGCTGCTTGTCTAGTAGAATCCAAGGATGTAGTTGGTGCTGTAAGCTATGGAGGCTCAAGCTGCCCTTATTGCCCCAGGGACCATTGCAACTTCTCCCAACTTTCTCCTTTGCCAGGGGTAGGGACAGAGCCACAGCCATGTGTAATAATCTTAGTTGTGTAGGCCTAGACTGTAATTGCCCAGAGAGACTGATGATGCCTCACTCCCCTTCCTTCCCTGCCTGGGGTGTGGATGGTGCTGCAGGTGTGGGCATCAATCTATGCCATGTGGGTCCAAAATGACAGGCTTCTGACTATTTAGTCTGTGCCTGCTGAATGTACCTGCAGTTACTTGGAGAGGCTGGTGCAGGGCCCACCAGCTTCCTTCCTGCTAGAGGTGGGCCTGAAGCCTAGGCAAGGACTGCAGGCCAACCTGGGTGAAAAACACCAGTCTACCATCACTGTGATTTTCAGTCAGCCTGGCTTCCCCTCATGCTGTGAGCGGAAGCAAAATGGTGGCTACTGGCCTCTTTCCTCCTTGGACAGGTTCAAACTTTAGCTGTTCTTAAGGTTATACTTTAGCCAGTCGAATTTACTAATCAGTAGCTGAAGTCAGCCAACCGTCTCTCCCTTCTGATTTCGGGAAATGGAATTTCCAACTCCAGCCACAGAACAGCTCCTGAGGCAGCTTGGGCTGCCAGCATAGGATGATCACCAGCCTCTGTGGCGTGGCCTGTATTTTCCTGGAGAGGCTGCCGCAGGTCCCCCCAGGTTCCTCCCTGCCGGAGGTAGGGCTGCAGCTTATTCTAGAGCTGCAGTCTGATCTGGATGGAAAGAAGCTGGTCCCTACTAGCATTGTGATTTTTAGTCCAACCTGCTTCCCCTTGTGCCAGGGGTGGAGTTAAAATGGTGGCTACCAGGCTCTTTCTGACTTGGCCAGGTTCAAACTCTGTTTTTAGGATTATACTTTAGTTAGCCAAATTTACTAATCAGTAGTTGAAGTTGGTGCCCAACCATCTCTTCCTCCCCCATTTTTGGGAAATAGAGCTTCCAATTCCAACCATGGAATAGCTTCTGAGGCGGCTTGTGCTACCAGTGGAGGAATCCGGCCTCCGGGGTGTGTACGAATCTTTTCTGCAGATTGGCGATCTCCTCCTTCCATTCTTTCAAGGATATTGCAGGATGCTCTTCTGGTCTCCTGAGGCCCCCCAAAAGGTGCTTTAGATAGCTCTGGGTGATTATTAACTGCCCTGTAGCATGACCTAACTCTAGGAGCTCCTTACTCTGCCACCATTTGCTCGTTCTGGATTGTAGTTTTTTGTTGGTGTCTTGGCATCTGGCTTGCTAGATGTATTTATTCTGGATGCCATTTCTTTCTTTAGTTTTGGGCTTTCTTGCCCTATCTCCCTTGCTGGTTGTGCAGTAGGAGCTGAGGATGTAGTTTATGCTGTAAGCTGTGGAGGCTCAAGCTGCCTGTGTTGTCCTGGGGACTGATAAGGCTTCTCCTACCTCTCTCCTTTGCCAGGGAGAGGCACAGAGCCACAGCTGAGTGTGATAATCCAAATCTTGCAGGCCAAGACCATCTCTAGTTGCCCGGAGAGACCGATGAAACTTCATACCCTTTCCTCCCCTGCCTGGGACAAGGATGGAGCTGCAGGTGTGGGCAGCAATTTATGCTGTGAATGTCCAAAATCGACCACAGTTTCCCAGTATAGCAGTCTGACATTATTTATGAATTCCAAAAATAGGATATTGGATTATGCTTGTAATCTGTTCCTCTGGGCATGATTAAATTATGATTAGGGCTTTGATTGGGCCACGTCAGTAAGATGTTGAGCCCCTGCCACTTGGTGCACCAGGACTCAGAGATAAAACTACATAGCAAAGCAGAGGAGTTAGTTGGAGTTTTGACTGGGAGTTCTGATGCTGAGTTTTAAGGCTGGAGCCCGGGGTCATAAGCACACAGAGGAGCTTGGTCATGAGGAAAGAGAGGAGGCCCTGAGAAAAGAGACGAACCGTTTACCTGACAGTTCACAGCTGGCCTTGTAGAGAGAGGCAAAGCCTAGAGAGCATCATAGTTTACAGTTGACCTTGTGGAGAAAGAGCACAGCAGTTGAGCCTAGAGAGAACCGAAGCCCCTGGAAGAGAGGAACCAAAGATGCCTGAACTCTTGGCAGATGTCAGCAGCCATCCTGCTCCAACACATGGCAACAAACTTTGGTGAGGGAAGTAATTTATGCTTTATGGCCTGGTAACTGTAAGCCTCTACCCCAACTAAATATCTTTTATAAAAACCAACCGATTTCTGGTATTTTGTGCCAGCACCCCTTTGGCTAATACACCCAAGTAGACTTCTGATTATTCAGTCCGTGCTGGCTGAATGTAGGTGCACTTACCCAGAGAAATTGGTGCAGGTCCTGCCAGCTTCCTTACTGCCAGAGGTGGGGCTGAATCCGAGGCTAGGGCTGCAGTCTAATCTGGGTGGAAAGTATCTGGTCCCTACCAGCACTGTGATTTTTCAGTCCACCCTGCTTCCCCTCATGGGGGGTGGGGGGTGGAGTTAAAATGGCAGCTTCCAGCCTCTTTCTGACTTGGACAGGTTCAAACTTCAGCTGTTAGGATTATACTTTAGCCAACTGATTTTATTAATCAGTAGCTGAAGTTGGTCCTCAACTGTTTCTTCCTCCCCCATTTTTGGGAGATGGAGCTTCCAATTCCACCCATGGAATATCTCCCGAGGCAGCTTGTACAGCCAGTGGAGGATGGGTATTGGCCTCCGCAGCCGGGAGTGCTCTGCTCACGAATCTTCTCTACAGATGGGCAGTGTCCTCCTTCCATTCTTTCAAGGATGTTGCAGGATGCTCTTCTGGTCTCCTGGAGCCCCCAAACAAGTACTTTAGATAGCTCTGGGTGACTACCGATTGCCCTGTAGCAGGAGCTGAACCTTGGAGCACCTTACTCTGCCGCCATCTTGCCGGTTGTCGACTTGGTAGTAATTTTTGCATGAATTTTGTTTTAATTTCTGTAGTCAACCTTATCAGTCTTTTCTTTTACTGGAGTTTGATCATTTGGAGGTAGGGAACAATAGTATGACCTTTAAAGACTGCTGAGTGTCCCTTTGTATATTCCTCCTTATTCAAGCCCTTCTTCCCACCCCATAGATAACGACTTCAAAATTTTGGGGCATTCATTTTTTTCCTTTTCTTTGATTTTTATCATAGACATCTCTATCCTAAAGAATGTATTGTTTACTAGGGCATATTTTTGAACTTCAGATAACTGTAAATGCCTGTTTTGCCACATGCATTTATATTAATTACATGATGAGTATTTTCTGTGATTTATTGCTCAACATTCTGCTAAGTCATCCATATTGTTGCCAATAGCGTCACTGTTGTGTACTTTTCTATTGTGTAAATATAATGCAATATTTGGACCATTTCCAGCTTTTTTTCTACTACAAACAGTGCTGCTGTGAACATTTCTTACACATGCACCCTGATAACGGACATATGCAAGAGTTTTTCTAGAATATATATCCAAGAACAGAATTTCTGAGTCACTAGGTAAAGCCAAATTGTTTTTAAAAATATTTGCACACATTTATACTCCTGCCAGCATTATAAAAAGATGCTCTTTAATCACATCTGAACCAAAATTTTGTATTGATAAAACAATTTTATTCTGTCTGGAGAGTGTGGTTTTAATTTGTAATTTTCTACTTATGAATTTGTATCATCTTTTTATAAGCTATTGTGTTATTGCTTTTCCTCTTTGGTGAAGTGTCTTCTCAGGCCCTTTGCCTATTTTTCTTTGGATTGCTTTGTTTCTTAATGATTCATCAGAGTTCTGTAAAAGTTCTGGATTCTAATAATTTGATTGTTATTGTGCAGCAAATATTTTCTCCAATTTGATTCACTATTTTAATGGCATAATTTAATGAGCCAGATGTTCTCAATTTTCATATTATGGAAAATATAAAATTTTTACCTTTTAGTTAGCACCTATTGTATCTTGTTTTAGAAATCCTTCCCTACCCTGAGGTCAGAAAAATTATCTTCTGAATCTTTCACAGTTTTGACTTTAGCTTTTAATCTTTAATCCACATGGAATTTATTTTAGGTTATGGAATGACGTAGGGATCAAATTTCATCTTTTCCATATGCATAACCAATTGTCCCAATGCCATTTATTTTAAAAATCCATATATTCCCCTACTGTTTTGCAGTAATAACTCTGTCATAAATCAAATGTTTACATCTTTATTCCATTCACAGATTCTCTATTTGGCTTAATTGGTATAACCCTGCAAACATACTACATTGTATTAACTAGAACATACAGCATTATTGTAAGGTCAGATATCTGTTAAAACAAGTTCCCACATCATGTCTTCTTCAGGAACTATGTGTTATTTTTCTCTTTATTCTTCCTCATAACTATTAGATCACTTTTCAAGTATTTCCAAGTCTTTCTCTTTCATACACATGCATACACAATCTGTTGGCATTTGATTGGGTTTAATTTGAGTTCCCAGCATTGTGTTATATTCCCAGAACATGATATCTCTCTCCATTTTTAGGCCTTCTTTAACGTCTCTGAATAAAATTTATATTTTTAGGGCTTGTGCACATTTTGTAATATTTATCAATGAGTACTTTATATTTGTACACTATTAGAAATAATTGCTATTTTGTAAATTGTGTTTTAAATTCTTTGCAGTTAGTGTGCAGAAATGTAATTTATTTTGTATCCAGAAATGTTGCTATATACAATTTTTAATTCTAAAAAATCATATATTGATTCCTCTGGGATTTCTGTGTTATATTATCATGTATATTATCTGTGAAGATTAATATCAGGTTTTTTCCCTTTCTAATCCTTATATCATTTATATCTTTTCCTTTATTGTTTCATTGGTCAATAACTGAATAATTCCATTGGACAGTGGTGAGATACTATTACCCTTGTACTGTTTGAAATATTAAAAGGAATTCTTTAACATTGAAAATAATAATTTACTAATTTTATTAAATGCTTCTGTTGCATCAATTAAAATGATCATCTATTTTATTCTCCTTTAATCTTGTATGTAGTGAATTATCTTAATTGATTTTCTTATTTTAGCTCTGCAATCTTGGATAAATCCAACTTTGTCATGACCTATTTCTATAAGATTGAATTTGGCATGTTAATATTTTGTTTAGGAGTTTGCAGCTAATGTCATAAATTATTTTGGCCTATAAATAAACCCTTGTGTGCTGTTTTATTCAGGCTTTTGTATATCAAATTTTTCCTAATATCATAAAATAAATGGGAAATATTCTTCTTTTTCTGTGGTCAGGAATTGTGTATGTAAATTTAGAGTTATTTTTTCCTTATTATTGGGTAGAATTCTCCAATAAAACATTTGACCCTTTGTTTAATTAAGTCTTTGTTGGACTTTTCTTTTAAACTATTGTTTTAATTTCAGTGATGATCTAGGAATATGCTAAATTTGACCTTAGTCTTACTCAGTGGCCCCAAACCACTATTTAGCTTCAGTGTCTGCCTCAGCCTTTGGAAAACTGTATAGTTAGATACCACTTTGATGAGATTTCTATGAACTAGAATTTGTGCATGATCAGTGATCATGTAATCATGTAAGATTTTTACCACATTTAATAAGCATAACAATATCACGGTATAAATAAGTCTGATCTTTAGCTTTAGTACCTACCAAATCTTCCTGAAGGTAAACTTCCAGAGGTAATTCAGAATTAAAAAAAATTCCTTATGTGCTTTAGGTAAAGAAATTTTGTCAGTGTATTTATTATTATAAGATAAATTATTATCAAAGTAATGACTAGGGAGCAGATGTGGCTCAAGCAGTTGGGTGCTCGTCTCCCACATGGGAGGTCCCAGGTTAGATTCCTGGTACCTCCTAAAGAAGAAGAGCTTAAGCAACAAGCAGACAGATGAGGGAGCCATCTGGGGGCAGGGGAAGTAATGACTAGGAAAGTTATTTTAACATACACAATCAATACAAATTTCAAACAGTTAAACGACTAATAAATTGACATTTAATACATTAAGAGAGTAAACATTAGCTATATTTTAAAATTTAAATATTAATATAAGGGAAGATAAAAGAGATTGGATAATATTATAATTCATAATTTGGAGAATTGTTTGATATACTAGTATTACCTAGTACAGTTTTTAAGAGCTGAACTTAATTTTTAGCTATGTAATATCAACTTAGGCAGTCAATATTTATAGAAATTGTCTGATTTTGTTATCATTCACATCTTGGAAGGATGGATTACAAATAGAATATCAATGTTATGAGCTAAAAATGTCAGGAAGAAAAAAAATTTCAAAATCACATAATTTAATCTGTGTAAGTTATTATAAATGCACACATAATTAAATGTGTAAAGAGTTTGAAGAGTTAGAGACATTTTCTTTTCACTAATTAAACTAGAAATAAAATGGACTTATGATAATATTTTAAAAAGATGATTCTTAGAGTTTTTATTTTTGAAGGCTAAAAAATGTAAACAATGCCTGTGAAAATAACAGCTATGGACTGATAAACAATTTTAGTAGCTAAAAATATAGGTTTTATTATATGCCAGTTAAGAAGAGCATAATTGGCATCACAAATATACATTAGTATGGTTGTAGGAGAAATACAGCAACTTGTAGTCTTCTAAAATAATGTCAAACTTTCATAATTTGACTATTAAAAATTTTAAAACTATAGTTGTAATTAAAAACAAATATTTTACATAAATTTTGGATTTAATATTACATCCCAGAAATTCATTCTGTGATGATGATATTTGACTTTGGTCTTGGCTTTGGTTGAGTATTTACCCTAATATTTAGCAGTCAGCATTTGTCCTAAATGAGTTTTGTGTAGAACTTAAGTCAGATTTCAAGTTTTGTATTTCTTTTTTAGTAAAGTTTGGTAAGTTATTTTTTTCTTGAAATTAATCCATGTCATCTATATTCTGAAACATATTGCTAAAAAGTTATTCTTAATATTCATTTATCTTTTAAATATCTACATCATCCAGATTATGTTTCCTTTTTTCCTTAAAACTGTTTGTCTTTTTCTATTATTTTTTTGGTTAATCCCCACATACATTTGCCTCTTTCATTAGTCTATTTTTCAAAAAAGCACACACACGTTTTGGCTTTGCTGTTCTTTATTATATTTTTCTTTTTCATTAATTTGTGTTCTATTTTTTAACGTATTTATTGAAATATAACATATATATGGTAAAGTGCACAAATTTTAAATATGCAGCTAAATGAACTTTTACCTATGAGTTCATGTGTGAAACCACAACCCAGATCAAGATATAGAAAGTTCCTCAGAGTTCTTTTATGCACTTTTCCACTTAATATCCTTAGAGGAAACCCCTAGCCTCACTTCTCTCATTATTGCTTAGTTTTTTCTGCACCTGAACTTCATGGGATGGACCCATAAGTATATAGCATTTTGTGCCTGGTTTTTTTTCACTCAACATTAGGTCAATGGAATTGATCAGTAGTTTGTTCTTTTTTTTTTAAAGTTGCTATTATTTTTCCTTCTTTTTATTTTTATTTAACCACATGTGGTTCTTTTTTTTAACTTTTCAAATTGGATGCTTAGCTCATTGTCAGCCTTTCTACATTTATTTTATGAGTAAGCCTTAATTCAGCTGTGTTTTATTAATTATGGCACAGTATTTTCAGTATCATTCAGTTCTAAATGTTTTCTAACTTCCACCATAATTTCATATTTAACCCATTAGTTATTTAGAAATGTGGGTCTTAACTCCCAAATGTATGGAGCTGGCTTTGTTGGTTTTTATTTTATTTGCCTCAGTTAGTTATCAAGTTTCAACTTCTTTGCACTATGGTCAGACAGATGTTAAGACTTTCTTTATGGCTATTTTTGCAATTAATTTTCAAAAATGTTTTATATACTTGAAAGAAATATGTATTCACTACTGGTGTGATATAAACTTCTCTATATGTGTACAAAATCAAATGTATTTGTTTTATTGAAATATTCTATATTTATATCTGATTTTTTGGTCTAATTTATCCATTAATTACTGAGAAATATGGGTTAAAATATCTCATTCTGATGGTTGGTTTGTCAGAGTCTCTCTGTACTTCTGTCAATTTTTACATTATACATTTTACCTTTTGCTATTAAATTCATAACATTTAGACCTGTTATATATTCCTGCTAAACTGAATTTTTATCATTTTATATTGCTTTTGTCTTGAAGGCTATTTTGTCTGATACTCAGAGTTATAAAAACTTTTTTTGGATTATTATTTGCCTATGTATTTTTTAAATGTTTTCTTATTCAAGTATTTCATGTCTTTATATTTTAGAAGTATCTTTGGCAAATAGCATATAGTTTTTCATTTTCATAATGCTGTTTGAAAATATTTTAAATATAAATTTAATCACTTACGTTTTGTATGACTAAAGGTATTTTTCATTTATTTTGTGCTTCCTATTTGATCCACAGTTGCATTTTTCTTTCTTTTTTCCCCCTTTCTTGCCTTCTTTTAGATTGAATACTATTTTATCATTCCATTTATAGAATCAGTTATCTAGAATTTTAGAAAATATACTTTATAAATATCTAAAGTTAAATTTTACCCATTTCCTGGACAATACAAAGACTTTAGAATACTAATTCTACTTACTATCTTCCCAATTTTTGTCAGTATTTTAATTCTCCCTGCATGCATTTTAAAAACTAAAAGCATTATTATTGTTTTATGAATGAATATTTATTTGGATTTACCAATATAGTGACCTTTTTTTGGGAAACTATTCATTTTTTTCTTGGTTTAATGTCTGAGGTGATCAATACTGATTATTAAGGAGAAAATAGGTTATCTGTTACACAGTAGGAATATAATGAGTATTTCTGCAGCCCAGGGCATATGCTGCAGTAACTCACAATACTTTCATGTCGAGAGATAAAAATTCAGGAACGCTACAGAGATCTAATATAGGCAAGACCACCAAGGGCTTTGACCCAACAGGAATAAAAGTTTGGATTACCTCACCAGTTCGCATCCCATTGAAACACAGTGCTTGTTAAAGGCAAATGAAATATTGAATGGGCAATGGAAGAATAAATTTAAAATACTCATTACAGTCTCATGACAGTTGCAGAAACAAGTGTGTTTTTCCTTAACTTGTTAGATATATGTGTGAGTATGTTTTGTATATATTCTAGCCAATATTCTTTTTCTTAAAGCAGTTTTATGGAGATATATTCACTTACCATACAATCCATCCAAAGTGTACAATCAATGACTTTTAGTATAATCACAGTGTTGTGTACTCATCACCACAAAAAACTTTAGAGCAATTTCATTATTCCAAGAAGAAAAACTCCACACCCCTTAGCAGTCACCTCTTAATCCCTCTAGCTTTTCCCAGTCCTACATAGCCACTAATCTAATTCCGTCTTCATAAATTGATTTATATTTACATTTTATATAACTAGAATCATACAATATGTAGTAGTACTTTGGTTTGGTTTCTTTCACAATATTTTGTTATTTTTTTGCTTGATATACATCTTGTAACATTAACATATATTTGTTCAGTTTCAAAAAACCCCCAACTTTATATATATAATATTACCCCTATTCATATTTTGCATGAGTTTTCACTATGCTACACAGTCCATGTTACATTTTTTTAACTTTCTTCTTGGTAATATACATCACCTTAGACTTTCCTTTTTCAACCACTGTCATACCCATATACTAGCACTGCTAGTTACAAACACTATGAAGTGCTTTCATCTTTTCTATTCATTTCCAAAGATTAACAAATAACTTTTTTACCAATTCTGCACAGATTAACCCTCAGCTTTCCATTCCTTAACCTCATTCTATTTTCTGGTTAACTATATTCTAGTTATTAACTCCATGAGTTTATACAATATATTTTGTTCATAATAGCGCAATTACACAGTATTTGTCTTTTTGTGTCTGGCTTGCTTCATTCAACATAATGCCCTCCAGGTTCATTCATGTTGTCATATGCTTCACGACTTCATTTCTTCTTACAGCTGCATAATATTCCATTGTATGTAAACACCACAATTTGCTTATCCATTCATCGTTGGATGGACATCTGGGTTGTTTCCGTCTTCGGACAATTGTGAGTAACTCCACTATGAACATTGGTGTGCAGATGTCTGTTTGTGTCACTGCTCTCAATTCTTCTGCATATATACCTAGTAGTAGTATTGCCTGCCAGGTCACATGGTAAATCTAAATTCAACTTCTTTAGGGACTGCCAGGCTTTAGAGTGGTTGTACCATGCTGCATTCTCGCCAACAGTAAATAAGTGTTCCTATCTCTTCATATCCTCTCTAACGCTTGTAATTTTCTGTCTTTTTAATAGTCGCTATTCTAATAGATGTGAAATAATATCTCATCGTAGCTCTGATTTGCATTTCCTTAATTGCTAGTGATGTTGAACATTTTTTTTCCCTGTGTTTTCTTGCCATTTGTATTTCTTCTTTGGACAATTGTCTTTTCAAGTCTTTGACTATTTTTTAATTGGGTAGTTTGTCATTATTGTTGAGTTGTAATATTTCTTTTCATATCATGGATAGTAAACCCTTATCAGATATGTGATTGTCAAATATTTTCTCCCTTTCAGTGGCTGCCTTTTCACCCTTTTGACAAAGTCCTTTGAGGTGCAAAAGTATTTAATTTTGAGGAGGTCCCATTTGTCTATTTTTTTCTTTTGTTGCTTGTGTTTTGGGAGTAAGATCCAAGAACCCATCACCTACCACAAGATCTTGAAGATGTTTCCTACATTTTCTTCTAGTAGTTTTATGGTCCTGTTAGCCAATATTCTCCAGCCCCCCCACCCCCAGATGGCTCTGTCATCTCTTTGCTTGTTGTTTTTATGGTCATTGTTTGCTCTCGTTGTCTGCTCATTGTTTTTTACTCATTATCTGCTTGTAGTCCCTTGCTTGTTGTCCCTTGCTCATTGTCCCTTGCTCATTGTTTTTGCTTGTTGTTTGCTCATTGTCTGTTTTTTCTTTAGAAGGCACTGGGAACCGAACCCAGGACCTCCCATGTGGGAGGCAGGTGCAAAACTGCTTGAGCCACATCTGCTCCCTGCTCATTTTTTAGCTTGTTTTTTTTGTCTCATTGTCTTGCTTGTTGTCTTCCTCATTGTCTTGCTTGTTGTTTTGCTTGTTGTCTGCTTGTGTTGTCTTCTAGTACTCACAGGGAACCTAACCCAGGACCTCCCATGTGGGAGGTGGGCACTCGGCTGCTTGAGCCACATCCACTCCCCAATATTCTTTTATTCTCATCCTTTCATTCCCCTAATAATTTATATAAAGTATGTTTGGTGGTTAAGTTGTAATTCAGTTTTTATGTAAAAGGATATTGTCTCAGTTGGCCAAAGGCTGTCAATGCAAAAAATACCAGAAATGGGTTGGCTTTTATAAATGAGATTTATTTGGAGTAAAAGATTACAGTTCCAAGGCTGCAAAAATTCCAAATCAAGGCGTCGTCAGAGATGCTTTCTCACCAAAGGTAAGCTGCTAGCAGATTCTGGAGTCCTACCACTTGGTGAAGCAAGATGGAGGGTCTACAGGTCTCTCTCTACTCTCTCCTGGAGTTCAGTTATGGATGATCAAGCACCTCTCCCTGGGCCTTGTTTCCTTGAGCCCTCTCGTTGTATTTCTGTCTTTCTGCAGCTGGAGTCCTCTCTCTCACGTAGCCCAGTCAAAATGGCAGCTTCCTTTCTCTGTTTGTTCTCGGTTTATATAAGACCCAGTAAGACAGCAGAGGCTCAACCTGGGTCATGCTGCACTGATGTAGTACAATCAAAAGCCCTAAATTGATCTAATCAAGTGATCTAATAAAAAATCCTTTAACTAAATTTAAGGTAATCAAAGGACCCAACACCCGCCGGGATGGATTAGTGTAAAAACATAATCTTTTCTGGGATTTACAAAAGAACTTCAAACTGTCACAGATATCAAGATGGAATTGTTACTGAACTGGAAGAGATAACAACTACCTCCACCCCCAGCCAGGGTGGACCCAACAACTTTAGACCTCAATTTTTGAGAGGAGGCAAAACATGATTTCTTTGCTACAGTTCTATTTGCATTATATGAAGTGTGTTATTTTCACTGTTTTTTTTTTTTTTTGGAAGTTTAAGGGTAAAAAATGTGAGTGTGGATTCTGAGTGACTGAAAGGGTGGACCGTGGTATATAATGGGTCTCCTAGCGTTCAACATCCATTCCCAAGTTTCTTATGACTTCTCTCCACATAGTGATTGGTAAGATTTGGTGAGAGGAAGCTGATTTATTTATTATCCTTTATATTAATAATGTAGCCTTTTGTGGTTCCAGATTTATGTGTGTGGAGTATCTCCCTTAAGATAAGCTTTGTCTCCCATCCTTCAGATACCATGAAGACATGGAAACTAAAGTTCAAGATGAACCAGGTTTACTAAACCCTCTGAGTAAAACTAGACTCCAGTGTTCTACATTCTCTCTACATTTATACCTTCACTTACGTTTGGCCTCTAAGAATTCTCTGAGCTCATTAATACATTTAAAAGACTAAAACTATTAGCATTATTTTTAGGTGAATTTTAGGAGGAAAGTAGGTCAAGGCATTTGGCTTGCAGGATGCAGGGAGGATCTATGAAAGGCAAATTTGTTAGTCTTTGTATATCTAAAAATGTCTTATTGGGGTGTGTGTGTGTATTTGTTTGTTTTAGGAGAGACAAAGATTGGTCTTATGAATGGTCTAGATGACTCTTTCACTTCCCTATTTTGTTTGCTTTGCAAAGAAGTAGTTCAACAGAAGAATAAGAGTATCTAGAAGAACTTTAAAAATTCTTTCTAACAAAGCCATTTCCTGAGGCAGAAACTCCCTTTGTTACGAAGTTGACCAAGTGATCCCTGATATACACACCCTCTCCAGCTTCCTAAAAAAATATGTAAAAATGTAAAGAATCGGGGTCCTTCTCCTGAAATACTCTCTGTAGTCCTTCATGAAGGGTTTGGCCCACTTCTTTCTATAGAATAATGACCTTTTGGGAGAACACATTTACTGGTAAATTCTTGTTTTCCCCTATAAATATATACCTATACCATTTGTTGCTAGTGCTAGATACTAGCATGCACTTTTTCCTTTATAGTCTTGAATGATAGCATCCTCAGTTTTCTAATATTACTCCAGTGCTTCTGGCATCTGGAATTTCTGATGACAAGTTGGTTTTCAGGCTAAACATCTTTCTTTGTAGGGTATCTATCCTTTCGGTCTGGTAGCTTCTGAGATAATTTTGTTTTTACTGTTCTGCAGTTTAATTTAGCATTGTCTAAGTTTATTTTTTCATTTATATAGTCATATTTATCCTGCTTGATACTCTTGAGTCCACATTTGATCTTGGGCTCTTGAAAAAGTCTTATTCCTCCAATATTTTACTGTGCCATTTCCTCCATTATCTTCTTCTGGAACTATATAATGTGATCAAAATATTGGAGGTGAATAACCTATCCTCCACTGTTTAATTTTCTCTCCCCCTTGTTTTGTTTTTTTGTTTGTTTTTGTTTTTAAATCTTAAATGCTGTATTCTGGGTGAATTTCTCTTTTAATTCGCTGATTTACTCTTCAACTTTGTCGAATGCCATGTTTCTTATCTCTCTCGAATTTTTGAATTTTGAAGATTTCTAATTAGATTTTTGTTCACATCTTCTTGGTCTTGTTTCATTTCTGCCTACTTTTGTTCTATGATACTTTGCTTTTCTTTAATAAAATTTATTCTTCATTTATCTCTGGGTACTAAACTATTTATTTTAAAGCTTTGTTGAACTGTTCCCCAACAAGTTAATTTCCGCCTGAGATAATTCATGTTCTCTTTGCTCATTTTCTTGGCTGTTTTTCTCAACATTTATCTTAGGGTTCTTCATGAAGCAGAACCTGAGTAAAATATTTGAATTGAAGAAGTCTATTTTAGAGGGGAAGGAAACACCAGTAGGAGAATGGAGGAGACAAGAAAAAAGCAGTCAATAAAGGGTGTATCACATAGCCAGTTACTCCTGTGTGTCAATAATGGGCAGTCAGATGGGGAAACTCTGGGAGTCAGTGTAGAGCAGACCTCTAAGAATTACCCCACCAGAGGAGCAAGGGGATATTTAATTTTATGTACCACTATCCTTGAGGCAGTATTTGAGCCTATTCCCAAAGGGCATTAATTCCCCATCACTTTTAGCATGTCACACCAGGGTGCAAATCAGGCTGCCATGGCCATAGGAAACTACAGCAAAGAAATGCAAGTGTTGAAAGTCAGACCAACATACGCTGAAATGGTGACAGTAAGGAGATAAGGGAAGACCATCTGAAACAGCATCTGCTACAGCATTAGTTATTTTCATATGTTTTGGAATTTGGTTTATGAGAGGAATTTCTCTTTTTCTTTGTTCATTCCTTTACCGATGTTTTGTTATACTGTTTGCTCAATTAACCAAGATAATTGTTCTTTGGGGGTCCCTTTGCCATGGTGATATTGGGGATATTACAGATCCAGTCAATGAACCACTGGGCTACTTTGACCTCCTCCTTTTTGCAAGGGTGTGTCTATCTTCTCACTCCCCACCTGTAGCTTCTGCATACCTTAGCCATAGGCAGTGCAGAGCAACTTTCTCTTCCAGTTCTATTTCACAATTTAGAGAGCCTTGTCTTTAAGCAGTCTCGTTTACCATGCAGAATGTGAAATTTGGTTCTTTATTGTCAACTTCTTATTTTAGAGAGCACAAGCCGTGGGTTTAGACCCTTTCACTGCCTTGTATTTCTTTCAGTTTCCACTTTGAAAAGCTATTTATTTTGTGTTTAGCCTGGCTCTGTATTTTGGTCTTCTTTTATATTTTATCTACCATTGATATGTATTTAGACAATCAGGATATGACAAAGTGTGATCTTACTGGGCTAGGTTGGCTGGATGTTTATTACTTCTTTATTTTAAATAAAGTCATTGAATTGTTAAAATTTAAATTATGTGTTTTTGAATTCTCCCTTATATAAAAGAAATGGTGCCTAATAGAAAACTAGTTGCACAAGACTTGTGGAAACGATTTTCTTCTGACTCTTTTTCTTGTTTGTGTCCTTTTTAATTAATTGTTTCCATATGTGACTTTTGGAGGGAAGGGATCTGATTTTTCTACCCTTGTACAAACATATAGTTGAACTGAGAGATTCTCAATATGATTTGTTAAAATTCATTTAGAAATTTTTTAAACTATAACCTTTCTGTGTTCTAAATATGTCATTCTAAACATATTTAGGTTGACTCAGGTGATGTATCACTTGCCCAATTTTTAAGATATAGTTAACTTAGACATGGTTCCAAAAGAGTAAATTAGACTATTAAAGGGTTGAGGAGTAAAAGATCCAAGGATGGAGAATTATGAATTACAGAGAATAATTCTGAGGAATTGTATCATTTTCTACAATTACATTAACAGCTGTAACAAGTGACTCTGTAGCATGTCCTCTCTTCAAATTTGCCCACACTCCTCAACCCTCACCTTGGACTTTTTAAGGTTTTGACAGCCTCTGGCCTTTGATGGAATATGTCTAAACCTAGAGAAAGGACAAAGAGAGACTACACAAGCTTCCCAGGACTGAGGCTAGCAACTCTAAGAACAAAGGAAAAAAATACTCTGGACAAAGGTAATTCTGGTCAGAAAAGAATCTCATGGGGGCTGCCTAGTTATATGCTGAAAATCCTCAACCAGTCCCCATTTTTACTCACATGCACAAAGGTAACAAGAATAAATAGATGTTCTAATTCAGGGTAAGCCTATATCTGCCCATACATACCAAATGAGACAAAATAAGCATCGACTCATCTGACATACAACTGATTATTTCGAATGATGTACATTTTCACATCGGATAGGGCAAAAACTCTACAGTATAAAATTAAGCAAACACTAGTAGAAGCTACTACCAGTGAGGGTCACAAAATTCCCATCCTTGGAGAATTTTTGAAAAATAATGTAGAGACCCATATAGTCTTATTGAAGAATAAGAAGGGAAGTTGCCTTGTTAAAATCTCACAGTGTGCCTGACACTGTATTAGGGGATTTATATATATTAACTCATTTCAACATCACTTAAAATCTGCCAACTAGATATTATTTTTACAGATTAAAAAAACAAAGATTCACAGAGCAAGAAAGTAATTGAGCCAGAATTCAAACCATTTATTTATTTCTCTCTTCAATATTTATACTCTTTGTACCACAGCATGTGGCATGGTGGTATGTTCTTTGCAGAATTTGTGTGAGGGCTGGAAATAATACATGTATATTTCTCAGGACATGGTATCATAAAATAAATGCTAGCAATTATTATTATTATTATCATCATCATCCCATACTGCCTCCAAGCTGATTAGAATAGATCCTGTGCTACCTTTATAGAAGTCATTTTATAGACTGTCTGCTTTCCATTTTCAGTTCACTTTGTGGTTTCTTACTACTTGTAGCCAAAACAAAAAAGAAACAATCAAATTTTGGGGGGCTTCCAGACAAAGATGCCCCTTCAGAGAACCAAAAACCCTTGACTCATCCCTGGAAGATATATAAAATGAGGCTGGGAATTTGTCTCCCAGTTGGACTCTTGATATTGAGTTTGATCATTTCCTCTGTTTGATAGTTGTGGAAGTTCCAGGGAGAAATAAAGGTGCAAAGGCTCATTGAGCTATTTGGGAGAATGAAATGCCAGTGAATCACCATGTTCTACGCTAATATCTGCTTACAACCCCCTGGGGTTTTCTGAATAAATAGTCAAGACTACGTTGGAAAGTGCACTTGGGATTTTCTCTGACTTGAAGCACTTGGAAAGTGGCTTGGTGAAGTTGGACGAAGGGACTTTTGACTTCAAGTCTTTCTCCCTGTTTCCTTGCATCCTTCATTTTGTGTCCTGGTCTGCTCTACCATCACAGAATATTTTGTTCCTCTTACTTTAACTTTGTGAGTTTTTGTCGATCATACTTTTTTATTTTATAGAAAACCAGAGGTTCTACTTGCGTTGTAGATCCAGTGAAATAGCTACATTTTAATTAAATTTACGCAGCTTTTATTACACTAGTGGGTCGCCTTCACTACCACCCAGAGAAACCCCAAAGCCATCAGATGTACTTCACATGTAATTAATCTCCAATGCTCGATTTTGTAGGATACGTAATAATGCTGCCTGGATAGAAATGAGAACTTCAGAGAAGAGTCATATTAAAGATGAAGAGAGAAGCTTTAGGAAGAATTGGTTTTTAAGAGAGCAACTAAGTGTGAACTTTATTAAAAGGAAAAGAAATAATGGGAATAACTTGCATTAAGTAAAAATGTTTGACATCCTCAATTTTTCAGATTCTTTTATTTTGCCCCAGACATATGTTTCAGGGATTGTTTTTATAATGTATACCATGTGTAATGTTACATTTGTAGCCTTGTAAATTTAAGGCTTGGGCAAGGGGAAGAAATGCTGTATTCAGTAATTGAAACAATAAGAGAGAAAGAAAAGAAATCACTATGACTAGACCCATTGAATAGAATTTAAATCCCTTTCCCTGAAAATATTTTGGGACACTATTTTCAATTGCAAGTTTTTATTTTTAATTACAATCCTAACAAATAACACAATCAAAACCTATCCAAATCACTTATGCTATACTTGTACTTTGTAGTTTTCACTATGCCTAAAAATGCATCACCTGACTTGAGCCTAACACAGTGGGACGAAGGGAGAGAAATCATTATTCCCTCATATCACAAATTGCAAAATAAAGATCCGTAAGGATCAAGTTGTTTGTCCAAAGTCATCCAGGTGGCCTACAATCTAATGTGTTTTTTTTTTTCCACTCTACTGTTAAAAAGAGTTTTTCTACTCTATTATTTCTGAGCTTTTTAAAAACATTTTTAAAACTGTATATTCCATTATAACACCCATATAATATTAAAGTCATTATAATGATTGCTGCCTAAGCTTAGATTCAGCACATGGGTTAACAGTTTCTCTGTCCACTCTGTAGGTCATGCTAGACACATCAGTATTATCCTTGACTCATTCTCTCACTCCTCATATTCAGTTACCAAGTTCTGTGAGTCTACCTCAAATATTCCCCCTTCTGCTCATTCCCACTGTCACTACTCAAATTTAAAGCCTTATCTCTTTTCTGAAAAATATCCATAACCCGTAATTCTAATTTCTCCTCATTCTATTCTCCTTACTGCGATAAGGATTATTATTGGAAAACTTAGATTCAATCATGATTCTTCTCTACTTAAAAATCTTTATTGATCCCCTTTTGTTTTCAGGATAATGCTCAAACCTCTTAACAGATTACGTAAGTCTTTCCTGAAACCAAGATCTCTTTCCTCTCATTTTCTTCCTTTCATCCACTCTATTGCTGTATCCATAGTGAACAACTCACCAAACTATGATTCAGTGAATGTGCCGGGTATATCCAAGCCTCTGTGCCCTTGTTTGTCATGTTCTCACTCCTATTCACAATATCTTTCCCTACGCATGCCCAAATCTATCTGAAAAAAGCCCTAATCATTCTCTAGGACCCAGCTGAAATGAAATTTTCCCTGATTGCTCCTTTCCCACTAAAGAATTTCTTGTCAACTTCTTTGTTTTCCATCATGGTGAACATTTCTTTATTACAGCCTTTTTAAGGTTGTACCCTAATTATTCATTTTGTAGCTTGTGTTTGGGAGCAGAGTTAAATGGGAAGGGTCAAGTCCTCATAAATTAACCCCAAGTCAATTGAATAGCAGTATCTGAAATGAAGGCTCTCACAGCCTGAACTTTGAATTAGTAATGTTTAGATTTCTATTCCTACCTTTCAAAAACTACCTTTCAAGGTCTACAAAGGAGGGAGGGCAAACAATTAAAACCAAGGTGGATAGGGAGAGAGCAATAGAACTCAACACCAGTTCTAATTATGCCCTGCATAGCTTAGCTACCAGAGCCTCACTTATATTGGTCACTTAAGTGGACATAAGCAGAAAAATAGAGGGTTACTCTGAGTGGTCGAATGCATGTGGTTTGTGGGGCCTTTCCAGACCCTGCATATATTCCCACCATTTTAAGGGCAGGTTCATGTGTGTGTGTGTGAGTAAGAGAGAGAGAACATGAGAGAGAGAATGTGAGAGTGTTTGAGTGTATATATATCACATTTTCTTTGAGAGTCATCTGCCTACTCCAACCTTCTCCTTTAATTGACAAATATCTGAAAATATGAATATTCACCCTAACACCAAAAAAAAAAAAAAAAAAAAAAAAAATGCTTGCACAGAAAGAAACACAACTATCAGATTTTCTCTGCTTCACCTATTTCTAGTTTCAGCCACTGCTGTGGTGAAAAACTCAGAGTGGGTTCCAAATGAATTACCTCAGAAGCCACCATATATTTTACTGTGGTCAGAGAACATATTCTATAATTTCATTTCTTTGTAAAATTTTGAATTGTTTTATGGCCCAGTATATAGTCAACTTTGGCAAATATTCCATGTGTATTCTGTTGTTGGGTGGAGTGTTATAGGCCCAAAATACATCATATACATATTTATACAGTTGTTCTTCAAATCAGTTAAGAGAGTAAAAGGGAAATTTATGCATTAATACTGTCTATTATAATGCATAATTATCATAATTACATTTATCAGTGTTCTTTTTCATGTAGATTAAAATTTTAAGATAACAGAAATAATACAAATCATGTTCTCTAACCATAATGAAATTAAATTAGAAATAAAAATAGGAAAAATTGCGGGAAATATACAAATATGTGGAAATTAAACAACACACCCGTAAATAACTAATGGATCATAGAAGAAATCAAGAGGGAAATCAGAAAATACTTTGAGATGACTATAAATGAAGACACAACATAGAAAATGTATGGGATGCAGATTAAAGCAGTGCTTAGAGGGAAGTTTATAGCTGTAAATGCCTACATTAAGAAAGAACAGATCTCACATCAATAACCTTACTTTACATCTTGAGATACAGGAAAAAGGAGAGTAAACTAAACCTAAAGGATGCAGAAGGAAGGAATGGAGAAAGGTTAGAGAGGAAATTATCTCAATAGAGAATAGAAACACAGTAGAGAATATCAATGAAACCTAAATCTGCTTCTTTACAAAGATCACCAAGATGACAGGCCTTCAGTTAATTTGACCAGGACAAACAAGACAGATGACTCAAATTACTAGAATCAGGAATGTAAGCATGGACCTGACAGAAATAAAAAAATAAATTATAAAGGAATTGTAGCAATGAACAATTATATGGCAACAAATTATTTAACTTATATGAAATGAACAAATTCCTAGAAAGACACAAACTACCCCAAATGACCCAAGAAAAAACAGACAATCTGAATAGACCTATAACAAGAGAAGAGATTGATTCAGTAGTCAAAAACTGTCAATAAGAAAATCCCAAGCCCAAATGACTTCACCACTGAATTCTACCAAACATTCAAAGAATAATTAATACCAATTCTTGACAACACTTCCAAAAAATAAAAGAGAAGGAATGCTTCCACTAAGATCAGGAACAAGGCAAGGATGTTGTCTTAGTCAACCAAAGGGGTGCCATGTAAAACACCAGAAATCTGTTGGCTTTCATAGAGGGTATTTATTTGGGGTAGAAGCTTACAGTTACCAGGCCATAAAGCATAAGTTACTTCCCTCACCAAAGTCTGTTGCCATGTGTTGGAGCAAGATGGCTGCCAATGTTCAGCCTTCCTCTTAATCTTATGGCTCTGTGGTTCCAGCTTCTTCCAATATCAGCTGTAGGCTGGGATAAGTCTCATCTCTCTCCCAGAGCTCGATTCTCTCCGGGATCAGCTGCTCTGCTCTCTTCCATGTGTTTACTTCCTGGCTTCCAGCTCAAAAACTCCAACCTCCCTTCTCTGTGGTGTGGTTTCTTTGTGAGTCTCCGCCCACCAATGGGGTGGGGACTCAAAGTCCTATGGATGTGGCCCAATCAAAGCCCTTATTTAATCACACCCAGAGGAACAGACCAGTTGTATTAGTTAGCCAAAGGGGTGCTAATGTGAAATACCAAAAATGTGTTGGTTTTTATAAAGGGTATTTATTTGGTGTAGAAGTTCACAGATACCAGGTTATAAAGTGTTAAGTTTCTTCTCTCACCACAGTCCATTGCCACATGTTAGAGCAAGACAGCTGCCTGCATTTGTCAGGGTTCAGGCTTCTGGGGTTCCTCTCTTCCCAGGTCTGCATTTCTCTCTGGGCTTAGCTCCTGTTTCTTCCACAAGGTTAGCTGTAGACGATCAGGTGAACGGCTTGCTTCTCTTCTCCTGGGGCCTTCTTTCCAACATCAAAACTGCTTTTTAAAAGACTGCTTTAACTGTTCTTTGCCTTGCCTTTAATATTCAATTCCCCACCCACCAGGGGATGGGGCTCAATGCCCTAATCCTAACCTAATCATGCCTAGATTAACAGATTAGTTTACAAGCATGATTCAATTATATTTTTGGAATTCATAATTACATCAAACTGCCACACCAGTTTACAAACATAATCCAATATCTATTTTTAGAATTCAAAAACAATGTCAAACTGCCACCGATGTTCATTCTCATCACTTCTATTCAACATTCTACTAGAGGTTCTAGACAGGGCAATTAGGCAAGGAAAAGAAATAAAAGCCAACCACTTTGGAAAGAAACAAGTGAAACTATCTCTATTTGCAGATGACATAATCTTGTATATATAAAGACCTAAGGAATCCACTGAAAAATGATAAGAATTAAGGGAGTTCAGTAAGGTTGCAGGACACAAAATCAATATACAAAAATCAATTGTATTTCTATACATTTGCAATGAACAATTTGAGCATGAACTTAAGAAAACAACTTCATTCACAAGAGCATCAAAAGAACAAAATACTTAGGAATTAATAATAAAAATGTAAATAGCCCAGTTAAAAAATGGGAAAAGGATCTGAGTAGAAAGTTCTGCAAAAAAGATATACAAATGACCAATAAGCACATGAAAAGATGCTTGTCATCATTAATCATCAGGGAAATGCAAATCAAAACCACAATGAAATATTGTTTCACACCCACTATGATGGTTGGAATAAAAAAATCGGATAACAGCAAGTGTTGGCTAGCATGTTGAACAATCAGAGCCCTAATATACTGCTAGTGACAATGTGAAATTATCTATTGACTTCGGAAAATAGTCTGGTAGTTCCTCAAATGATTAAACACAGAGTTACCATATGACCCAACAATTCCACTCCTAGTACATACCCAAGATAAAAGAAAATATATGTCCACACAGAAACTGGTACATGAATGTTTAAAGGAGCATTATTCATAATAGCCCAAAGCAGGAAAAAATCCACGTGTCCATCAAAAGGTGAAAGTATAAACAGAAGATGGTAAATCTATACAAAGAAATGAAGTACTAATACGTTCTACACCATGGATGAACCTTGAAAACATTGTGCTAGGTGAAAGAAGCCAGTCACAAAGGACCCTATACTATATGATTACACTCATATGAAAGTCTAGGAAAGGGAAATAGAGACAGAAAGTAGATTAGTAGTTGCCTAGGGTGTGTGTGTGGTGTATGGGAAGGTTGGCAGGTGATAGCTAAAGGATACAGGGTTTCTTCTGGAAGTAAAGAAAAATTTTAAAAAATTGACTGTGATAATGGTAGCACATATCTGTGAATATAATATGATTTTTCATGTATCATCCAGTTTTTCTAGTTATTAGTCAAAGTAGAAATACTTTGCTTTTGTTTAGTCATATTTTTCCCTTTGTTTCTTTTCCACTATGAAAAGGGGCTGGCTTTCATAAGAAAGACTATGGTTTTGAAGAAAATATATAGGCAAGTTACTGAGTGCCTCGATACTGTCTTGGTGTTTTGCTAGACACTAAAGATTCAAAGCGTAACAGCACCATCTTTGGCCTCCACACTTCCCAGTCCAGTGGGATGTCAAGCAAGTAAAAATATATTGTGATACAGTATAATTGCTATTATATTTATATGCACAGAGTTCTCCAGTAAACTGAGGAAAAGGAGATTCAGTCAGTCCTTTGAGGGAGGGAAACAAAACAAATCCTGTCACTATGGCATGTTCTGATTTTCCCCATTTGAATGGTCCCTTCTATCCTGGACCAAAGGGTACATCTCCCCAAATGTCACAGACACAGATCACAGTACTTTTAGCTCTTTATTGTCCACTACATATTAGTTACAAAATTACTGTGGAAAGGATATGAATATAAACTATCTATCAGCCAGGGCCTTCTTGCTCTTTGGATTTCAGGGTATAATTGGCCCACATGCTAGACAATACCATAGCCTATGATATCTGCTAATTTATAAAATTTGTCTTCTCAAGGTTCCTGAGGTTTCTGCCTCCTGCAACCTTGTACTGTCTCTAGTTTTGTTCCAAGCCCAATATGTCAGTTGGAATCTGTAACTTGCAAAGAATTAAATCCCAGCTCAAATAAAAAGGGGCTTTACTGACTTCCCTAACTGGAAAATCAAACTGTAGAGTAAAGGCCAGTTAATGTACCAACATTGCAACATTGTTGTCTGCACCTAAGTCTGGCTCACTTGTGCTCATAGGATGTAGTCAAAGCTGTGCTCTTCTTCATTGAAGTCTAGAGTGAGACAGAGTTTCCCTCTCAAAATTCTCAGCAAAATTCCTAAACTTCATCCTGATTTGACCAGCATAGATCAGATGCCCATCTCAGGAAAATAGAATGTACTGGGTGAGTGTGGTCAGCTTTCCTCAAAGCACAAGAACTGTGATTGAGAAGGGTGGACATCCGAATGAACATCCATTTTTTGTTAAGAAAGAGGGAGGGGAAATGAATGCTTTATACACAACCAAAAAAATATCTACTATATCCATCCAGACATAAATGTCAGTTTCTATTAGAGTTCCTTCCACAGAATCTACCTACAAACAAAGCCGTAGTAAAAAAATGTTAAGAGTTTTCAATGATTCCCTAAAAAAAATCATTGTAATGATTCATTACAATGAATATCTTATAGCAAAATTCCACCTGAGCTATGGTTGCCTCCCTATGTCAATTTTATTGTCACCTGTCCCCTTTCTGATATTAACCCCCTCCTCCAGATTCTTCCCCCAGACCAAATTTCGAGACTCTTTCCAGAAGAGCAAGTTTCCTTCTTCTTTCTGAGAAGGCTTGGTACCAGTCAGCAGATTTAGGGTGAGAGATGAGGCATGTGCAGCAATTGTTACCCAGCAATTATTCATACATCTCTCAAAGATAAAACTTTCCTCAAAGAGAATGAATGGAGAATAAAAATTTCTCCATCTTCTTACACAAATAAATACCTCTTTTTTTGAAGTGAATACTTCCAAACAAAGACACATATAGGCACATGTGGCAGCATTATTAATAATAGTCAAAAAGTGGAAATAATCCAAATGTTCATCAACTGTTAAAGGATAAGCAAAATGTGGTATTTCTGTACAATGGAATATTGCTCAGAAATGAAAAGGGACAACTACTAATAGTTGCTACAACATGAATGAATGTCAAAATTATCATGCTAAGTAAAAGAAACCAGATGCGAAAGACCATATATTTTATGATTTTATTTATTTTAAAAATGCTCAGAAAATGGAAATCTATAGAAACAGAAAGTAGACTATTGTTTGCCTGAGCCTGGGGGAAGGGAGGAGAATGGGAATAGACTACAAATGAACATGATGGATTTTTTGGAATGAAAAAATGTTATAAAATTGCATTGTGGAGATGGTTGCAGAAGTCTGTAAACTTACTAAAATTATATACTTAAAATAGGTGATTTTTAATGGTATGCAAATTATACCTCAATAAGGGTCTTTCAAAAAAAAAGTATGGGTCATTGAAGTCACCTGCTTTGATAACTGAAAATTGAGTGAGCTGAATTTGTAGCACTTCCAGATGGAAACATGAATAGCCGGGCCATGCATCACTTTACATCTTTTCCGTGACTCAGTGGTTGAGGAAGTATGTGTTGAATTAGAGCTTCCACCAGCCTGGGTTCCTGTGTGACTACAAGGAGCAGAGCCTTCCATGGACTGTCTCATCCCTCATGGACCCACACTGTGGATTCTAGAGATAGGAAAAAAAGCTTACTCTGCCTCATACATGCCACACAGCCATGACTGGTGATAGTAGTAAATTTCATCTGCTTCCTCGATTTTTCCAACCTCACAGTCTTATAACAGTGCGAGACACAAAGCTGTGAGATATTTTGAGCCTCTAAAAATAATTTAAAAGGCATACAACTGGAAGGTGTCAGTATCTTATTCTTAAGTCAAAATGATTTATGCTACTTATTATTTAATGACTGGCACTTTGACATGCACTGCTGCAATTGAAAATATGATCACATTGTGTTGGAGGCAAGCATTTCTGTTTTTATACTTTGTATTTAATTCATTCAACATCCTTTTCACTTCGTTGCTCCCTCTCTCCCCTGACAAGAATAATCCCATGCACCCAGCTTAGATCAGTTGTCAGAATCTGTGAGCTCTGAGAGGGTCCTAAATTTGGCTTCACAAGAGATACACCAAATGAAAAAGCTGGGTGCTGGGCTTTCCTCCCATCACATCCCCAATTTTTCAAGTCTTTAACTTCCCCCTTCTCCCTTCAACTCTCAAGGGGAATTCCACTGATAAGATTTCTGTCCATCAAAAGAATGGAATGGCAGTGGCTGTGCTGTTCCCAGGACACCTCCTTCTGGAAAAGGGCGGCTTCTCCCCTGAGAAGCTATTATAAGAACAGTTCTCCAGCTCCCATCACGAATGTATCACTCCACTTCAGTTATTGTTCCTATGGATCCATTTTATTTTCCCTTTCCTCCTGTCTGTCTCCCCCACCCTCAAGCAATTTTTAAAATCCTTTATCTAGGGAGTTTCAAATTGTATCTGACCTATTGATTCCATGAGATGGCCATGTCCAATGGGCATGCAATACAATATGCAACCTGGAGCCCAGAAAAAGGCAACTCATGATGAAACACAGAACAGTAAAGCACAATTTGAGATTTCTAGGGAAATGAAAGAAATTTATTAAGTACTCTGATTCTGAGTTAGAAAATGTGATGGCTATGTGGAAAAAGCTGCATAATCCATGAAGCATTATGCAGATATATGACATTGCTTTTATCAATGACAATTTAAAATCTAATCTTAATTATTTAGGAGCTATATATCATGTTTTATCCATGTTTTTCTTCCGGATTTTAGGATGTTTTGTTGCTGGCTTGTACCTCTAACCAGAGGATGTTTAAAAGGGAGGAGGACGTTTTACTAAAACCTGTCCATCAGTTCTTACTCTTCTGCAGTTCCAGGAAAGGGTTTGGGGTGGGAGTGGTGCAGGACCACCTCAGAAACAAACACTGCTTAAAACACCTTGTGATGCAGGGCAGCTCTCAAAGTGGAGTTGGAGTAAAGTTGCATCTTCTGCACTTAACACTGGATATGAATATCTAGTTTAAGCTAATTGCTATGCTATGGACCAAGATATTGGAAAATTTAATTTTGCTTAATTCAACCAAATCTTTATTTAGTGCTAACCTGTGACCCAATCACTATTTTAGTCTCTCTGGGGATATTAAAAACATGCAGGACATGGTCCACAACCTCAATGGGTTAAGAATATAATTGAAAGAGCTTACAAGAGAATTGGTCTTACAAAGGGGAAGTGGACATTAAAAATTGTTAGCAGATTCATTTTCCCCTTAATTTTCTTTAACATGTAAGCTTTGACAATTAAGAAATAGTTTCAGTTTGGAGGAAAAGGGAATATGTATAAATAAATTGGACATACAAGCTTTTATATTGTGCCTCAAGCAACAAAACCTCCTTTTTCTATGTTCTTCTGCATAGTAAGTGGAGAGACACAGAGGATTAAATATATAATGTGTGGCCACTCTTCAGTAACCACTATTGAACTTCAAAATGAGTTTAGTCATTAGCTTTGACAAATGAGGAGCCTGTTATTGATTTTTACACATGTCTATCATGGGATCTATTTAAAAAGAACAGTCAATTCTAAGAAAGATTATGTTAATCTTATTGGTTTGATTTCCTAATAGGAGGAGGCAGAGTAGGGAGGAAAAAGGAGATTGGTAATATTTGTATCATTTTCTTAAATCAATTCAAAAACCAATTTGGAAGAAAATCAAGTATATCTGTCTTTTCTAAGAAAGCCAAGCATACATATATTGATAAATCATTCCAGACAATGTTAACCAACAGCTTGAGAGGTTCACGAAAAAGAACATTGACAGGAGGGATACAATTACTAATTTATTTATCTCTTTATGGTTCAGTTAAGAGTATCCTAGGTAGTCTAGCACATGGCAGCTCGTCAAACTTCACAGGGTAGCTGTCAGAGTTTTGACTGATGTGCAAGCACTACTTGCTCATGTTTGCCCTTCCTTTCGGTGGCATGCACACAGGTAAGACAGCTTGTTATTTAATGCTCTCACGATCTGTGGCTGCACTTTTATTGAAAGTACTGACAATAAAATCCCATCCTAAAATTTCCAAGGTTTCTGTTACAAGCCTTTCACCAGTTAAACAAGATCTTCCTTTGGGATTAGACAACTCTTTAGGGTTTTTTTCCTGATCTCTTCTGATCTCAGAGACAGCTGTTTAGTATGTAGAAGATGGTTTTATTTTATTTTATTTTTTTTGTTAGCTCTAAGGGAAAAACATCTGAAAAAAAATAATAAAACACAGGGAATTAGCAGTGCAAAGGTACAGCGGTGCTCCAGGGAGGCCTTCACAATTCTGGATTGGTCAAGGGCAAGCATGCCCAGCTGGATGATTTTCAATCTTCTCTCCGCTCCCTCTCTCCATTCCTAACCCCCAATTGAGCCTACTCATATAAAACTGTTCATTCCATATTGACCTTTGATATCAGCTCTATTATTTACCTATTTTTCTAAATTTGGCTCTGTTAGCTTGAGAACACTTTTAAAGAGGCTTGAGTCCTGGACTCTGATCAGAAGCCTGTCATTAATAGGAATAACAGGCCAGTCTTTACATTGCTTAGCAAAATTCTTGGGCAGAGGCTTGAAGAAAGTAAATGGTAAGATAGCCTAGAAATGCCCTAACATAGTAGGGAAAGCACCTAGTAACCTTGTCTTTGCTCCATCCTAATGTTTTCTCTTGAATGAAAACAAACACATAATACTAATACAGGGTGTTAATAATTGGGTGGTATATTAGTCAGCCAAAGCGGTGCCGATGTAAAATACCAATAATAGGTTGTTCTTTATAAAGGGTATTTATTTGGGATAGAAGCTTACAGTTACCAGGCCATAAAGCTAAGTTTCTTCCTTCATCAATGTCTGTTGCCACAGGTTGGAGCAAGACAGCTGCCAATGTTTGCCAGGGTTTGGGCCTCTTGGGTTCCTCTCTCCCCAGGGCTCCGTTTCTCTCTGGGCTCAGCTCCTCTGTTTCCTCCACAAGGTCAGCTGTAGACTATGAGGCTCTCTAGGCTTTGTCTCTCTCCACAAGGCCAGCTGTGAACCATTAGGCGAACGGCTTGTCTCTTTTCCCGGAGCCTTCTCTCCTTCCTCATGACCAAGGTCCTTTGTGTGCTTACTCCCCTGGGCTCCCCTGGGCTCCAGGATTAACACTCAGCATCAGAACGACAACATCAAAACACTCCAACTCTGTCCTTTGCCATGTCTTTTATCTTTGAGACCCCACCCACCAAGGGTGGGGCTCAATGCCCTACTGATGTGGCCCAATCAAAAGCCCCAATCATAACTTAATCATGCCCAGATGCACAGACCAGTTTACAAGCATAATACAATATCTATTTTTGGAATTCATAACTATATCAAATTGCCAAACTGCTACAAGATTATATCAGCGAGATATTCAGAGACCTGCTATAAGTATCTCAAAGATCATGAACAAGGCTATTTTATGATTTGGTTGCCCTGGTGAAACCCAAAATTCGATCTTGTGATCCCACCAAGGAAGTCTGAAATTGATAGGAAAAAAGGTTTCATTGGCAAATCTTTTGAAGGCATGCTATAATGGTTATTAAAGATAATAATTTTATCATAAAGTGCCAATCACATAGTATGCTTTTATTGCATTTTTGTAACTTCTTGCATTGCTGTAATTCCAAAAATTTGGAATAATTCCCCTAATGTTATGACAGTCATTTTATGAAAGGAGGGATATTTTAACAGCATAAAATGCAGGAAAAATATAAACTCAGAATAAAGTACAGCTCTTTAAATTGAATAAGATTAGGTTTATGAAGAACCTTACTTCATTGTTATATCAGTAAAAATAGACTTGGGATCCTACGGGAAAAAAAATAATCATAAAACTTTGGGGGACTTAAAACAAGTGTATTCCTTGCTCATGCTGCATGTACATTGGAGGTTTTATTGGGGATCAATACATCCTTCCACAATGTGAGAGGCACAGCAGAAGAGAACAAGGCAGCCTACATGTTGAAACAAAGCTTCTAAATGGAAGGAACACACATCAATTCTCCTAATATTTCATTGTCCAAAGCAACCTACATGGATCACCCCCATTCAACCTGGTTGGAGTGCTTACTAATCTTGCATTGAGTGCAGTGCCTATTAGTGACAGTGATACAGTCTATCATATCTGGGTTTTTTAAATCATTCTCATGTTTAATTGAACCAGTGCAAACTTCTCAGGTCAGCACCTTCCTCCTTTCTGCCTGCAGGAACTGATTATGTAGGTCAAATGTTTCACTGTAAACATGAAGACCCAGTGATTTTCGGTCTCTGTACCCTCGTGCTCACAACACTACCTGGCCCCCATGGTATGAGTTAGTAATTGAGTCACGCCTCAAACACAGACGTTCTAACTCCCAAGCTTTACGGCCTGCCCCCCACCCCACACACACACACTCACCAAGACCTGCAGGAATGTGATACTGTGAAACCAGTACAGAAGTAAAGACAATATTTACAAAGAGGTCAGTGTCTATGGAGTGCTCACATATCCCTTATTTTTTGTTTCATAACAATCCTCTGAGGTAATTGTGTCTGGTGTTTGATCCTGATTTTGGATTCAAGGAAACTGAGGTTTATAGGGAAAGTAACTTGTCTACAATCATATAATAAGTGGTAGAGCAAGAGCTCAAATCTAGATTCCTGCTTGAATTCCTATTATGTACATGCCAGGGACAGGGGTGGGAGTGGAGGGGCACCAGGCCCTGGCATGAAAAATGCCCGTTTAACATCTACTGCCAGCATCTGTCTCAGGTTCAGTTGTCTTCAAAGTGTTACTTTGGGAACTTCTTTTTGTCAAGTTCTGATACAATTTGAATAGGAAATTCTAGTCTTGATTTCTAGAAATTACTGAATCAGTCCTTCCCACTCCCATGGTAAGCATCGTATACTCACTACAATGGAGAAATACTTAAGCTCATATCAAAATGAAGGCATAGAACCAGTTTCCTTTACGGTGGAGCTTGACTTCACATATAGGCCAAAGCAATGTAAAATTAGGGGCTGCTTGTGGAAGAAATGCCCCACAAAATCGATTTTAAACCTTTCTGTGTGACTTACTAAAATTGGGTTTTAAAATATTTATTATAATTACATTGATTTTGCATATTTTTATAGTTTTTTGAATTTTTAATCAGTTATTTTTTCCATATTCCTGACTTATATTAATATATACGTGCTATGTTTCATTGGCTGACTAACATTCCCACACATCCCAGTTTGACAGTGAGGCACCAGGAAGATGTCAAAGGATACCATTTGTAAATCACAGGCAAGAGAATCCTGTTCTACCTTATAAATTTCTATTGATGTTCAGGTTCACTTACATGCTGCCAAAAGGTTGTCTCTTTTGTCAGGCTATCAAATTCTCCCCGAGAGTCAGTCTCTAGGTAAAAGCAGGTTTTTGAATCTTCAGAGAGAATATTTGCCTGACCTTCTCCCAAAAGTATACAAAGATCACATAAATACATTAGGAATAGGGATGTATAATTTTACATTTTAGTTGTAGTCACAGAAAAATCAAATATTTTCATAGAAAATCATTTTACTCTGATAAGAATATGATTGTTTTAGCTCTAGATGGATTATTATTTATCCTATGGTTTCTGTGAACTCCAGAGGCTTTCAAGATGATGTTATATGTGAAAACCATATATTTAGGAAGACATAAGAACATTTAGATGTTCCGTGGAGGCAAATAAGTTTAACACTTTGATGTCCAAATGTGAATATAGATAATATAACAATATTTTACAATGTCCTAGAAATTAAAATATCATTTTATTTATGGTCATAATCTTTTTATTGAATTATTTTATGCTTAACATTCCATTAAAGCACATTTAAAATATAATTAAGAGATGTGATCATTAAAATACCAATGCTTTAAATGATAATAGAAAAACATGTCAAAGTTGATTTCAGTTCTGAGAAGATTGTGAAGTCTTGTCAATATTTGGGAAAATAGAAAACTCACATTTAAAAGAGTTAAAAATCATATATTTTCCTATCTGTAAAATGGCATGACAATATTTTCAACCTGATGTGAAGTTTAGTTACATTCGTAGTTAAGACAATGGTAATTCTGTTGATATTATTTTAGAAACTCTTACAGATATTCAGCTGTTTCATTTCTTACCATCTGGCCAACAAATTCATGACTTTTTCTCAATTATCGACTTTGACTTTTCTAGAACATTTGACACTTTTCACGACCATTGTTTCTTGAACGTGCCTCTACCTAAACTTCCATGAAACTGAACTAACCTACTTTTCCTTTCCCAACTCCCTCTCCTCTTCAGTTTCTCCTTAGATTTCTCTTCTTTCCCTACATACCAAGTACATAATGGATCTGTCAAGTCTCCATTTTCTTTCTATGATTTAATATTCTAATTTATTTCTAGGGTAGCAATTATCTTCCAAATACAGTTCCGAATTTGCTATTGCCTGCTAGACAGTCTATTAAATGAACTTCAAAACTAACTTTTCCAAAAATAAGCTTTTAAATTTCTCCTTCAACAAATTCAAAAGCAAATAGCTCCCATAATTTTCACATTTCTTTCAATGTCATTGCCTTTCCCCTAGATATCCAGACTTGAAATCTTAGTTAATCCTCAAATATACAAACCTCTCACTGTGGAAGTGTTCTAACTCTAAATTACAAAGTTAGTGTTCTAACTCTAAACTATCATTGAATATAGTTTCTACTTTCTATTCTTCTGCAAATTCATTTTTTCCACCTTAACTTGGCCTATTGAACAGGCTCCTAAATGATTTCCCTACCTCTAGGTTTTCCCTTTTGCCATCTATTCATCATGGCACTTCTATATTATATTATAGGTAATTTTTCTATCTGTCTGCTTGGGAAAACAAAACAATAAGAACAAATAAAAACAAAACAAAACAAACCACACAAATACCCCTAGAAAGCAAAGCCTGACATTCCCACCCTAGTTTTCTTGATTCATCTTTTCTCTAGTCCTTACTGGTCTTTCTTTCTCTAACCTATTTTCAATACTGTCTTCTACTATTCTTCTGCACATACTCCAAGTTCTTACAGGCAAAATTATTCCATATTTTCTGAATGTAACCTGCAATTCCCTAACTTACACCTTTGGTTTTTTTGCATTAGTGTGTACCATAAATAGCATGGGGTAGTGGGGTAGGTGGAGGTAGGGGGAACTGTAGCCATTTATCTCCACCTGCTGGCCAGTTAACCACCCCAAGTATATAAAATCCAAGTGAAAACAGGGGACTTGTAAAAAAAATATAGCTTCAAGGCATCTTTCTCTCTGAAGGGTCTGACCATTCCATTGTCACTGCTAAACCTTTCCTACATGGAAATATTGGAGCAACCACTCTTTTAAAATCTTCCCATCCCATTAAGTCTGAACTTAAATTCCATCTCTTCCATACAGCGTTTTTTATTCTTTGAATTGGAAGAATTCCTCACTGCACTTCTTCAGCATTTTCTTTAACTTCTCTAGTGAGCTATTTTCTTACAGAATTATAGATAGTTATGTACCTACTTTATCCCGCTTACTAGACCATAAACAAGATGAGAGGAGGGTTGCAATATTCATCTCTGTATGCCACATATCACCCAGCACAGGACTTTAAATGTATGAACTGCTTGTGTCTGCTTAACTAAATTGTTTATAATAGTACTAATTAGTATAAGCACCCCCTCCGCCTTCAAATGTGACCCATCTTACATGGTTTTGGCTCTGACAGTATATGCCACTAATCATTTTTATTTTTATTTGACCATGCATGTTTGGCCTGTTCATTTGGCCTGTTCTCTACTAATCAACTTTAATTTGGGTTGAAAAGGATTCTCTACTTCCTTTGATATATACAATACCTTTGTGTAGAAATATATGCACATACATACATACATATTCATATGTACACACAGGCATCAAAATATGTATCTCTGTATACATCTATGTAAGACTGCTAGGATTCTTCAAATGATGTGTTTCTTTGAATCTATGAAAATGGCTCATGTGTTTAACTTTTTATGTCTCTTCAGCACCTTGCTCAATGCCAATCACACATTCAGACCTTAATAACTGTTTACTGCCTGAATTTTTAGTAAATTGTATTTTTCAAACCTCAGAATACAGAGTACTGGTCAATCTTGCATATCTGCATATGAATTAGAGAAATTGTTAATATCTTTATGTGGGCGCTGAAAATGAGACTACTTTTCACTTCTCAAGTAGATGTGATCTCCAAGTCACATATAAAACAGGCAAAAAAAAAAAAAAAAAAAAAAAAAAGTTTAAACAACACTTCAAGGGCAGAAGGGGCAATTTCTTCCCTCAACAAAGCCAAACTGAGGAATCTGCAGAATGCCATGTACATTTAAGAATTTGGAGTTTATTCTGAAGCTGGCAAACATCTGCATATTCCACATCTGGGGCTGCATCTGTTCTGTGTTGTTAGAAGAAGAAAACTAAAAAATTGGGTAAACATCACAGCACAATATCAAATTTTACAAACCTAACAAATGTATTTATTATTGTCAATCAAGCGGCCAAGAAGCGGTGTGAGGCCCCTACCAAGATGCTTGATAATTGCATTTCTCAACTCCCTTTAGAAAACGCCGTGCTTCATGCCTGGGAATAACAAGCTTTTGCATAGCTGCACAGAGGCCTATAAATAAGAAACTCATTAAGCTACCTGTAGCAGGCTTCTACCCCAAGCCCTGTACTGGCTTGGGGAGCTTAATGAGGTGATAATGAGGAGAAAATGGTTTGCCTCCTTTTTGGCCTGGTTTGTGATGGGTGAGGGAAATCCAGTCTTCAGTGAAACAGCCACCATAGAATCCAATTCATCATTCAGGGTGGGTCTATACCAGAGAAATAATTTGCTTCTCGGCCTGAAGTTATTTGGTTCCCCTGTCTAAGGAAACAAAGCAAGCTATTCATTTGCATTTGAAGGGACTGTCCGAATAACATTAATAAAGGGTGTTAAACTAGCTGGTCATTAGCATTTGAAGGGAATGGTCAAATAACACCAACAAAGGGTGTTAAACCAATCCACATTGTAGACCGGGGTTGTGAGCACTGTGCAATTCTAAGTGGATTAATGCCAGCATTATTTTTTCACTATGAGACAGGCCTCCTCTCTAAGGTTTCATATTCACTCACCGCCAGACCAAACCTTCTGGGCCAAGCTCTCCCCTGGTTTTTCCCTATAAAGAAAGTAAAACAGTGAACTGCGGTTAAGTGTATAGCATTTAGCATATTAGAGACAAGCCAGGCATCAGATCAGCGAACTGTTGGACCAGGCCACAGGGACACATTCCGGAGATATTCTATGCCATTCCGCAAGAGAGGTCCCAGGAGGATAGACCAGTTCTTGGTTTCATTTGATCTAAGCTTTTTTCTCAGTTAGGCAAAATGCTGCTGATAACCCTCTCCAAGTAAAGGAGAAACTAAAAGGGAAAGGTAGAATCTGAATCTGAAGAAGAAAATACCTCAACAAGCACTCAGTCCAACCTTCTAACCGAAACAGAGATCCGCTCTGCCATGTCCACTAGGGAAGGACTTTACTCTCTTGTTGAAAACAGCCCAGGAAAGTGGGGGAAAACATCCTGCTGTGTTAGAGTCCACACTGTGGGTACCACGTTCGACCAGCATGATGCGCCTGCATTACATAACCCAGGAATTTTACTTACCTTGTTTCATTCTTAAAATAATTCTATGGGGGTGCACAATAGAAAGCCTCATTTCATACATAAGAAAATGTTAGCTAAGAGAGAAGAAAGAGTTTACCTCTATTTAAGTTCTGGAGCCAGAATTCACACCCAAAGAATATGGTTTTCTATAACAGCTCATTTTAAGACTCAGAGATCTTATAGACCTCAGCCAATAGAGGATGGGGATAATTTAAAGATAACTTTGGAGTAAAGGATTCAATAAATCATGGCCTGTTGGACATACGGATTTATTTTACCCATCACCAAGTCAACCACAGAGAATTAAAAAAAATTATAAGCTCAGAAGGACAAAGATAATGGAAGAGATAAAGAAAGTAGATGAGAAAGGAGTACAGCATTACTTAGCAAACAAACAAACCAAGAAGTGAAGCTCTTATTACAAACAAGGGATGGGGAAATATCCAGCTAATAAGAAGGAAATCCCTGCTGAGCACAGAAGGCTCAGAAACCAGGGTTTGCAGAGAGCTCTGAGGCAAGATGCCTCAGACGGGGCTGTAACAAGACTGGTTCAGTATCTGCTCAGCTTCCCAACCCTCCCCAGCTCTCCAGGCCAGGCAAAAGCATCTCTTCCCACCCCACCCTTTACCCCTGCCCCAATTTCCTAACTGTTTCTGGGTTGAATTGATCCACAACTTTTGCCGTGATCTTAAAACTCATCAAGTTCAATGCTTTATTTCCCCCTTAAAACTAATCTCCCCTCTGAACTTCCTCCTTTTGATAAATTTTATCATCATTCACCCAATCAACCAGGCATGAAATCTTTGAATTTAAATTCTTTTATTATTCGATATATTTGACATATACATAAAAATAGTTGTATGATTTGAAACATAATAGTAAATGTTATAGTGGTTTCAGTAGTAACTACTAAATTTTAGTAAAATGTTTCTGTAGTTGCAGGGTTTTTTTTCCTTTGCTCGGGATATTCTGTGTATGAATATACTCCAATTTATTTATCTGTTCCTCTGTTCATGGTCATAGGCTGTGGAATGTTCAGATTTACAAGATTGTGCCAAGCTGTTTTCTACAGTGATTAATTGACACTCCCAACAGCAGAGTATAATCATTTCCATTGATCTACCAACTCACTAACACTCTTATCATCAGAAACTTTTTTTCCCTGTATAACAGAAGTAGAATTTTATCTTGTTGTGGTCTTAACAGGCATATCCCTGATTACTAAAAGAGGCTGAGTTTCTTTTCATATTTTGGGCCATTTGTGTTTCCCATTTTGTGAAATGCTATGTGTGTGTGTATGTGCGTATGCACATTATTATCAACTAAGCCCCATAATTTACACCTTATATCCTTTTTCTGTTCTAGGATCCCATCCAGTTTACCACATTACATATAGGTGTCCTGTGTCCTTAGGCTCCTCTTGGCTCTGACAGTTTCTCTGACTTTCCTTGTTTTAGATGACTTTTTCAATTTTGAGGAGTACTGGTCAGGTGTTTTATAGGAAGTCCTTATATTGGAATTAGTCTGATGTTTTCCTCATGATTGAAATGGCAGGTATGGATTTGGGGGGAGGTTCTATTTTTCTTTTTCTTTTTTTTTTCTGAGTTTCTTTTATTAATTTGCAGTAGTTGTTTTGCTCTTCTGAACTTAGTACTTGTTGATTACATATTCTCCCAGTTTGTGGTTTATCTTTTCACTTTTTATGATATATTTTGATTAACTTAAATTTTAAATTATTTTGTCAATATATTTAACAATATTTATTCTTTGTTGGTTAGCATGTACGTGTGTGTGTGTATGTATCTTGTTGGATTAAAAAAACAAAACAAAAACCCAAACTTTGCAAATCTGAGGTCCTGAAGATATTCTCCTAAATGTACTCTAAAAATTCTTTGGAGTTTATTTTCTTGTTTTATGTGATGTGAGGCAGCTCCAAATTAATTTTCCCATATGGATAGTCAACTGTCACAGCACCATTAAATTGAGTGTTTCCCCATGATCTGTAACACCACCTTTGTCATATACCGAGTTTCCACTGATGCACATTTCTGTTTATAGCTCCACTGATCTGTTTGTTTATCCAAGCACCAGAACCCTGCTGTCTTAATTCCATAGCTCTATAAAGAATATGACATCTGGTGGGGCAACCTCCCCATATTATTCTTCTTCCAGAGTTACTTGCCTTTTCTTAGGCCTTGGTTCTTTCCTATGCATTTTAGTTTTTAGTCTTGAACATTTTTATTAGATTTTTTAAAGGTATCATCCATATTCTGTTGTCTTACACCAAAAAAAATATTATTTTTTCTAATTGGTTTTTTGCTATTGTGTACAAATGTAACGGGTTGTGTCCAGCTACCTTCCAAAAATATCAAAATTTTCCAAAAAAAAACGTTCTTTGTTTTTCTTGTGATTGAATATATTGTGAATCATTTTGTCAACAAATAACACTTTGTTTTTCCCTTTTGAAATCTTGTCATTTTTTCCTCCTTTTACTACGTGAGCTGGGAACGACCAGTGTTGGTGTTCATCCTTCCTGATTTTCACGGTGGTGATTCTAAAGTTTCTCCATTAAGAACGTTGTTTACTATAGGTCCTAGAATGGGCATTTATTAACTAAAACAAATTTCCTTCAAGTACTGGTTTGCTAAAAAAAATTTGTTTGTCTCTTTTATAAAAATTTATTAATGGATAATGAACTTTATCAAATGTTTTTTCTCTGTGCATTAAGAAAACAATTTGGGTTTTCTCCCTTAATCTCTATATAAGGGAAATTATATTTATTAATTTCCTAACATTAAATCACTCAAATTCCTATCATGTACCTAATTTGGTATTTGTTCCTTTTTTTTATTGCTATATATTTTTTAAAGGAACCTAGCATATAAATCCATGAATGAAATGGGCTTACAATTTTCTTTCTTTGTACAACTTTTTTTCTGGTTTAAATTTCAAAGTTATACTATTTTCATAGTATGACTTCTAGTGCCCACTCTTTTTTGGTCCTCTGGAAAAGTCCATGTAAGATTGAAATGGTGTGTTCCTTGAAAGGTTGGTAGAATTTTCTGGTAAAACCATCTGGTCCTGGTTTTCAAATAATTATAGAATATATACTTATTCAATGTATTTTCAAGTCATTTATAATAAGTTTATATTTTATAGAAATTTTTTCTGTTTCTGTTTTTTTCTGTTTCAAATTTGTCATTAATGTATTTATAATATTTTCTTAGTTGCATTTTCACCTAGCCTGTATATAGCTATTTCCCAGGTTCTTCTAATATTGCTTAAACATCTTCCCCTTTTCCTTTCCTTTCTTTGTTTTTTTAATATATTTTAAAAGATGCTTAGATTATATAAATATTACACAAAAATCACAAGGATATCCATGTTCCCCACCTCCCACACCTCCCATAACATCCTACATAAACATCTTTCATTAGTGTGGCTCATCACCTGCAATGGATACTCACATCCTGGAGCTTTGCCACTAAGCATGGACCATAGTTCACATTGTAGACCACACTCTCTCCCACACAGTTCTGCATGTTATATGCTAATGTAAAATGGCCTATATTTGTCATTGTAATGTCACTCAGGATAATTCCAAAGTCCTGAAAAAGTACCTGTATTACAACTGCTTTACCCTTCCCTGCCCCAAAAACATCCAGTGGCCACTGGCTCCACCTCACTGTTGTAATTTCTTCCATTGCTTGAATCACAATATGTCTACAACAGAATATCATTAAGTCCACTCTAGTCCATAGCTCTTCCCCCAATCCTGAGGAGTTTGAGATGGTGATGTCCACTCCACCTCCAAGTAAGAGGGGGCTTATATCCCATGGATACGGTGGATGGGATTATCCTGCCTGCAGCTGCAGGCCCTCTCCATTCCCTGGGATGGCCGTTGTCCATCATCGTCTCCTTACCAGTTGACTTGGGTGAGTCCATTGAGCTGTAGAGTAGGAGTTGCAGCTCCACCGAGATTCCAGGCACAGCTGACACATGGGCAGGCCAGAGGCTCCAGTCTCTGGAAGTACACCTACAAACTCCAGCATCACATATAAGTTTGAATAGAAGGGACTGATAGACCATGTGCAGGGAGGACTTATTTGAGTCCAACTCTGTCACTCTCAGGAGTACAGATTCCAAAGTATATCCCACTGATAAGGCATCAATCTCTGAAGCTATTCCCCCTTATATATGACCTGGGTGTCTCCAGAGCCCTCAGGAGCCCCTCTGTGTGGGGTGACATCCACTTTGGTGTTCTATGAAATCCTACTGAAGTATGCGTAAGCGTTACCTCTGGGATGACCTCCCAACTCTATTTGAAGACTCTTAGCCACATGAACTCATTTGTCTTTACCTTTTCCCCCTCTTATTCAAGGTCTTTTTCCAGTCATATTGCCAGTTGACATGTGGTATTAATCCCTCATGGCCAGGGAGGCTCATCCCCAGGAGTCATGTCCCACGCTGGGAAGAAGGTAATGCATTCATATGCTGAGTTTGACTTAGAGAGAGGCCACATTTGAGCAACAAGGAGGCTCTCATGTGGCAATCCTTAGGCACCCCATAACAGTAGGCTAAGTTTCAATTACAAGAGCAAAGACTCGTAAGGCTAGTCATCAATTACAAGAACCCATCAGTAGACCATCCTCCCTTGCCAGACCCTGCCCCTGCACTTGGGAGACCGTTGCTACTCCCTTGGAGAATGTGGCAGAGCTCTCCAGACTGGGAATTCAGTATTCCCTCATTTATTGAGTGATTGTCTACCCACTGTAACCATGCCCCACCCCTTGATCATTTGAACAATTTTATATATCTTTCATGTATATTCAGGTGAACTTCCTCCCATGAAACCCCCATCCCAGCCACCCCCCACCAATGATCCCCTCCTGCCCCCTCTGTAACCCTTCTATGATCCAAGCCTTCCTTGAAGATGAAGTCCATATAATGGCCAAATACAATTAATAGGAAAATGAAATAATAAAGATAAGTTTAAATATAAGAGATAAAATACATAGAAACTTGAAAAAAAAAACCTAGAAATAAAATTAAATTAAAGGATTGGGATATTCAAAGAATGGGAAAAAAACAAAAAAAATTATTATTATTTTTTTAACATTTTTCCTTTTATCACTTCATTTTCGGGTGTCCAGTCTGTACCGTGGCACCTGCCCCCTCTCATTCCCCAGTGTCTCCTGAATTATCAGTTAATTTTCAAAAAAAGTTTTAGGTCACAGTAAAGTCACACACAGAATACTAGAGATTATCAAATACCCAACCTCCTTCCCCTTTCCACACCCCATATTAAAACCTTTTTTATGTGGTTGGTAGCATTGTTATAACTGTTATATTGATAGTGAAACATAGTTACAAAACATTGTCAATGGTTTACAGTATAGTTTACAATTTAGATGGAACAGTTTAATAATTTTTGATGATATTTACCATGTCCTGTGTCCATTAGTTTAAGGTAATGAAAAACATTTCCCATGACCACTAAATACCCCCTGTTTGATTTTTTCTGTTCCTTCCTCCTCATCACCCTGGGGCACATGACACTCCCCTGTCTTAACTCATTGGATGACAAGATTCATAGTTACATGCAACAAGAGGTCTTGACATGCTATTTATCCTCTCCTATTAGGATCCACCCTTGCACATAAGAGACACCCAACTGTCTGTTTCTGGGTGAATCGGTCCTCCCAAAGATGGGGCTCCATCTCCTTCCCACTCACCGTGTGGGTCTCCACTCCCCGACACAGCATATTATGACAGGATGAACACTCACACACTCCCCAGAAGCCTGCTCCAGATGCACCCCTTCCTGAATGCCCCCCCAACCTCACTAAACCAGTGACACTACCTTGTCATACTGCCATAAGAGCATTCCCACTCCTGCACTTTCAACATCATACCCACAAATCCCATGTTCACTTAGTCCCCCTCCCATCTCTCCCCCCAGTATCCTGGGTATTCGAACCCGCCCTTCCTAATCTACCCACCTGTCAACCCTGCACCACCAAACCCAGTAATATCACTACCCACCTGTCCTATCCTTCAATATGCAACTATATCGCTTTACCATAGATTATGTCCATATGGGTGATGGGTCACAAGCTTCTCTTCTCTCTCTCTCCCTTGTTAACCTATCTTTCAGACACTGGTTCTCAGAGACTGCTCACTTTCCTCAATTCAAATCAGTGAGGTCATATACTGTTCATGCTTCAATGCCTAGCTTGCTTCACTCAACATAAGGTCTTCAAGATTCACCCATGTTATTCTGTGTGTTAGCACTTTATTCCTTCTTACAGCTGAGTAATATTCCATTGTATGTATGTACCACATTTTGTTTATCCATTCATCTGTTGATGGGCCCCGGGGCTGATTCCAACTTTTGGCAATTGTGAACAATGCCGCTATGAACATTGGTGTGCATATATCTGTTCGTGTCTTTGCTTTCAATTCTTCTGGGTATATACCCAGCAGTGGAATCCCTGGATGATATGGAAGATGTGTTGTTAGTTTTCTGAGGTACTGCCAAACTGTCCTCCACAGTGGCTGGACCATTCCACAATCCCACCAGCAGTGGATGAGGGTTCCTATTCTTCCACATCCTCTCCAACACTTATAGTCTGCTGTTTTTTTAATAGCTGCCATTCTGATGGGTGTAAGATGGTATCTCATTGTAGTTTTGATTTGCATTTCCCTAATAACTAGCAATGTCAAGCATTTTTTCATGTGCTTTTCAGCCATTTGTATTTCTTCCTTGGAGAAGTGCCTTTTCAGGTCACTTGCCCATTTTTTAAATGGGGTCTTTGTTTTTTTATTTTTGAGGTATAGGATTTCTTTATATATGCAGGATATTAGTCTCCTACCAGATATATGGTTGCCAAATATTTTCTCCCATTGGGTAGGCTGTCTTTTTATTTTCTTAATAATGTCCTTTGAGGTGCAGAAGTTTTTAATTTTGATGAGATCCTATTTATCTATTTTTCCTCTTGCTGCTCGTGCTTTGGCTGTGAAGTTCATGAAACCATTTCCTATTACAAGGTCCTGTAGATGCTTTCCAACATTATCTTCTAAGGTCTTTGTCGTTGGCTCTTATATTTAGATCTTTGATCCATCTTGAGTTGATTTTAGTATAAAGTGTGAGATGGTATTCCTCTCCCATTCTTTTGTTTATGGATATCCAGTTCTCCAAGCACCACTTGTTAAAGAGGCCATTCTCTCCCAACAGAGTGGGCTTGGTGGCCTTGTCGAATATCAGATGACTGTATATGCAAGGATCTATATCAGAACTCTCAATTCAGTTCCACTGGTCAGTATGTCTATCCTTGTGCCAATACCATGTAGTTTTGAGCACTGTAGCTTTGTAGTATGTTTTAAAGTCAGGTAATGTGATACTTCCAACTTCATTTTTCTTTTTCATTATGTCTTTGGCAATTCGGGGCCTCTTACCTTTCCAAATATATTTTGTAGTTAGTTTTTCCAGTTCTTTAAAAAATACAGTGTTGATTTTTATTGGGATTGTATTAAATCTGTAGATTAGTTTGGGTAGGATAGACATCTTGATGATGTTTAGTCTTCCTATCCATGAACAGGGAATATTCTTCCATTTATTTAAGTCATCGTTGATTTCCTTTAACAGTGTTGTATAGTTTTCTGTATATAAGTCCTTTACATCTTTAGTTAAATTTATTCCTAGGTATTTGATTCTTTTAGTTACTATTGTAAATGGTATTTTTTTCTTGATTTCCTCCTCAGATTGCTCATTACTGGTGTACAGAAATGCTACTGATTTTTGAGCACTGATCTTATAGCCTGCAACATTACTGAACTCCTTTATAAGTTCTAGAAGCTTTGTTGTAGATTTCTCAGGGCTTTCTATGTATAGGATCATGTTGTCTGCAAATAATGAAATTTTTACTTCTTCTTTTCCAATTTGGATGCCTTTTATATCTTTTTATTGCCTCAGTGCTTGAGCCAGTACTTCTAAGACAACATTAAATAGGAATGGTGATAGTGGGCATCCTTGCCTTGTTCCTGATTTCAAAGGGAAGGCTTTTAGGATTTCACCATTGAAGATGATGTTAGCTTTGGGTTTTTCATATATAGCCTTTATCATATTCAGAAAGTTTCCTTCTATTCCTATCTTTTGCAGTGTTTTTATCAGGAAAGAGTGCTGTATTTTGTCGAATGCTTTTTCTGCATTTATAAAGATGATCATGTAATTTTTTTCTTTCAATCTGTTTATGTGGTGTATTACATTGCTTGATTTTCTTATATTGAACCATCCTTGCATACCCAGGATGAAACCCACTTGGTCATGGTATATAATTCTTTTGATATGTTGTTGAATGCAATTAGCAATTATTTTGTTGAGGATTTTAGCATCTAGGTTCATTAGAGAAATTGGTCTGTAATTTTCCTTTCTTGTGGTATCTTTGTTTGGTTTTGGTATTAGGGTAATGTTGGCATGATAGAATGAGTTAGGCAATATGCCTTCTACTTCTATTTTTTGGGAGTTTAAGCAGAATTGGTGTTAGCTCTTTCCGGAATGTTTGGTAGAATTCAGCTGTGAAGCCATCTGGTCCTGGGCTCTTCTTAGTTGGGAGGTTTTTGATGACTGAGTCTATCTCTTTACTTGTAATTGGACTGCTGATTTCATCAATTTCTTCTTTCATCAATGTAGGCTGTTTGTGAGTTTCTAGGAACTTGTCCATTTCCTCTAAATTATCATTCTTGTTGGTATATAATTTTTCAAAGTATCCTCTTATGATACTCTTTATTTCTGTGGGGTCAGTAGTGATATCCCCTTACTCATTCCTTATTTTGTGTATTTGCATCTGTTCTCTCTTTTTCTTTGTTAGTCTGGCTAAGGGTTTGTCAATTTTATTGATCTTCTTGAAGAACCAGCTTTTGGTTTTGTTTATTGTTACAGTGCTTTCTTATTCTCTATTTCATTTAGTTCTGCTCTAATCTTTGTTATTTCCTTCTTTCTACTTCCTTTAGGTTTAGTTTGTTGTTGTTTTTCCAATTCCTCCAAGTGTGCTTTTAGGTCTTCAATTTTAGCTCTTTCTTCTTTTTAAATATATGTATTTATGGCTATGAACTTCCCTATCAGCACAGCTTTCGCTCATCCCATAGGTTTTGATATGTTGTGTTGTCATTTTCATCAGTTTCAAGGTAGTTACTGCTTTCATTTGAGATTTCCTCCTTGACCCACTGTTTGTCTAAGAGTGTGTTGTTTAACCTCCATATCTTTGTGCCTAATCTGTTTCTGTGGCCCTAGTGATTTCCAATTTCATTCCATTGTGGTCAGAGAAATTACTTTGTATAATCTCAATCTTTCTGAATTCATTGAGAGTTGTTCTGTGGCCTAGCATGTGGTCTATCTTGGACTATGATCCATGTGCACTCGAGAAGAATGTAAATCCTGCTGTATTTGGGTGTAGTGTTCTGTATATGTCTCTTAAGTCCAGGTCCTCCAATGTATTGTTCAGAGCCTTTGTTTCTTTGTTGATTCTCTGTCTAGATGTTCTGTCTAATGATGATAATGATATACTAAAGTCCCCCACTATAATTGTAGAGGCATTTATCTCTCTACTTAGTTTTTCCAGAGTTTTCCTCATGTATTTTGAGGCACCCCGATTGGGTGCATAAATGTTTATGATTGTTCTCTCTTCTTGAGAGATTACCCCTTTTACTAATATATAGTGTCCATCTTTGTCTCTTACAATAGTTTTGCATTTAAAGTCTATTTTGTCTGATATTAAAATAGCTACTCCTGCCCTTTTTTAGCTATTGTTTGCTTGTAAAATTGTTTTCCAGCCATTCACTTTCAGCGTCCTTGAATCTCTGGGTCGAAGGTGGGTTTCTTCTGACAGCATATAGATGGATCATATTTCCTTATCCATTCTGCCAATCTGTGTCTCTTGACTGGTGAATTTAATCCATTAACATTCAGCGTTATTACAGGCAATGAATTTCTTACTTCAGCCATATTTTCTTGGGGTTAATGTATGTCATATGTTGTTTTTAGTTGTTTTTAAACTCTCCTCCAACTCTCTCTCTCTTGTTTTTTCCTTTCAAGTTGTAGAACTTCCTTTAGTATTTCTTGAAGTGCAGGTTTCTTATTGGCATACTCTATTAATTTCTGTTTATTTGTGAATATTTTGAAGTATCCATCATTTTTGAATGCCAGTTTTGCTGGATAGGGAATTTGTGGCTGGAAGTTTTTTTTCCTTTAATCCTTTGACTATGTCATACCACTGTCTTCTTGTCTCCATGGTATCAGATGAGAAATCAGCACTTAATCTTATTGTGCTTCCCATGTATGTGATGGTTCTCTTTTCTCTTGCTGCCTTGAGTATTTTCTCTTTGTCTTGAGCATTGGACATTTTGACAACTATATGTCTTGGAGTTGGCCTGTTGGGATTTATACTGTTTGGGGTGCGCTGTGCTTCCTGGATCTGCACATCCATCTCTTTCATTGGGGTTGGGAATTTTTCAGCCATTATTTCCTTCAACACTCCTTCTGTTCCCTTTTCCTTCTCTTCTCCTTCTGGGATGCCCATAATGCATATGTCTGTGTGTTTTGTGGTGTCGGTTAAATCCCTGAGTCCCTGCTGGATTTTTTCTATCTTTTTGTCTATTTGTTCTACTATCTGTTTGATTTCAGATGTATTGTCTTCCACATCACTAATTCTTTCTGCTGCCTGTTCAAATCTGCTGTCATCTGAATCCAGCGTCTTTTTTATTTCTTGGATTGTGCCATTGATCATCATCATATCCATTATTTTTTTATGTATGTTTACAATTTCTTCAGTATGTTCTCCCAGTATCTTCTTAATATCCTTAATCTCTTTCTTGACTTCATTAAGTTGGTCCATGATATTTGTTTGAATCTTTGATTAGTTGTTCAATGTTCTGCATCTCTTCCTAGTTTTTAGTTTGTTCATTGGACTGGTCTATGTCTTCCTGTTTCTCAGTGTGGTTTGTAATTTTTTGTTGCCTTCTAGTCATCCTTTTATTTTGATGGATTTATTTAGTTGATTAGCTTTTCTCTCTGCTCTAGAGTTTTATTTAGCTGGTGGTTCTGTGTGTGTATTAAGTTTTCTCTTTGACACTTTTTCTTCCTATTTTATTTCCTTGCTTCTTTCTATGTTCCCTTGAAGGCAAAAGATTAGGGCCAGAGTAATCGAAAGATGTGAGAAATGGAGAAGGATAATAGTAATATTGATAAAAGTTAGAAGAGGGGCTGTATAAGACTTAGTGAAATGAATATTTAGCTCATGTAGGCAGTGTAGAGTAATAAGAAAAAAAATGGAGTAGCTACAATGGACTAGGAAACCAAATAGAGGAATATATAATGATTTAAAAGGCTAGAATGATGAGGAGGGGGAGAAAGTGTAAAGAAAGGGCTGAAAGGGAAAAGTTAATATTAATTTAAAAAGAAGAAAACAGAATAGATAGAATAGAAATTGACACCCTTATGTTGTGAGCTAATGAAAAAACGTGGTATGTAAGAATCACAACAGAAAGCAGAAGGCAGAAAGATGAAGGAAGGAAAAGAGATAGCTTGGGACACAAAATCAATATAGACAGAGGATCGGAAATCACTGAAGAAGAAGCACAGCAAAGAAGAGACAAGCTAGCAGCACCTAGTTTTAAAAAAAATGAAAGAAAAAAGAAGGGGGGTAGGAAAGAGGAAAGAAAAGCAAGAGACAATAAGTAAACAGAGAAAAACCAAACAACTACACAGGCAAGCGGTCAAACAAATCTAAGGAAGAACAGTGTTCCTTCTTGGGCCCTTGTGGAGCCTCTCAGCCTGCTTGTGTTTATCAATCAATTGTATCAAACTAAATTAAAAAGAAAAATTCATTATTTTATTTAGTTAGTTAGTTAGTTAGTTATTTTGGTGAAATAAGGGACCCAAAAGAAGCCCTCTTCTAGACCACCCCCTTCACCGAGGGGACCCTAACTAGGCTCGTGGAAATTAATCAAGCACTTCCCACTTCCTGGCCTCCCCAGGGGAGCTGAAGCTCTGATGCTTGTCTGTGCAGAATGATGAAATTGGGCTGACTCCGCCCCCTCTGGAGCCAAGCCTGAGTGTCACCAGGCTGCTGGGTAAATCAGGCTTCCTCAGTAGATTTGCCTCTCCCCTCAGCCTGGCGCTGCTTCAAGCTGGCTTATCTGCTCCCCAAAGCTATGAGGGGGTCCAGGCAGCCAAATCCACAGAAAGGGAACCCCTCTCAACCCTTCTCCAGAACCCTTCCACTCTCGGAGAACACTCCCTCTCACCGGGTTGCCGGCGGGAGTCGTGGCTCAAACTAGCCTTTTTCCTTGAAGGTGGGGCTCAGCTGTCTGTGTTAACCTCCATGGGCAGGGTTAAAACTCATGGATCTCTACCGAGCAATCCATGCTGTCGAGCCGCCTCCAGATAGATGTCCCAAGCTTCTCGCTCCGTGCGCCCACAGCACAGATCCCCAGGCAAGACCCTGTCCCCAATCAGCCATCCTCATAGAGAGTGAGTCAACGAGTGCCCTCCTAAACTGACGCCATCTTCCCCTTTCTTTTTTAAATCAATTTTTCTTGGAGTTCTCTTCAACAGCCCACCTTTTTGTGATCCTCTCATTTGTATTTTTTGTATTCATTTCTGTTAATTCTTATTGTATTTTTTCTTCTCTTATATTGTTTTAGGTGTAGCTACTATATTTGTTTATTGTTCTTTTTCTCATTTCTTAGGTTAGATGCTTAGTTTATTATTTTTCAGCAATTCTTTTCTAATATAGTAATTTACGGTTGTCAATATGTTTCAAATTATCACTTTTGCTCCATCCTACAACTTTTATTATTTAGCATTTTTATTATCATTCAGTTTCAGGTTGTTTTCTTCTTCAAATTTCCACTTGTTTTCTTCTTTAGAGCATGTTACTTCAAATTATTTTTATAGTTTCCAAAAGTATGTTTAAAATTTTATCTTTTTTGTTATTTAATGTCATACTAATTGGATTGCAGTAAAAGAGCATGGATGTTAATGTGGTATGGGAGGTGCGGGGAGTGGGGCATATGGGAATCTCATATTTTTTTATGTAACATTTTATATATTTAAGTACCTTTTAGAAAAAGAAAAAAAAATATATATATATATAAAAGCATGGACGTAAGATATAGTTTCATCACCCCAGGGCTAATATTAGCATTTACTCCTTTTCTTTCCTTATTTGCTTACATCTTGCCACTTTAGCCCTGGTTTTAGCTCACTGTTCATTTTTATTTATATATGTATTTACTGGTCTTGGGAAATTTCCCTGCATTACAATATTTGAATCCAGAGTTCTGTTATTTTCTACTGGTGGGGCCCTTCCTAACATCTGTTTGATATCTAGTGAACTCTAACAATCCTCTCTGACCACATTTTGAAAATGTATTCACAATGTCAAATTAAAATATAGGGCATTAAAAAGTTGGAAATGTTGTCCAATATTTTGACTTTTTCAGGCTACTCAACTATTTCTTGTTCCCCAGCTGCATGCTAAGGGCAGAGTAATGCATGCCACTGGTCTAAAGAGATTTGCTTCAGCTAAGTTTGTTTAATTTCAGGCTCACACCATCTCTGGTGTAGGTAATTATGTATATTGATTTAGAAGATCTTCTTTTCTAGCTCTTAGTAGTGAAAGACAAGTAAATAGGATAAATGGTATTGTCAAACTTTTCTTGGCTGCATAAAGAGGTGATAGGAATAGATGGGCTCTAAGATGCCTTTCAGTTGCATTTTCAGAAAATATGTCAGTCTAAAAACAAGAAAAAAATATTCCCCATGGGTTGCCTACCAGTGGATAATTGAGAGTTGAGTAAACATTGCATTTTTCTCTCTGTTAATGGAGTAGCAACTTGCAAGATATCTTTTTCCCCCTTCGGTTCTTACAACAATCTAATGCTGCCCTCACATCACTAATAATTGTTATTGTATCTACTCTGTCATTTACAGATTGAGATTTAGTGCCATCTTTGTTAATATATGCAGATGGATAATCCATCCCTAAAACCAAAGTTCAAGAATGTACCGTTGGAACAGAACTCCAGGGACAGACAATAGCTCATCTTGCAGGCCATAACCAGACAGTCCAGAAAGAACAGGTTGATTGAATTGAAGCAAATTTGACTGAGGGATATTTATGAAGTTAGAAAACAGGAAGAGGAAATTAAGTTTGTAAGGTTAAGAAAATACAAAGAGTGGCCTTGCAAATAATGGTTGTGGTCTGTGAAAACTAGTACTGAAATAGTGTTTGTGAAAAATACGGGTGGTATTTGGATGCAAGTTGCAGGGAAAAGTTAAGATCTATATAATTTAGTACTCAGAAAAGAATATTTTTTTACAAATCTTTAAAAAGGGTTATGGAAGCTTAGGAAATATAATTATGTTATATAATACATAGGTAATGGTCCTATATATGTTGTATATATTTTATATACATGTATGTAATGGTCTCCCAAGAATATATCATTTCCTCTTTTTTTAAAAGTCCTGAAAAATGATTTTTTTCTACTCAGAATAATTTGAATTTAATTGTAGAAGTGAAATACAAGAGAGTCCTCAATGCTTATCCCCAAAGAACATTGCAGGGTCTTAAATATACCCATATCTAAAAAAACTTTAGAAAATAAAAATTGAAATTGTTCATATCTGATATCAGATTCATAGGCCATTTATACATGTAACCACTATTGGCTTTAAATATTATATAATAATGTAATATAAATTGGGATAATTATACAGACAATAACTTCACTTCATAAAAGTTAGTAAAATTATTCATGAGTGATGGACTTGTAAGAATCATATTACTGTAAGGTACAAAAATTTAATACATATTTTTCAAATTGAAAGGTTGAAATATACATATAGGAAGGACTAAGCAGCATACCTATATTCTTGTTAAATAGGTAATAATAAATCAAAATCAATCTCTGCCTTTAACTTTTTGGAAGTAAATGAAGTTGGTGTCTTTTTCCTTTCAGGTATGAAAATTCTTGTTCATTCTCAGTATTCAGTTATAACAGAAATCTTATAATGTCTAAAAGAGAGAAAAATATCTAGATATTTTATCTTATAGCACTAGTGGCTAAAATAGAGACTCTATATAGTCCTTTTACGAAGCAGCTCATTCTTAAACAGACTGGGATTTTCACAGATCACTCAAAGAAGTTTCTTTTTGAGTACCAATTTTTTTTTTTAATGGGAAATGAATCTAGAGTAATAGCAGCATTGTTTGTCATTGTCCTCCTGTGATTGTTAGCAATGCATCCTTGCACATATTGTTTCAGACAAAAAATTCGTATTTTGCATTAGAAGAGGATAATTAGGCAATAAGATACAAAAGCGAGTGTGGTTATCATGAGATAAACACACACATGGGGTGTTATGAGGCACAGCCAAGTGTCTGTAATCCCTCTAGGGTATGATTATCTCGTGATAACCACATATCCTGGAGTTGCCTTATTGCTATTATAAAATATCTTTATTATAGGAAGAAATGTGCATTTTTGTTCAGAAAGAAGACGGAGCTGGCAATTTAGAATGCTGAACAGCAGTTTCAGCTGAGCTATGTGGTTTACATAGATTAATCTATCCCATTGGAATGTTTCCTTAGCCAAAAAAAATGTTCCCTAAATCCAAGCAGTCATAATCTGTAGTGATGTGCAGCTATTTGGAGCATTTGAGAAATTCCCTGCCTGGTTCTTAGGCTGTTGGTTGATGGTTGCATGAGGTGAATGCTGAGACGCACAATGACAAGACAATCTATACACGCAATGTTCTGGAAACTTATCCTGGGAACCCAAATGCGATTGATGCAAATGTAAAAATTCCATGCCACAATTTTATCTGGCTTCTCAATCCAAATAAATATTTTAAATTCCTTAGGAAAACAGCATATAACAACAGAAACCTTGGTAAAGGAGAGAATTATTAAGGTGGAAACATGGGGGATGGGATGAGACTTACAAGGTTAAGGAGGAGTTGATTAATCCCCCAGATTACAAATTTGAGGCCAATAGGCTGTAGGAACTGATGGTGTTAAACTTGGAGAAATGAGGGCCAGGGAAATTATAGCATACATTCATAAATACCTGAATTATAATCATATGCAAAAAGGAGTGGATGTATTCTCTATGGCTCCAGAGACAGAATTAATTTAACTGAAAATCTTGGGGAAACAGATTTCATTTTATAAGAAAAAGCTTTTCAAATCTGAGTGTTAAAAATGTAACTTTCTTTCTTGAAAAAAAAAAAACGAAACAAAACAAAACAAAAGCAAAAGCAAAATGATGTCGAAGCAAAGACTGAATGATATAATAAAGGGGATTCCTTCATTAGAGAATGTTCCTCATATCTCTAAAATTGATTCTACAATAAAATAAAATTTATGACACACATAAAACCTGAGAAGATTCGATGTCACCAAATATGCAAGGACTATAAAGAAATTGTGAATCCAAAACATTTTGCAGCTACCTTCTAATAGGAATAGAAATAAGTAGCTCCAGTATTCATCATGTGTGTTTAGTTATACTAAATGCATTAGCCTGAAACAATTATATTGGGACATCCCTGAATGCCTATGTGTTAAGGTGATATGAATCCTATTTATTAAAAAAATTACAATCCTCTTTTCTGTGAATCTGATCTGTTATTAATCTAATATTCCAAAACCATGAGGAGGGGCAGTCAATATTTTATTTTGATAAATTTCTATAGTGATTAAGCAAACTGATGGGTAAAAATCAGCAATGCATCAGTTTGTAAATTTCAATACTTATATTTATGTTTAGGCACTCAAATCCTTAGGGAAAAAATCCAGAGAATTTAGCCCAGATGTGGTACTTGCACAGTAGTCACCAAAATGTGTCAACTCTAATATAATGCTGTTGTTTAATATGGACTATGGAAATCTCTGTAATTGATTTGATTGAATTAAAAAATCTAAGAATATGTTCCATGCATTTTTAAATGCAGCAAAGCTAGTAATTGTTTTAAATATAAAAATAAATTGCATCTGGAGATCTCCTACTCAGCCATGGTGAGGCTTTATTGGTTTCTGTATTTCGCTAACTGATATGCTTTCATGTAAAATCAATACTTTGCAGTCAAATATATTTTGCATTGTTATGTTGTGGGTTCCATAAGCTAAAATAAATTTCTGATGTATAACTCCAAATCTTTATTTTACCATAAAACTTGCCATGGGGAAAATTTAAAGGGGCACCCTTTGTTTTCTAAATATGCAACAGCATCTTTCACATAATTGACAATTGTTTCAACGGAATGCTATCATTTCTAGTCTAAATCCCCATCTTTTAATTTAGCCCTAGGCCATACCTTTTAAAGAAATTGCCATCCATGAAATATCAGATGCTTCAACAGGGCCAGACTTGTGTACCTCCCTAGTAGAGCTGTGTGAAAAATTTCACACCTACACTGAAACTGCCAAAATATGCTTCTTCACTCTTTTCAGTACCAAGGGGAAAACATATACTTTTTCCCTTTGGGCAGTTTTGACAGTTTTAATACAAGTGAAAAGCAGGTTTTGCCAGCATAAAAAAGGGAAATAGGAAGAAATCTTGAAATTATAATGTGAGAGCCTCATAGTTTTAGGAGGAGGTGGAGGAGAGAGGAAACTGACAATCCACACTAACACTTTGTCTTATCCAAGGCTGACCACATGATCAGTGGTGTTCACTAGCTTGCTGGCGAAGGCAAGGGAAGGAAGCTAGACATTTTAAGGGGAAAGCCAACACTAAATGAAAATAATTTTTAACTGGCAATAAAAGCTTGAGTCTTCCGCAGCATTTTCCTTCCCTTTGCGTTAAATCGTAAGCAAAGCCAATTACTACTACGAATCTATCACACCTTGCCAACCTTCCTCCCTTCCCCCATGTCAACATTCAGAAATCTTCCTTGGCTTTAAGGAGAAAGATAAAGGCCAACTATTATAGCCCTAAGACATTCTATTGTCCCATGGGACATCACCCTTTCTTCTTCACTTTCTTTTTCTTGAAATTTTTTGAGAAATTCTACACCTCTGCAGAAGGGGGAAAAAAGCTTCTTGCTAAAAGGTTTTTAAATGGAAAATTGTCATTTCTGATGACCACTTTCCTCAATCACTGCAATCCCAAAACACTCAAAAGGTTTGGAAAAAAAATAGGTCTCAAAAATACATATAGATGAAGCTCAGGGGATTCAGCCAAGCAGAGAATTCTTCTGGACCCATGAATTCCTATAGCATTTTTACACTCTTTAGTCATGCTTTAAAACAATTGAACACCCAACATAAACATCAAGTCAATGGAAAATCAAATGTGCTGAACCGTTCTGCATCCTCCCATACTCATATGGTAGAATACTATATTTTCAGAACACGTGGAATGAATTTTAACTTGACTCTTATGTGGAAGCCTGCCCTACATGCAGTTCAAAGCATTTACATAAAGATGCATTTTTTGTCACTTTGAAGATAAGGTTACTGTGCACTGAGAGACAAAAATTGATGAGACTTTTAGAGGAAGAAAAGAAGGGCCTTTCATCTTCCTTGGCTTTTGTAATAGTCTTTGGATAATTCTGTGTTCTGTATTTATAATTTAGAGAAAATTGCTGATCAATGTATTTTAGGAATTGCCCTCTGGGTTATTTTATTCTTTGTCCATTAAATAAGATGAAAATAGTCATTTGAGTAAATGCTATTTTATTTAAACTTTTCTGTACATAATCACTATAGACTGTTGAATTTATGAAACTAGCACCTAGGTATAAGCTATGCCACTTGCCATTACTTTTCAGGTGAGGGGTACAGATGGGAGTAAAAATGTAATAGTTTTCTAAGGACAAAAACTAACCTTGTACTCTCATTCAAAGCTGCAGGTCAACTTTCTCTTTTGAGCGCGACTTCCAAGCAACCATCTTCCAACACAATGGTTTGGTTCTAGGAATTAGGCAACATGGAGAGTGCCCTGTCAAAGCCAATGGTGACTTCCATGGAGTTATCTCCTGCTACTCTCCTCTACTGGAGTTGGACCTCCAATCTGATAATGCTGGCTCCAACCCAACATTATTCCTGATGCCACATATACTATTCTGGTGCTACCATTGGAACTGCTTCTGTGGTTACTGCCTCAGCTGTACAACTTGGAAAGTTGCACCCACCTAACTCTGCACTGCTCTTTCCTTTTCACGTCTTACAGATCTGGGGTGGAAAATGTTGTTTTTTGGTGAAAACGTTTATTTTATTGTTCCTTGAAGACTCAGATACATGTGCATAGGGGATGAGATAACAGAGAACTATGATTGGCAGACTCGATGCTATTCTTGGCACAGTTCCTTGCTTCCAATGATGAGGACATGCTATAGCACTAACCCTTTGAGCCTGCCTTCCCCTTAGGACAATTTCCTTTCCAAATGCCTCCCTCTGCTCATTCCTACTCTTCAATACCCACACATACACCCATTATACAGATACAGTTTTGCCAAGAGTGGCAGAGACTGCTAATTTACTCCCAGTTTTCATTTGTTATAGAACCTCCCCAACCACCCACCCCTGAATTTCAGCAGGGCATGTGGCAAGTCATCTAAACACTATATTTCCCAGCTTCTGTTTTGGATAGTTGTGGCTAGGCAACTAAGTTCTTGCCGATGAGTATGACAAGAAGGGAATTTTAAGATTTTGACCCTAAAAATGATTGCAAATTCCCCCTCCCCTTTCTTAGCTGCTTCCTCCTGGCTGGGAACAGAGATGGAAGTCACATATTAGGATGGCAAAGAGGACCCAGCAACCTGGGCCCTATGTAGCCTATAGATGAAGCTACGTAGCTCTAGATTGTTCATCTCTGAATTGCTACATGAGGGAGAGAGGGACTTCTAAAGTGTTCGTTCCACTCTATTTTTGAGTATCTTTGTTATAGCATATTGACCTGTACTCTAATTAATATATTAGGTTTGAAATGAGAGGAGGCATTCAATATGCATTTTGCCATATACCTGTAAGTGTAGTAAATTAATGAATTCAATTAATTTTCATCTATGTTTTGGCAGGAGAGATCTGGGGGGAAATAATTCCATAAGTTATATCACTGAAATGTTAACAGAAGCCTGAATACCTTTGGCAATTGCACAAACATCTCAAGATGAACAATTAGGTTGGACATGAAAATAGAGTGCATATGCAAGGACTTTGTGGACCATACATTGTTAATTACATTATTATTATTTCCCTGATATATTTGCATTTTAGCCTGTCCATACCTGAACAGAACATATTTCTGCTAGTATTTTAAACATATTTTAATAATCAGACAATGGTAGAATTTAATGGTGCATTCATTCATTCAATATATATTTGTGGACTGCATACAGAAGGCCCTGATGGAGTCATGTATCACAGATGGACAACCATAATAGAGTCCCTGAAAAACTGACTGAAATGTCATATATGCCTGAATTCAGATGAATATTCACATAAGGCACTAACATATGTCAAAAGAGAGCATATTTCCAAATTCCACATTTGTTGACCTGTGCTTATATATATGGAATATATGCATCTAGAAAAAATATACAGGACAAATGAGGATACTTCTTGAGAGGTTTATAGAATGTTATTTGAAAAATCATAAAGAAACAACAACAAAACTAATGACTAGTTTAAAGTATAATGGAAAGGGAAGAGAATGGTATTTTTATGGAGTTGCATAAGGTAGGGAAATCATTTTTCCCTATTTGAAATCTATGGGAAACATTTTTAATGTTGCAAACCTCTTTGTATGTGTAGCTAAAAAAAAATGGCCTTGTCTTTTCATGAAAATAAACTGGTTAAGCCTGTGAAATGTTCATTGATCTAAGTGGATGGGTCTGAGGGGAAGGGCTTGTCAGCTGGGACAGCTTATCAGAAGAGAGTTGTTCTTCCCACCCCCTCCTTCCTATTTATTCCTAAACCAGGGAAAATTCCCCTGGGAGCATTGAGGCCTCAGAGGGAACATTGCAGAGACTCAAGAGATGAGAAACGGTTTGTAAATGAGCATTTAAAACATGAAAACACTCTTGTTTTTAAAGCCAATGAGTATAAAGTACCAGTGGGAGACATGAGTTGACAGCTGGGACTCTTCATCCGTCTGGCCAAGAGATTCTGAGTCAATTGCTGACGGATGAAAAGTAGGGCTGGGAGAGCTAGGTCCTGTCAGAAACTGCTCACAATTCCTGGGCTTGCCATTTCAAACCAAATTCAAACCTTCCAGAGCTTGAGATTAAAGAGAATGTTTACAGAAAAATAAAAGAGGCTTGAAAATGCTTATTAAGAGGCATCTTAGAAATTGTTATAAAGCATCATCTGTGATGATTTACATGCAAATGAATAAGAATGTGCTTGGCATACATTATGCAGAGTTTTCAGATTTTGTATCAAATCCATGCTGATCATGGTTAAAAAAAAAAAAAAAAAAAAAAAAAAAGCATACATAAAGCCACTAGGGAGTTTCAAGAAGCATGAATGGCTTATCCGTCCTTAGTTTGAAGCAGAGGAGGGATAATGGAAGACACATGAATGCTTTTTATGCAGTCACTTCAGGACAACTTTTCCTCCCAGGGCTACATTCTGAGTCCAAAGGCAGCTCCAGAGGCTCCCAGAAACATGAGATCCTTTCAGAGCTTTAGGTTTGTATTGGAGAAACCTCAAGCTGGAATTTACACCCCCCCAACCCCCGTGTAGAAATTTCCAATGGCTTTAGTTTTGTTCCAGTGTTTCCTGAGGTCTGCACTACTTCTCCCAGGAGTTTGTAGACTTCCCATATGGTCTCTGTTCTGAGATGAGCTCTCTCAGTGGCAGGGCCAGAAGCAGGATCATGGGCTTTTGCTAATCTTAGTCTGAATTACCAAAGACCTTTCCCAAGTTCAGGAAATTGACACAGAGTATATGATGTAGATAAATGTAAATAGAGGCAAAAGTTGCCATGACTAGAAAGCCGTGACAAAGTTTTATAAGCTAAAATCCGTCACTTGGAAAATTTATGGAACTACTGAGTTCCTATCTAATGCCAAATGACTAATGGTCAGCACAAAAATATGGGTCCCAGAATTACCCAAAAAAGTGCTTTTCTATCAAATCGACACGATCTGCAAATTTGTGCATTATCTAACATGGCACCACCAGAGCATCAGGCAGTACCCATCCCTCTGGTCTCACATAATCAGTCTACCAATTGTTGGCTTTTCTCTTTCATAGCCTCTTCTCAAAGCAGTAACTTCAGTTCAGGGCCAGGGCTAACAATGAAGAAAAATATGAAGTAAAAAAAATTTACTTTGAATGTGCACTCCTTCCTCTTCCCACTTCTCCTTCCATGCACTTGTTCATATTTGTTCTTTTTTAGAGCACATATCTTCCTATCTCAGGTGAATTTCCTTATATTTAAAAATAAGAGTTGTACTTAAAATATTATTGCTATGCTTAAAAATAAATAGGCACAGGACAACCAGCAAGATAGCAGCAGAGTAAAGACCTCCAAGAATCAGCTCCTGCTCCGGAGCAGTTGGTGATCATACACAATTATCTAGAGCACTTATTTGGGGGCTGCAGGAGACTAGAAGTGCATCCTGCAATATCATTGAAAGAATGGAAGGAGGAGACTGCCCATCTGCACAGAGGATTCCTAAATAGAGCACTCCACGCCATGGAGGCCCATGCCCATTCTCCACTGGAGGCACAAGCCACCTCAGGAGCTGTTCCTTGACTGGAATTGGAAGCTCCATTTCCTAAAACAGGGGAGGAAGAGACGGTTGGGCACCAGCTTCAGCTACTGATTAGTAAATTCTGCTGGCTAAAGTATAATCCTAAGAACAGCTAAAGTTTGAATTTGTCCAAGTCAGAAAAAGGCCGGTGGCTGCCATCTTAACTTTAGCACCACCTTTAGCAGGGAAGAAGCTGATGGGCTCTGCACCAGCCTATCCAGGTAACTGCAGGTACATTTAGCTGGCACAGATTGAATAATTGTAAGTCTGACAGGGCAACTGTGGTCATCTTGGACCTGCAGTGTGTAGATTGCTGCCCACATGTGCAGCTCCATCCCTGCCCTGGGCAGGGGAGAAAGGAGGTGTAAAGCATCAATCTCTCTGGGCAACTACAGTCTAGACCAGCATGAGTTGGATTATTCCACATAACTGTGGCTCTGTCCCTACCCCTGGCAAAGGAGAAAGTTGGGAGAAGCTTCTTTGGTCCTTGGGGCAATGAGGGTAGCTTGAGCCTCCAACAGCTTATAGCACCAACTACATCCTTGGCTCCTACCTCACAACCAGCAAGGGAGAAAGGGCAGGAAGCCCTAAACTAAAGAGAAAACTGCACCCAAAATAAATACTCTAGTAAGCCAGATGCCAAGACACCAACAAAAAATTACAATCCATACCAAGAAACAGAAAGATATGGCCCAATTAAAGGAAAAAGATAAGCCTCCAGATGACATAAAGGAGTTGAGACAACTCATCATAGATGTTCAAACAAATCTCCTTAATAAATTCAATGAGATGGGTAAAGAAATTAAGGATATTAAGAAGATACTGGATGAGCACAATGAAGAATTTATATATCATTTTGCAAATGTTTGTATGTATTGTGAGAATTTTGATTTTTACCCATAATTAAAAATAAATAAATAAAAAATAAAAATAAAAATGTTCCCACGTGACTGAAACTTTGATGTTAGACATACATTTCAAAAAAAAAAAAAAAGAATTTGAAAGCATACATAGAAAAATAGCAGATCTTATGTGAATGAAAGGTGTAATAAAGGAAATTAAAAATACACTGGAATCATATAATAGCAGATTTGAGGAGGCATAAGAAAGAATTGGTGAGCTTTAGGAAATGGCCTCTGAAAGTGAACATACAAAAGAATAGATAAAGAAAAGCTTGGAAAAATTTAAACAAGGTCTCAGGGAACTAAAGGACAGCAGGAGACATGCAAACATACGTGTCATGGGTGTCCCAGAAGGAGAAGAGAATGGAAAGGGGGCAGAAGGAATATTTGAAGAAATAATGGTAGAAAATTTCCCAACCCTATTGAAGGACATAGATATCCATGTCCAAGAAGCACGACGTACTCCTATCCAAAAAAATCTGAATAGACCAACTCCGAGACACATACTAATCAGAATGTCAAATGCCAAAGACAAAGAGAGAATTCTGAGAGAAGCAAGAGAAAAGCAATGCATAACATATAAGGAATACCCAATAAGATTAAGTGCTGATCTCTCATCAGAAACCATGGAGGCAAGAAGACAGTGGTATGATATTTTTAAGATACTGCAAGAGAAAAACTTCCAGCCAAGAATCTTATATCCAGCAAGATTGTCTTTCAAAAATAAGGGCGAGATTAGCATATTCACAGATAAACAGAAACTGAGAGAGTATGTAAAAAAGAAAACTGCTTTGCAGGAAATATTAAAGGGTGAGCAACAGCCTGAAAAGAAAAGACAGGAGAGAGAGCCCTGGAAGAGAGTCCAGAAATGAAGATTATATCAATAAAAGTAACTAAAAGTGTCAAAAGAGTGGTGAAAATAAAATAGGACAGATAAAACCCAAATATGCAGGAATAAACTTTACCAACGATGGAAAGCACTTGTATTCAGAAAACTACAACTCATTGTTAAAAGAAATAAAAAACAGACCTAAATAATTGGAAGAACATTCCATGCTCATGGATTGAAAGATTAAATATCATTAAGATGTCAATTCTACTCGAATTGATATACAGATTCAATGCAATCCTGATAAAAACTCCATGAGCATTTTTTAAATAATTGGAAAACATGATTGTCCAATTTATTTGGAAGGGTGAAGGGTCCTGAATACCTAGAAACATCTTTAAAAGGAAAAGCAAAGTTGGAGGACTCTCATCTCCGGACGTTAAGTTGTATTACCTAGCTACAGTGGTAAAAACAGCATGGTACTGGCATAAAGACAGACACATAGACCAATGGAACCGAATTGATGGTTAAAAAACAGACCTTCACATCTATGTTCAAGTAATTTTTGACTAGCTTGTCAAACCCACCCAGCTCGGGCAGAACAGTCCATTTAACAAACAGTGCTGAGAAAATTGGATATCCATAGCAAAAGAAGGAAAGAGGACACCTATACAAAAATTAAGTCAAAATGAATAAAAAACCTAAATATAAAAGCTAGAACCATAAAGCTTCTAGAAGAAAATGTAGGAAAATATCTTCAAGACCTGGTGGTAGGTGGTGGATTCTTAAAGGAGATAAGAGGAGGATTGAGATGGACTACTGATATTTAATATAGTTAGAAGTTTTTATTAGCTTTGCTGTAAAAGTGTGGAAATGTACAGAGTTGATGGTAACATATTATAGTAACAGCTGGTTTATAAATGGGGATGTGGCTGAAAAGGGTAGTCTAGGGATATAAATGCCAATTGACAGAAAGCTAGAGGATAATCTAGGGACTGAATAGCACAGTAAACCCAGAGGTGGATGAGAATAGTGGTTGATGGTATAGATGCAAGAGTGTCTTTTGTGAGCTAGGGCAGATGTACATCACTATTGCAGAGTGGTGGGAATGTGGAGAAGTATGGGAAAAATACAACTGGAGTGACCTATGGAGTGTGGTTAACAGTAATAATGTAATATTCTTGCATCTATGCCAAAGATATACTGTGTTGATACTGGGGGAGTATGGAAAATGTGTGCCAAATGTATGCTGTGGAACTGGTAATAATCAGAAGATATTATCTCATAATCTGTAACAAATGTTCCACCCTGGTGTGGTGTGTTGAAAGAGGGGTGTTGTTTGGGAATTCTGCACATGTGCATGATTGTTTTGTAAGTTTACAACTTTTGTCATAAAAATATATTTAAAAAATAATAATAGGGTGGGTTGGGGGGGAAATACACCAAATATAAGATAAGTATTATAATTAGTAGTAAGATTTTGACAAAATTCTTTCATAATTTGTAACAAATGTCTCACAACAATGCAAGGTGTTGGTGGAGGGTTGCTGTATGGGACCCCTGTATGATGTTATGAATGTTTGCTTTGTAGGTTCACAACTTTTACTATAAATTTGTTATTCATATATGTTCATGTATAAATGATATAAATAATAATAGGGTGGTTTGGGGGGAAATACTTTGGTTAGTAGTAATATTTTGAGGATGCTCTTTAATAATTAGTTAAAAATGTTTCACAACAATTCAAGATATTGGTGGTAGGGTGAGGTATGAGAGTCCTGTATGATGTTATATATGTTTGTTTTGTAAGTTCACAACTAATACTATACACTTATTGTTTATGTATATTCATGTATGAATGATATATTTCAATAAATTTTAAAAAAAGATAAATAGGTTTCTTTTTTGTATTAGTTTCCTATGTCTACTATAACAAATTAGCATAAATGTAGTGCTATAAAACAACACAAATTTATTATCTTACAGTTCTAGAGATCAGTAGTCCAAACTGGGATTCACTGGGCTAAAATCAAGGTGGCTATAGGCTTGTATTCCTTCTGGAAGCTGTAGGGAGAATCTGTTTCCTTCCCTTTTCCAGCTTTTAGAGGCTGCCCACAATCCTTGATTTGTGATCTCCTTTATTCATTTTCAAAAGCAATATTGGTGGGGAACAGATGTGGCTCAAGTGGTTGAGTGCCCACCTCCCACATGAGAGGTCCCAGATTTGGTTCCTGGTGCTTCCTGGAAAAACAAAAACAAACAACCAGCAAAACAAAACAAAAAACCCACTTCATGGAAGTCAATGTGGCTCAGTGATTGAGCACTGGCTTCCCACATACCAGGTCCCCGTTCAATCCCTGGCCCCTGGTACCTAAAAAAAAAAAAAAAAAAAAAAAAAAAAAGTGTGAATATTCTCACTCTCCTGATTTTGTGATAACCAGGGTAGGCTAAACATTCACTATATTAGAAACCATGCATGTGTCCCCAGACCTAGTTTTTCTCCCTAGGTCTGGTTTTTAGAATGCTGGTGATAAATTATGTTTGATCTATTATATGACCATCCTGTATGGGAAAAGACTGTAACTTTGGGTATCTTTGGTCAACCTTAAGAGATATAGCAGGGGGACGGTTGTGGCTCTGGTGGTTGAGCATCCATCTCCCATATGGAGAGACCTGGGTTCGACCCCCGGGACCTCCCAGTAAAAAAAAAACAAAAGAAAAATATCCGCGGGTGAGCCACCAGTCCCCGTGTGCGGGTGAGCCACCAGGCCTCGCAAGCCACGCAGCAAGATGATGACGTATCAAGAGAGTGACACAAGGGAGAGAGCCAAGATGAGATGCACTGAAAAATCTTGAACTAAGGTGGCGCAGGCGGTAGTAGGATGCCTCTCTCCCACATCAGAGGTTCTGAAGATCGAATATCAGTGAAGACAAGAGGAGAAGGATGAGAAGAGAGGGCAGGAAACAGACACAGAGAGTTGCCCAGTGAATGGACACAGAAACAGCAAAGACAGGGGGAGGGGTAAAAATGGATAAAAGTAAATAAATAAATCCTTAAAAAAATGTATAGGGGAGGAAAATTTGGACTATAGTTAGTAGTAATACTTTGACAATGCTCTTTCATGATTTGCTAACAAATGTTTCACAGCAATGCAGGATGTTTGTGTGTGAGGGGGGTGATGAGTGGGAGCCCTGTATGATGTTATGCATGTTTGTTTTGTAAGACCACGATGTTTACTGGACACTTATAGTTTATATATGTTCATGTATGAATGATATACTTCAACAAATTAAAAAAAAAAATAAAGTATATAAGTAATTTAAAACAATAAAACTGGCTCTAATATTTAAAAAATAAAAGAAGAAGCAGCAACAATATTGGTGGGTTGAATGCTTCTCATATTGAGTCACTCTGACTCTCCTCCCTTACTCTTTTACATATAAATTTTTGTATGATATCACTTATAAAAGATAAGCAAGCAATAGGCAAGAGATAAAAAATAGCAAATTCACAGAGATATAAAATAGATTATAGGTTATGAGGAGAAGGAGTGTTTGGAAAAATTAATAACTATAAAAAATAAAAATAACTAAAAATTGGGAGTTCTCATATATGCCTGGGGCAATTAAGAAAAACTTGATGAAAGTGATGGTCTTTGAAAGTGATAGCATTTGAGTTGATAATAGAATAAGAGGGTAGCTGCATCAGGTAGTATTTTAAGAAGATTAAATAGACGACAGCATAGAAGATGAATAGAAAAGAAAGGAAAAAACCAATTAGGAAGTTATTATGATATGTATGGTAAACAGGTTTAGAAGCTAGCTTATCTGAATTCCTACAAACAGAACTTAGAGTAGCTTAAATGCAATGTAGAATCTAGGGTGTTAGAAAAAAACAGCCTAATCAAACTTTACAAAAAATATAAAGATAAATATTAGATTAATATTTTGATTTGCATTTCCCTAATGGCTAATGATGTTGATCATCATTTCATATGTTTACTGGCAAGTTGTATAACTTCTTTGGAGGAGTTTTTGTTCAAGTCCTTTGTCCAATTTGCAATTGGGTTGTTTGTCTTTTGGTTGTTGCATTGCAAAAGTTGTTGATATAATCTGGATATTAAACCCTTATCCAATATATGGTATGCTATAATTTTCTCCCATTCTGTAGGTTGCATTTTCACTTTCTTAATTATTTCACTTAGTGAATGAATGTTTTTAATTTTGATGAAGTCAAATTTATCTGTTGTGTCTTTTGTTGCTCATTATTTTAATGTCTTTCTGCTTTAGTTTGCTAAAATCTGCTGGGAGCAATATACCAGAAATAGGTTGGATTTTACAATGGGGATTTATTAAGTTACCATTCTGAGGCCATGAAAGTGTCCAAACCAAGGCATCATCAGGAGATCCTTTGTCCCCAAGCTGCAGCTGAGGGCAATCAGACATATGGCAACATCTGCTGGTTTTTACCCTCTCCTCCAGGCTTTGTTGCTTTCAGCTTCTGTTAAAATGGCTCCCTATCAGCTTCTGTGTTCCATTGATTTCAGCTTCTGGCTCCCAGGGACTTCTCTCTCAGCTTTTGGGTTCTTGTCTCAGCAGCTTTTTTTCTGTGTCTGTGGCACTTTATTCCTTGGTTTATAAAGAACTCTAGTAAGAGGATTCAGACCCACCCTGGGTCATTAAAATAATCAAAGGCCCTTAACTGAAGTAACTTAATCAAAAGGTCCCACCTACAATAGGTCTACATGCACAGGAATGGATTAATCCAAAGGACATGATTTTCTGGAATCTACAAAACTTCAAGCTTCAACACATTTCTAAGAGTTCATTGTCAAATCCCAGGTAGTGAAGATTTATCCTAATGTTATCTCCTAAGAGTTTTGTTGTTTTAGCTTTTATATTTAAATCCTTGATCCATTTTGAGATTTTTGTATATGGTGTGAGGTAGGGGTCTAACTTCATTCTTTTGCATATGAAGGATATCCCATTTTCCCAGCACGACTTGTTGAACAGACTATTCTTTCCCAGTTGTAGGTGATTAGCATACTTGTAAAAAACAACAGGCTATAGATGTGTGGGTGTATTTCTGGACTTTGAATTCTGTTCCATTGGCTTATTTGTTTTTCTTTATGCAAGTACCACATTCTTTTGATTACTGTGGCATTATAGCACAATTTGAAATTGAGAGGGGTGTCTTCCAACTTTGTTCTTCTTTCTCAAAATTGTTTGGGTATCAAGAGCACCTTACATTTCCAGATGAATCTGAGGCTGGGCTTTTCTATTTCTGCAGAAAAGGCTGCTGGAATTTTTATAGGGACTACATTGAAACTGACAATTTCCTTGGGTAATGTTGACATCTTGCTAATATTAACTTTTCCAATCTATGAATATGGAATGCCTTGCCATTTATTTAAGGTCTTCTTTAATTTCTTTCAGTAGTGTTTTGTAGTTTTCAGTGCATAAATCTTTAATATCTCTGCTTAAGTTTATTCCTAGATATAGCTTTTAGTTGCTACTGTAAGTTTTCTTAATTTCCTCTTCAAATTGTTCATTGCTAGTGTATAGAAACACAATTGGTTTTTTGCATGTTAATCTTGTATCCTGCTGCTTAGCTGAACTTGTTTATTAGCACTAATTGTTTTCTTGTGGATTCCTTTGAATTTTTCATATATAAATTTATTTTGCCTGCAAATAAAGGTAGTTTTATTCTTTATTACCTATTTAGATACCTTTTCTTTCTTTTTTCTTGCCCAATTGCTCTGCCTAGAACTTCTAGTACAATATTGAATAGTAGTGGTGAAAACTGGGCATCCTTTTCTTGTTCCTGATTTTAGGAGGGGAAAACCTTAAATCTTTCACCATTGAGTGAGTGATGTTGGCTGTGGGTTTTTCATAAATGGCCTTTATCAGGTTAAGAAAATTTGCTTTTTCCCATAGTTTTCTGAGAGTCTATATCAAGAAAGGGTGCTGGATTTGTCAAATACACTTTCTGCATCTATTAAGATAATCATTTTTTTCCCCTTTGTTCTATCTATGTGGTGTATTACATTGATTTTCATATGTTAAATAACACTTGCATTCCTGGGTTAAATCCCACTGGGTCATGGTTTATATTTCAGTTTCCTGGTTGCCAAAGCAAATACCATGCAATGGGTTGTTTAAACAATGGGAATTTATTGGCTCATGGTTTTGAGGCTAGGAGAATTCCAAAATCAAAGCATCATGAAGATGATGCTTTCTCCCAGAAGACTGTGGCATTCTGGGGCTGGCTGCTGAAATTTGGTGCTTGGCTTTCCTGGCTTCTCCCTTCTCTTCTGGGTTCTGTTGATACTCAGCAACTGGCTGCTCCCTCTGGCTATCTCTTCCTCTGTGACCTTTCCTTTAAGGCCTTCAGTATTAGGAATAAGACCCATCCTGGGCCAGTTGGGCCATACCTTAACTTAAGTAGCCTCATCAAAAGGTCCTATTTACCAGAGTTCATACCCACAGGAAAGGATTAAGTTTAAGAACCTGTTATTTTCTGTGGTACATAGCTCTAAATCAAAACAATATTTATACATAGTTTTTAATATGCTGTTGATTCAGTTTGCTAGTATTTTGTTAAGGGTTTTTGAATCTATATTCATAAGTGAAACAGGTCTGTAATTTCCTTTCTTGTGGTGTTTTTACTAGGCTTTGATATCATGGCAATTCAGTCTCATAAAATTGATTAGGAAATTTTCTTCCTCTTAAATTTGTTGGAAGAACTGGTGTTAATTCTTTAAATGTTTGGTAGAGTTTATCAGTGACGCCTTCTTGTCCTGGACTTTACTTCGGTAGATTTTTACTATTAATTCAATCTTTGTACTGGTTATAGGTTTGTTGAGGCTTTCTATTTCTTCTTGAGTCAATTTGGGACACACTTTTGTATTTCTAGAAATTTTTCTATTTCATCTATATTATCAAATTTATTGGAATACAGTTGTTCATAGTATTGTCTTACAATCCTTTATATTTATGTAAGGCCAGTAGATATCACTATTTTCATTTCTTATTTTAGTTATTTTATATTTTCTCTTTTTCTTTGTTATTCTGGCTAATGGTTTGTTAATTTTACTTATTTTTGTTTTGTTTATTCTCTCACTTGTTTTTATCCTCTATTTCATGTATCTCCTCTCTAATCTTATTTTCTTATTTCTGCTACCTTTAGGTTTACTTTGCTCTTCTTTTTCAAGTTCTTCAAGATGTTAACCTATGTTATTAATTTGAGATCTCTCTTCTTTTTTAGTAATTATATTCATCATGATAAACTCCACTCTGTGCACTGCCTTCACTGCATCCCATAAGTTTTGGTATGATGTGCCCGTGTTTTCATTCACCTCTAGTATTTTCTGACTTTCTTGTAATTTCCTCTTTAACTCATTGATTGTTTAAGAGTATGCTGTTCAATTTCCACATATTTGTAAATTTTCCTCTTTTCCTTCTGTTATTGACTTCTAGTTTTTTTTCCATTGTGGCTGGAGATGTTACTTTTTTATGATTTCAATATTTTTAATTTACTGAGACTTCTCTTGTGCCCTAACATATGGTCTATCCTGGAGAATGATCCATGTGCACTAGAGAAGAATGTGTACTTGGCTGCTGTTGGGTGAAGTATTCTATATATGTTTGTTATGTCTGGTTTTTTAAAAAAATAATATCATTAAAGTCTTCTATTTCTTTTTTTTTTTTCTTTTCTTTTTTTATTATGGGTAAAAATCAAAATTCTCACAATACATACAAACATTTGCAAAATGATATATAAATATATATGCATATATGTGTATTTGCTTACAAAAATGTTATTTATATATATATATATATACATATATTTTAAGAGGTGCTTAGATTACCTAAAATATTACACGGAACCCACTGGGATTCCCATGTTGCCCACCTCCCACATCTCCCACCACATCCCACACAAACATCTCCCACAGTGTGGCCCACCAACCTCAATGAACTTACACATCCTGGAGCCTTGCCACCAACCATAGACCACAGTTCACACTGTAGACCACACTCTCTCCCACTCAGTTCTGAGTGGTGTGTGCTGATTTAAAATGGCCTACATCCATTGCCACAACAGTACTCAGGACAACCTCCAACTCCCAAAGAAGCCCCTGTATTTCAACTGCTCATCCCCTCCCTACCCAAAAAACTGTCAAGTGGCCACTGGCTCCACCTCATTGTTATAATTTCTTGCATTGCAAGAATCACCATATGTGAGCAAGAGAATACCATCAAGTCCACTCTAGTCCATAGTTCTTCCCCCATTCCAGAGGCGACTGGGATGGTGATGTCCACTCCAACTCCAAGTGAGAGAGGTCTTCTATTTCTTTATTGATCTTCTGCCTAGAATAAGCAAATGTCCTCAAAGTAAATATGTTTCTAGAACGTAAGCTCAACTTCTTGTAGTTCCCTCTCTCTGGAAATGTTTTCTTCTTCTTCTTGTTTCAGCAGGTTTCCAATACCTAGAACATATTTTTATTTTTATATTATGTGTGACTTGGCTAGTAGTTCTCAGTGGAAATGTCACTCTGCTACAGGTTACTCTGTTCTACTCATAAACAGTTGTCCTAAATATCATTTTGAAACAAAAGTAACAAACATAAAGTAATTGAGGCAGTGTGCTCAATTTGATGGCTATTAGCTGGGAACTAGAATACTTGGGTTATATCTCTAGCTCTCAAATTAACTATAACATTGGACATTTTACTTTGTCTTCTTGGATATTAGTTTTCTTATCAATCCAAAGTTTGGACTGCATGAGCTCTAAGATCTTTTCTTTGATTTCTATGAGTTTTATTCTCATAATTTGAAGAATTTTATTTGCTTCTAAGTGTCATAGAGCATCCTATAGAAAAAAAAAAACAAAACAATATTGAATAAGAATAAGAATTGGTTGGTCATTAAGATCCATTTCCATTGTAGATTAATCAAAATACCCCAAAAGGTTTTAACTTGCCAATTTAACGAGTCATGGTAAGGATATTCATATTGGCCACTATAGTTAAGATGAATATGTGACCCTATTTGACTGGAATTTTCCAAGTTTATAATAGTTATGACTAACTATTAATAGTTTCTTCTCTTAGAGTTGTCCTGGATTGGGTGAAAATTATCTAGTCATTCTAATTATAATTCCTAAAGAAAGGGAAGTTCTAGGTTGGTCAAATGCATGATCATTTTTGTGACACTACTTTGAGTTTAGAACATTGAATATGCCATAAAGTGAAAAGAGTATAGAAACTACATCATTTTAATTTCCATTCAGATATAAATTTGATAGGATTTAGAATGTTCATTGTTTGAATCCCTAGACTATATGACAGTTTTCCAAATATGTTTTTGTTTTTCACAGAAGATTGAGAATCAGTTCGATGAGGTGTTATCCACGACAGGCCAATACAAGTATCATCAGCAAGTACCAGGACTTTTAACAGGCATAGCAACTAAAGACAAAAGTATCATAAAATATTGCAAAAGTCAGTGATGGAGAACTGTTTGTAAGGGACTACCTCTTATACCAGTGATGTCTAGGGGCTTACCTATCATATTGCCGGAGTCCTCATACTTCAGTTGTGAAGCTGGAATGACTTCAATTTAATATTATTTTAGTTGGTCACTGGATTTTAGGTATAAAGAAAATTATTTTTCGAGTTCCTATTTTATAGCCAAAAATGTATGCTATGAGACATATTTTTAAAATATACTGTCAATATAATTTTATAAAAATTATCCTTATTAATAATTCATCAATTATTCTCCTTATTAATAATTTATCAATTATTACTGCCATTGATGACCTTTCTTTTTGTTGATTATGGCATGGATACAATAACTTCTTAGTCAATGTTTTAAAATTTTTATATCAGCAATGAAAATTAGTTTCAACACTTTATTAGCACTTGAAAGAAATGTAGTGTAATTGACTAATTTTTCTCTTTTCATGCAAATCTCATATGGGTTGTTGTCCCCAACCATCACACAGCAAATCAGTACTTATTTATTCTAATACTACTATCCTAGAAGGACCTAGGAGAAAGAATAGTAAAGTAGATATGACTACAATCCATTCATGCTCCCACTAATTCATTCATCCATTCATTCATCCAACAAACATGTTGAGATACTGTTTGTGGTTCTGATTTATATTGCTTTTTTCATTTAACATTACATCATAAGCATTTCCCAGCTTTTGCCTCGTATTCAAAGCCATCATTAATGACTGATACAATTCCATCCAGTCTATGTATAACAATTTTCTTAAACGTCCTATTGTTGGCCATTTATGCTGTTTCTGGAGTTTTCAACAATAATAAACCTGTGATTAGCATTTGCATGTTTAGGAATATTTCCTTAGAACAGTTTATTAGAATTAGAATTACTGGCTCAAGGAAAATTAACATTTTAAGACCCTTGATATATTGCCAAATTGCTTTACAAATTAGCTATATCAATGTACATTACTCACAGCAAGATATCAATTTAGTTTTATAAATAAAAATTGCTACTTTCATTGTGGACAGCACAAATAAAAATGGAAAATAGCAGTAAATCTGAATATGGGAGTGTTAGAAACCAACTTTTACTCTAGAAGATTTTAAACAGCCATTCTTTCCAAAATGAAAAAAAAAAAAAAACCACTATCCTTTTAGTATTCTCAGATGGCAAATTTAAGTTTCTTTTAATATGTTTTAACGTTGAATTTGTAAAATAAAGAATACAATTTTAGTGTAAAGAAGAATTTTAATATCTGTAAAATAGAATACATGGTTTTAGGTAAAGAAGTGGAACTATGCTTCTAAATTATAAAAAACAAGTGTACATTAATAATATTGTATGTGATGCTCTCTTTCCTCAGTAACTTGTGGTCTGACTCTCCCAATTCTATTTTTAAAAATAGTAGGAGACTGACATTTACCAGCTAATAGATTCTGAAGCATGTAAGTGGGCTTACTTCCATAATTGTATAATTTATATTAGGTACATATATCAACCTTTAATTCAACCTGACTCAAAACAAGTTTTATTACAGCCTTGTTTTTAGGCTATTTTCAATATTGGAGACAGTGATATTTGTTACCTTTCCCAAACTGCTTTCACTGAAGCAGCAATTCTATTCAAGGCACTGCACTTTGCAATGGGTGTTTATTTAGTATATTGAATAATAATTTGACATCACTGAGCTTCCTGACATGGCCTTTGATATTCTCGAATGAAGTGTGATCTCACTTCCATCTGTATTACTATTTGTGGCAACGTATTTCTAGGAAACGTTATGAAGAATCTCTCCCTTTTACATACACACACACACGCACACAGAAACCTACACATCAAAAAGTTAAATGCAAAGACAAACAGTCTTTGACTAAAGGCTTGAAAAGGAATCTTAACTATATGTCTTCATGATCATTTACCAATGAGAGAAATTCTAACATATTCCAGCTTATGATCTAACACACACATCTACACTCATATAACACTGTCACACTCACAAATTGCAGTCAAAATTGCCTTAGCAAAAGCTAAAATATATGAGATATTCCATTTCACCAGAGCAATAGAACAAATGACTTACAAAACTTTTGTCAGCACTGTCAGAATGGGAGGGATTCTGAATCTGAGAGAATAGGAGGCTTCTGAGGAAGGAATCCTTTTCTATGCTTTTCTATGATGTTAATACAATATCATCATGACTTCCTTGGGCTCTCATTCCATGGACTGGTTAGTCTTTGTCTGACCCTTCAGATCCAATCTCTACCTTTTCTGCCCTGCTCTGTGCCTCAGGAGTCTGCTCTCCTCAGACTGTAACCCCTGACTCCCTTAGCCCTATCCTCCATGCCTTCTATGCTAGTGGGGGAGGGCTGGACAAACACAAACATAAAAAAAGGAGGGCAGGAAGAGAGGTCTGGGTGCTTTCTTCTACCTAAAGCCACAGCTTCTGTCAGGTGGACTCTCTTCTAAGACCATAGCTCTCACCAGGATGGGTACAGCTATTTCCCATTGACCTTTCAGGCTTAGGGATGGGAACACTTACAACTGGACTGAGACTCCTGTAGTGCTTTTTCATCCCATCAAAATCCCTAAACCCTACTCACACCTGTCTGTATAGACCCTTAAATACTTTTTTACTCACTTTGTATGTGCCATCTGCTTCTTCCTGTGATCCTAACTGACACACACCATGATCCCCTATTGACTGGTGTGTGTGTGTGTATGTGTGTGTGTATATATATACACACACATATATTAAAATAATTGGTTTTCTTTCTAGCTTAAAAATTGGTTTCTAAAAGGGTAGATTGTACATGAGTCCATCTGTGAGAACCAACTTTGGGTGCACAAAAAACCTGAATGTAGGGCCACTGGACCTTATGGAACCTTAAGCTAAGTAAGTACTAGGCACAGAGATCCTGCCTAATCTGAGCATATCTCAGGGATCTGTTCAAAAGTCAAGTCTAAGCCTTGGAAGCCAGAGCCAGTTTAGGCTTTAATCAAATAGTGGATATATTATGATGGGATTGCACTAAAACTGGTTTCCAATAATCCTAAAATAGTCCAAGTCCAGAGTAGGATCACTGGAGCAGTCCTATATTGGAATACGTTCTCCAGTTCAAGTTATCTCTAACTACTATTAAAATTATTATATCATTTTTAGATTTGTCTTAGGAATATTGTCCTTCAGCTTGAGACCAAACATTTTTATTTTGATGGTCAATCTAGACATGACAAAGACAATTCTCTAATCTTCTAAAAAAGGAAAAATATCAACAACCATATAGGAAAAAAAAAAGCTTTAGATATGAACAGGTGATTCATAGAAATGTAATGCAAACGATACTTAACCATATGAAAAGATGTTCAACATGACTCCTAAAAGAGGTCTTAGGGCTGGGTCAGAAAATTTACAATCTGAGCTTGAAATATGAACTTTTCACTTCTGAAAATAAGGATGTCCTCAAAGACCACTAGGTTCATGTTTTAAAAAAAAACTTAGAAACCAACTTAAAAAGATTAACACTGGCCTGGACAGGACAATTTCAGTATCAATAAAGGATGATATCTGAAGACCCTAAAACATAAAAATACATTTAAATTCACTGAAACAACAAACTTTCTTCTTTGAAGGAAGAAAGCAGGGAAGCAACTTGTTTTAACTGATAAAAATGGAAAGAAACACACATTTATTCTACATTTCTTGTATAAAATGTACTTAAGTTGATGAGGAAAGTTTGTCTCAGTAGAAGTATTTCAGCTAAATAATGAAGACGTATTGATAGATTTAAAATATCACTGATGGGGCCTGGAGACAATGGGGCACGCCGGCTTGGGGCGCTTCTGTGGCGTGGAGCCCTTCCTTGGAGAGTGAAATCCGCGGCAAGCGCGCTGCCTGGTCCCCGGCCCCGCACCCTGCTTGCACAACGGTTCCCAGACGGGCAGTCAGTGAGGGGCACCGGAGTCAGGCTCAGCAGAGAATGCTAGTCTCAAGTTTGACATTGATATGCTAGTTTCACTTGAGGCAAGGAAATGCAAAAGACATTTGTGTGATCAAGATTCCTCCAGAGGTGAACTATACAGATTACTTTGTGATTGGGAGTGGAACCTCCACCCAACACTTACATGCCATGGCCTACTACATTGTGAAAAATGTACAAATACCTGAAACGTAAAAATGAGCCTCATGTTAAGATCAAAGGGAAGGACACTGATGACTGGCTTTGTGTGGACTTTAGCAGCATGGTGATTCATTTGATGCTTCCAGAAACCAGAGAAATCTATGAATTAGAGAAATTATGGACCCTGCAGTTCTTATGACAACCAGTTAGCTCAGATACTACCTGCGACATTACCTGAAGACTTCATTCTTGGTATAGAAGACAATACCTTATCCCCGACTCCAGTGGACTTCAAGTGTGAATAAATGATGTGAACTGCTTTAATCATTTCAGATTTTGAGTTACTTCTCTGAAAATATAGCCTCTAAGAATCCCACCTAGTTGGTCAGTAGTTAACACAGACTTTGTCTACCTTATGGGCACTCATACTAACACCTGGAGATTGTTGCTAAATGAGCTTATTATTAGCACCTAAAATCAGTAGGTTCAACCCAAAACTTTAATATGTTGTCACTTTTCCTAGGGATCCCAGCTGGATTTCCTGGAGTTCATCACCACTATCTCATTGGTAGCAATAGAGGGCAGCAGTAAATATCAAAATTCTAAGACAGAGCTTCTAAACTCTCCCAGAGTATTCTAGATGACAGAAGAATGCAAAAATATAAACAAGTTTCAAGTCTCATGCACCCTAAAAGTCATGAAAATTTGCTATGCTACTGAAAGACATGCATGTTTGTGGGCAGTATGGAGGGAGAGGTGCTTAATCTAAAATTTTTGAAAAGCAAAGTATTAGAAAAAATTCCTTAAAACCTATAGTTCTTCCTTCCTATGCAACAGTATCACCAGTAAGTACCACAGAATGGAAAAATAACAATTTACCAATAGATAGTGGTGCTTTTTCTTAAGATTGTCAGTGTATTAAGACCTAAATTTCCATGTGTTATCTTGACATCAATGAGCTTCACAGGGTTCCAAATATACAACCCTGAGTTTCCCTGCTCTTGCCAGGTACATCCCCCCTCCCCCATCTTGTGAGAAAGGCTAGTTCTTCAATCAGCTGGACCACTGTACTCACCTGGTTCTCAACCTCAAGGTTTCACCTGCCTGCACAATTATTCAAACAAGCTAGTCACATCCTTTCAGTGGAACTGGAGGTCATCTCATTCTCTTGTTACTATAAAGCTTGCCTCCCAAAGTCCCTGCTGGTTCATTCTGCTCCCAAGAACAACCCCATGTGGCTGTGAGTATATGTAACTAATAAACTGCTGCCAATCAAAAATAATAAAATAAAATAAAATAAAATATCACCATTTTGCAATCTCGAATGCTAACATCAAAAGAAAAATATCAGATGTAATGTGGCTCCTGATGAATTACACATTGCCACCTATGAAATATTCTCACTAAAAACATTCAAACCTGCATCCAACCTAGTCTCTATATCTAACCACCAATATTCTGTAAACACAGGGGACAGAGAAGCATGCTAAATGACACCATGGGATAAAATCAGCAAAATCTAGACTGGAAAAAACTATAGGTCTGCAGCTTAAACATTTGTAAAGTAATTGCCAACACTTAAGAAATTAAGATACTTTACATAAAAATACTTAAGTACAGCTTATACTGAAAATTCAGAACACCTGGCAACACTGTGCCCTCAATATGGAAAGCAATGACTATCTTGGTCGAGGTAACAGCAACTTGTTCTTGGTGGGCCACGCTCTCTCCAATTTACCCCAGATGTCAACAGGATTACTCTCAACCTATACCTATAGGTTGCTATTGGCCTCTAGGTTCTCAGTCCCTGTTTTTGGAGATGTTGTCAGCGAGTTATGATGGCCAGGCCATTAGGCCTGGCATGCTCTCACCCAACAGTGACTGCTTTCCTCCTTCCCTCCCTGCCTCCCTCCCTTCCTTCCTTCCTCCCTCCTTCCCTTCCTTCCTTCCTTCCTTCCTCCCTTCCTTCTAGTTAAGATGAGATCAAACTAGATTAGGATGGGCCCCAATCCAGTATGACTGATGTCCTTATAAGGAGAGGAAATTGGACACAGATAAAGACAGACAGAGAGAAGACAGCTATGTTATCAAGGCAGAGACTGATTTATGCCACAGACCAAAGCAGAAGTAGCATGGCCCTGTGACACTTTGGTTCAGACTTCTAGCCTCCAAAACTGTGAGATAATAAATTCCTGTTTTAAGCCACCCAGGTTGTAATACTTTATTACAACAGCCCAAGCAGGCAAAGATATCTACTTAGTGGTTTGCCTATAGCAAATTATTAGCTCATGATTAGTCCACCTTGTCTCAAAGCACAGCATGTTATCCATGTATTCCATTGTCCGACCGTCCAGCTGAAGTTTTTCAGGCAATGCTTATTAATATTTATATTCTTTTAAGTGAAATAAGATTAGGAAGTAAGTCTACTTTTTTTTTTTTTAAAGATTTATTTATTTACTTTATCCATTTTAAACCCCCCCTTCCCCATTTGCTGTTTTGTGTTCATTTGCTGGGCAATTCTCTGTGTGTGTTTCCTGCCATCTCTTCTCATCCTCCTCCTCCAGTCTTCACCAGGATTCGATCCTGGAGATCTCCGATGTAGGAGAGAGGTATTCTGCTGCCTGCGCCACCTCAGCTCCTGGCTTCTGGAGCTTTTGGAGCATCTCGTCTTGTCTCTCCCCTGTTACGTCATCATCCTGCTGCATGGCTCCTGGGGCCCGACAGCTCAGCGGCACACAGAGCCTGGCAGCCCATGCGCCTTCTATATATATATTTTTTATTTTACCGGGAGTTCCCGGGGATCGAACCCAGGTCCCTCTATATGGCAGACGGACACACAACCGTTTGAGCCACATCCGCCCCCGTAAGTCTACTTTTAACAAAACAAAATGACATTCCAAAACTAAAAGAAATGCCCTTTGGATTATTTGTACTCCTTTTCCCCCACTGGCCTAGAAGCAAGAGTAGTTTTATGTTTTGTATATGTTAGAGAGGACACGTGGAAGGAATACAGAAGCTGGAATTAGTAAAGATAAGGACAGCCAACACAAATGAGGAAAGATTCATGGACAGTATTAAACAGGAGCAAGCATGAAAATTGAATTATAAATTTTACTTCATCAGGTATTTTTCTTCAGGTTCCTGGGGCAACACTCTCCTGCTGTGGACACACTTTCATGAAGGAGAGTGGTAAGGAGAGGTTAACTACAGATTTTTTAGTAAGTAAATGCTTCACTTCAGCTGCATCATTAAGAATGACAAAGACATTACCAGAATTTCAGACAGTGCCAATTGAGGCTCATGAACAAAAATAAGGGAAGATCAATTATGAATATTTGCCTGATAAAAAAAATAATCCCAGTGAGGGAGGAGACTATTTCCATGCCCAGAGAGTTCAGTTCAATCTAATTCAATACCCAATTTATGTGCATCATTCTAATGTGAGTATACATTTAGTCATGCATTGCAGAGATTCAAAAAAAAAAGAATGTATTACCCACAGAAATTTGATTTATGGCATCCCAGTTGAGCAGGGCCAGATGAACAGAACCCTGAGTTTATGGAAGTGTGTTCCTGCAGGGCCTTAGACCATTTCACCATCATTCTCTGACCTCCTACTACCTGAAGCTCTAATTCTCAATCCTGCTTTTTGGATACAGACTGAACAATGGCCTAGCACACAAGTCCCTCTGTAGTTTTGCCCTGAATGCATTTCATTTTTGCTCCTTTTTCTTTCTTTTCCCATTACAAATTTTCTGTTATACTCAAATTCAGCTACTCAAACATCTTGCTTCTCAATCTCTCATTGCTCAAGTAGCTGACCCATCTGCAACATTCACCACCTTGGGCCCATCCAAGTTCTCCACTTCCTCCAGGAAGCCTTCCCTTATTCTACAGCTGGAAGTAACATCTATCTCATTTGAAAGTAATTTTGTATATAGGAGTTATTTGGCATTCCTCTCCCACTTCTTTTAAAATCAGTTACTTTTGCTTATGTTTATATGGTGTCCCTCAAATTATATCATTGTGTTTCTCATGGCAACTAACATTTACAAACAGGGCTTCCTACTTAGCACCTCATGTTCATTGAAAGGGTAATCTCAGGATAGGTCAGTGATGCCTCCTATGCTTAAGTCTGATTTTTGTAAGTTACAGTCCAGGGTCAATAATCATATCTGCTTTATGGCAGTCACTGTGTTAGGATCTGTGAATCTATAATTGCTAATCTTCACATCCTTATAAATAAGTAATGGGCTTCCCTGCTTGTATATCAGGAAACTTAGAAGTTAGTAGGTTCCTCAGTGTCATGCAGCTTATAAATGGCTGAGTCTGGTGTCTATCCCAATGCTACCTTTCTCCATATCCTACTTGTTTTTCTCTATGCCCTCATGTTCTTGACATGTATTTTCCTTAAGTTATCTTATATGTAAAGTGTAGAACAATTTCTCTTTTAAAAATGTGTGTCTGAGTCTGATTTTTTTCTCTTAAATATAGAAACCTATGTTCTTTCCCACCCCACCCTATCTGTCTGTTCCATCCGTTTCAAACCTCATGGGAAAACAATAAGATCCCTGACACCAAAGGCTAACTTTCTCCCCATCATAGTTCATAGTCCCCTAGACTAAAACTACTGACCCAGTAGTCACTGGGGAAAGGCCATCCCATCCCTGAGGAAGTGCTGTAGAGGGAAGGAGCTTACTCTAATGGGTGACAAACTCTTAACACATGAACTTGCTCCAAAGATGGTTTGGTGTCAAAAGGGAGCAGTGAAAAAAAAAAAAAAAAAAAAAAGGAGCAGTGACTTGTAGCAATCTCTGTATCTATTCCTCAAATTATTCTCTTAACCAAATATCAGGAGTTTTTAGTGTGACAGTGTGGAAATATATTAAATTAAATGCATGCACAGTCTTTTCACTCAGCCCCTTGACCCAGAGAAAGTACAGTGTTGCCTTAGTTTGCATCCTGGTTTGGCTACTTTTTCCTGTCTGACCTTGTCCCAGCTTTATCAGATGGTGCAAGGTGGGGATGATAGTGTTACCTATCCCCTAGGGTTGTTGGGATTGAATTAAAGTAAGAAGAGTGTATGGCAAAGAATAATTTCCCAAAAATGGACTGGAAGAAGAGAATTGAAAGATGCTTAGGGAGGCTAAGTTGCTTTATACTTTAAAGGCCTATAGTTTTTGAAAAGACATTCAATATAACTGGAGTTTCAATAAGAAGAAGAGAGATTGGGGCACATGTTTGGTGTCCCCAAGACCAGCCCCCAGGTTTGATGATTCACTAGGAGGACAACACAGGGCATAGCATAGTTGTACTCATGGCTGTGACTTATTATAGTGAAAAGATACCATGCAAAATCAGCAAAAATAGCGTGCATGAGCAAAGTCTGGGGGAAGTCAGGTACACATTTCCAAGAGCCCTCTTCCAGTGGAGTCACCCAGGAAGCACCTAATTCCTTCATTAATGAGTTGTGGCAATGTTGCTGAATAAGTGGGCTTGCCACCCAATGGGCACAAAGACCAATTCTGTAACACCAGGGTTTCAAAGAGAAAAAGAGCTTTATTACAAGGTGGCAAGTAAGGAGGCAGGAGGCAAGCTTAGATCTGTCTCCCTGAGTTGGAAATGCTTAGGGATTTTATGGAATTACATAAAGGCAGGTGGGGTTTGTGATGAAATCTAAGTTGGCACATTGTGATTGGTTGTGCATACATTAAAATTAAAGATTCAAGTTGACTTATTATGACTGGTTGTGTCTTTTGGCTACTCTCAGTAGGGAACAAGCATGGGCCAAAAAGTCCTTGAGATAACAGTCAAGTATGGGCCTGAGAAGGTCTTGAGCTAAGTGTCTATAATAGAGAGGCATGGGAGCACAGTTATAAGTCATTCAGCTAATACAGATAACTACAAGTGAAGGAACTAACAAGTAAAGAGAAGTATCCTGGCAGTGGCCTTACAGATGCACTATTACAACAACACATGTGAAATGTTGTCTACAAGGGACACTTGTTAGAGACTCAGTGCCCAGGGTACTGGAAGACGGACCATGTATTTACCCTCTGCTGGGCATGTGCCAGAATGCCAGACTCTCAGAAGGAAATCAGGTGTTCAGCATAATCCACATTGTTTGTGCAAACAGTTTAGACACAGCAAGCTACTCTTTTCAGTGATGGTGGTGGGAACCCTCCTGAAATCCAGGTTCTCATAGGTCAACCATGGAAGCAGGCCTTTCTAGGGATAGCAGTCTCAGGCCTTCTGTGTTAGCTCTTTTCTGCATGGGGCATTTGCAATGTATATTGAACTCTGGGATATAGGTGAGTAAAAAAGATTCTTAGGGAATTTTGTTGTACATTTTGTGATGTGAATTCCCCACTTTGTCTTCTTTTCTTTATCAGGAAATTTCAAAAAAGACATGATATTTTTCAAGGCTTTGGAGTGGGTTGTGTTTGTTTGATTGTAACATTATGTTGAAATGGATCTTAAGTTGAGAGCATAAAAGTCCAGTTTTATTAAGGTATGGGGGGGTGTATAATAAAGAATAAGAAAAATAAAAAGAGTTCTATCTTCAGAGTCTCTCAAACAGAGAACACAAGGCAGTACCACTGTGAGTCTGGTGCCAAAATGTAGTCCATAATTTAGAAGGCATTTTTCAATCTCAGCAGAGTAACTGTTAAAAGCAGCAGCACAGGGCATCCTAGCAGCTACTTGGGAGTCTAGGATTCAGTCAGTTGAGATGGGACAACAGGAGACAAGACATGAGTGGCAGCTGCTATCAACTATCCCCACAAATGCACAATAGCCATTCTTTGGGAACAATGGAAGACATGGTAGGGAATGCCGCGTGCAGGATGAAGAGGGGAAATGTGGTCATTTGGGAACACATGGGAATCATCCCATATAATTGTTCTCATATCTACCCCTGACTCTATAGGCTCTGAAAGAGTTCTAGTAGCATTCTAGTAATCCTACTGGAGTGGGTAAGCCAGGTTAACTGTATTGTTATTCTTCTTCTGAATATTTTATACGCCCAGCCCCTCATAGCTGCTCTCACAGTTAATTTGGAAATTTGAAAATGATCAAGTGAACCACCAGCTCTTTCCAATATTCTCAAAAAGAGGCAACATAATACAGAATTTCACTACTTGTTTTAGTTAGAATTGTCATTTTGCACCCAGGCTAAGTTCAAAGAACTATATTGAATGGATTCACCAATTTTAGAACCAAAATTATGTGATTGATCATTCTTTTTAACAGGACTTATAAACCTCTTCAAGTTTTAGAAATGATTTTAAAAAATTAGAAAATAAAAATAAACACAATTTCTCTTCCTTATAGTGCAACCTAAATAGTGTTATTCTCATGGGGGAAATAGAAAGAAAAGAATTATCATTTCAAGTAACATGCTGAGCCCCAAAGCAGCATTTGACATTTTCAGGTAATTTTAAATGAAAGTCACAGAGTAAGTTCTTGGAATATGTCATGCCATCCAGGTGAGGAAAACTGTGATAGGTATATGGTGGTCCCAGGCCTGAGCTTCATGCCTTTATCCTCTCTCTGGATGTGCCCCAGGGAGTTGCTACAATGTGGCTAATGTAGTACCCAAAACAATTTTAACCAGCTTTGTTTACCTCAATTTTCTCTTTGGATTCAGCATCACAAATGTTTCAGAAGAGATATAAATTGGGTTGTTGTGATTGTGCAGCGCTACAGGGCACCATTCACATGATGGCCCATATGCATCACAGCCCCTGCAGATGAGCAGTGTACAGCCTGCACATCTGTACTCACAGGCCCTGGGGATAAACCTCATGGGAATCACTGGGACCATCCACACTAAGCATGCCTAGACTTTCTCTCAAGGAGCTCTAGATTGAGATGATTCTACAAGTTTTCCGATTCTAATGAACACAGCAGATAGAAACTATGATTGTTTTATACTCTCTGATATTTCTCTCTTGCCCACAACTGAGCAATGCTTTGGTGATAGCATCTAGAGCAGTGAGTTTTATATCATCATGCCTAATTCTATGTGATTTAGAATTTTTGTATTAGTATTCTTGCAGAACATGGATTTGCTTGGTTCTACTTAATTATTTGTGACATCAGACTAGGGATAATAAATAAGATTAATGTAGTATTTAAGATAACTGATGCTGGGCAGCCTGTCCATTGATTGTGGAATGTGTTAAGGTTTGCCTTTCATGTCCACATAAGAGAAGGGAAAGGAAACCTTAAGGGAAAGGACTCATTAAAAGTCCTTTGTCTAAAAACCTTGGGAAGCTTGACATCCTCTTCTTCCTGACCTCTGAGTGATCACTACCACAGATGAGGATAATGTTTTTTAATGTTGTAGTTTGAACATGGCCCAATATTTTAAATTAAATCCACAGATTAAGCCACCTTATAAATTTCCTGGTTCTGCTGCCGAACATTATTGGATATATTTCTGTTTCCTTTGCTTTCATATACCTAAATAATGAAAACTCTTTATAGTTCATCCAAAGCTCACTGACTCTGACATGTGGTATTCATGTTTTGTGAGTAATTTCCAGGACACATCCTATTTTTCTGCTGAGCTGTATGCCAAGATAACTTTTGGAAGGTACAGGAGCATGGGTAATTGGCAACTATCCAAGTTTGTGTTGGATAAGTCATTGTCATGTTTCTATAAATTAGCGAACCATACAAACAGGTAAATTTTATTATCTAAGAATAATTCTTATTGTAGAGAGTTCCCTTACATTGTCTCCTTTTTACATATTTGTACAAAATTGCCTTAAATGATGCTTTCTTTTTCTCTAAACTAGCCCGTCAATTGCTATCTAAAGACAGTCATAATTAGGTAAGTGATCAATTAAATAAGGAAATGCAATATCTTGTTAGCAATTGGTATTAACCATTGGGTGACATTTTGATAAACTGCTTCAATATAGTGTATAGCATTTTGGTGGCTTTTCATCTCTTAAAAGGTCACAGTCTCTGAAAAGTCATACCAAGAAAGCTGATATTTAAAGGGTATAGTAAAATTCAAATAAATAGCCTGTTCCACAGCTAGGTATCTCTTCACTTCTCACAATAAAATCTCTGTTTGTCTACTTGGCTTTTTATTCTACTTGTTGAAGTTTCCATTACCATAAGGTGAAGATAATCCATCTTTTTTCTCTCTAATCCAAGATATGCTATCACTTGACTCTTGAGTATTTTAAGCCTTACTGTGTTGTCAATAAGGAATTTAGCAGTTGACTCACTTGAGAAGATCTGTTTGGTTACAAGTGGCTTCCTTCCTAAGAGAGACCTAGAGACGTTTCTATACCAATATCCATTAGTGAGAGCTTAGGAAACTTCTTCAAACCCCTGTGACATGTGTGCGTCACATTCTCATGGGTGGAAGTTAGAGTCAACTCCACCAAGACTCTAGGCCACAGTTTCTTGCAGCATGGTTCACAAACCATCTATGTTTAAAAAGCACCTAACGTGTATGTTTTAATTCAGATACTTGGGCCAAAATCCAGTTCAATGGAACCACAATAACTGAGGGTAGGGTTCAGGACTCTTCATTTTTACAAGCTCTCCATGTAATTCTTATTCTTATGTGATGGGTTGAATTGTATCCTTCAGAAATGGTATGTTAAAGTTCTAATCCCCCGTTACATGTGAATATGACTTTATATGTCAATAAAATCATTGCAGATGGAATTAGTCAGGTTTAAGTGAGGTTATACTGGAGCAGGCTGGTCCTTAATACAATATTACTTATGTCTTTGTAAGAGAGGGAGAAGAGACAAATAGACACAGAGAGAAGGCCATATGATAACAGAAACAGATTGAAGTGCTACAGCTTCAAACCATGGAACTGCAAGGATTGCTGGCAAACCAACAGCAAGGCAAGGAAGTATTCTCCCCTGTGGCTTTCAGAGGGAGCATGGCACTGCCAATACCTCCAGAACTGTGAAACAATACATTTCAGTTGTTTTAAGCCAGCAAGTCTGCAGCATTATGTTACAGCAACCCTAGGAAATTTGTATACACACCTTTAGAAACCAGTGCTCTGTGTGAGGTGCTCTGATTACCTGGGGAACTTTGAGGTGGATTCTGCCTTCTTTCTCCACATATATTAAACCTCCCACATCCTCATTAAGAAACGAAATCACTTCTATTCCGAGCCCAGCTTTAAGACAAAAATACGTTACCTTCTTTAAAAACAACCCATCCTGTAATTTTGTCCAGCCCCAAGTAAATGTTCTGACCTTGCACGGTGTGTCCTGCTCTTGGACATTTTGGGGATGGTATAACGTCATGATTTTATTATGAGTGGATAATTCTTCTTTTCAATTGCCTTATGGAGCTTATGAAGTGCCACATAAACTTCTTTTACAGCTTAGAGAGGTCTGAGAGCTGGAGCGAATACACAGCTCCCTGTGTGACTGGAGCCCGATAGTGGCTGAGGACTAATTGGCCGAACCGCCAATGGTCCCATTGTTCAGTCAGTGGGGGTAGAAGCCTGCAGGAGACATAACTGCTCTTTCAAAGAAGTAAGGGTGCATCTATTTTATATTTTACCTAGTACATAATCAGCGTTATTGATTCTAAATAAATATTTGACATTTGGTTCAGAGGATTCTGTAGTTTAAATGTTCCAAAAGGCAATTTCCTCACAACAAAACAGCTGAAAATACATTGCAGGTCAGGCAAGTTGCAGGAGGTTAACGAGGTTGGAATATGATCACATCAAGTCTCCTCATCCCATGAACTTGCCTTGGAGTTCGATGAAGAGGTCAGGGTTCAAAGAGGCAGCCAGGAAGGCCTTCATATATGCAAGGCCCAGGAGGTGGTCACCCTGCACATTTTATGGGGGAACCCTCACTCAGCGTTCAGAAAGGCAGTGAGACACATCCTTCCATCCTCAGATCACACCCATCAGCCTACACAATTCATTTAAAAGGAAGAAACATTGCATTAAGCTTCAGCTGTTACCTATTGTCCTACTGCTTAGAATCTATTCTTTGGATCTCCTTCCCCATGTGCCACTAGCCCTGGATGTCACATTCACCTGCGATGGGGTAATTTATCTTTTCCTTGCCAGTTCCTCTGGAACCTGGGTCTTGTGCTAAGTGGTTTGTTTGTACAAATTTGTGTTTTGTACTTTCTCTCATTTGCTTTGGAGCTCCTGATGAGGGTTGTGCTTCTTTCTTGTCCCTTTCTGTTGTCATGAAAAGCCAGACTCAGTACTTAGCTGAAGCTACTGGCCTTTCCCCTTCCCACATGTCTGTAACCATCTTGTTCATGAGCATCTACCTGCTAGGTAGATATCATTTGCCACATTCTCCTAATCAAGTGAATTCCTGAGTTTTGTCATTGCAGATCTATCTAGCCAATAAACTTGGTACTGGCAGCAAAGGTAAAGAACTATTAGTTGTATGTGAATATAACACTAGTTCTCAACTCCCTTTAATGGTTGGTTCTTTATTGAATTCTGTAAAGCACATTAAGAATTAAGAGGCTTAGGTATTTTATATTGGGGGGTGGGGCAGAGAAATTAATGTGCATTGAGCACCTGTTGAGAGCTGAACACATTGTCTTCCGTATGGCCAGAAAATGTTTCTTGGGGATGGGAAAAGGAAAACTGAGCATATAAAACAGTAAAAACCAAAAGCAATAAAAATTACTCTAAGAACAAAAGTATGGGAGCATATAATTTTTAAGAAACACTGGTCATAACAAGGCGAAATAGGAAAATAGTCAAGGGACTCATAAAGGGTAATTCATTATTAAAAAATAATGCTGCAGAGGAAAATTTAGAAATCACAGATTCAGAGATTAGAAAGTTCACCCCTTAACACAATGAATGTAACAACTAAGTCTGTTGTGTTTATTACTCTATTTTCTGTGCTTAACTTGATCTTGGGGGACACCTGATAGGAGCCTCCAACTATTTATTATATGAATGAATGAAATAATTTCTCTATTAGCAAAGTGAACTGCATTCTAAGGTACAACTATATTATAGAACTATATTGAGCAAGTGGTGCATTCACTGATGTTTTTAGAAATAATCTGTGCATATATCAAAAATATAGCTTTAGAAATTAAGATATTTCATTTTGTCAATCTATATTATTTCAATAAAGGTTAAAGATAGACTAGTCATCTATTCATCAATTTTCTTTTAAAAATTATTAAAAAGCTACCATTTCTTAACCCGTCAATTGACCATACTATTTCTTAACATGGTTGTTTTTCATATTATTTAGAGAAAAATTTGTCTCTCTGCTAGCAATTTTTGCATTGTATATACAGTGTTACTTATTGCTTGGATAATGCCCTATTAATTTCAATAGATTCCTTTTTGACATAAAAATGGATTTGCACTGAAGGGCAAACACTACCTCCATATGTATCCAGGCTGCATTACAATAGAATCTATCACATTATACATTTATAGATGTCTACCCCTGTCACACTGCTGAAATGGTCTGCCATAAAAAATGGCCACATGAAAAGCTGGTTTAAATTTCATGCATTTTTACTTGCAAAGTATCTGGTTAGATGCACAGAAGCCTCCAAGAGGAGATCCTTTCCAACATGAATATGCTAACATGACTCTCTGGAAGCAACACCTCAGCACTTCATCTAGTGCTTTTTCTTTAGGTTCCAATGACAGATTTGTTTTAGGGTCAGCATGTTGGAAAGCACTAAGAATTTATTTTTCAAGCTTACAGTGGTTAACGGCACATGGAGAGGAAAATGTAATCTCTTCTCTGTTTTCTTTGGCTCCATTGATGTTGGTAAATGAAAACCCTTACATGGGCTTCAAAAGCTCAGTTTAGCACTTAGGACCTTTTGATTTATATCTTTAAGAATAATTATTTGGTATAATTATGTTAAGGTCAATTTCATGTGTCAATTTGGCTAGGTTATGATGTCCAGTTATTTGGCCAGGCCAAAACTGTCCTGATTGTTACTGAGAGGGGATTTTGTAGATGAATTTGCATATATAAACAGTTGATTGCATCTAATGCTGACTGCATCTACAACCAACAAAGGAGAGTGCCCTCGGCAATGTGCAGAGTTTCCTCATCTAATCAGTTGGAAAAGAGTTTAGCAGTCAGAAAGAACTTCTGCCTCTACTTCAGCCAGCTAGCTCTCCTGGGAAATTCAATTTCACCTTCACGGGAGTCTGCAGTGATCATCCTGCCCTACAGAAATGGGATGTGCCAATCTCCCTAATCATGTGAGACAATTCCATTATTAAATCTCTTTTTATATTTATAAATATAATATATAATATACATAATCTATTATGTATCTATCTGTTTGTTTTTCAGTCTGTTTCCGTCTACATCCTGTCCTGTTACTCTGGAGAACCCTGATGAATATAAACTATTACTTATATTTTCTAGAAAATTTAAAGTATCTTCCTTTTCCTCGTTAAGCAAAGGAAAACCATGCGTCTGAGTTAGGAGGGAAGCTGACTTGAGGTTTGGAGACAATGCGTGTTTTTCGGAGGCAAACGTGGAAACTGGATTTAGCAGAAATCTGTCTGTTCAGGGAGCTTCTTAGAAGAGAGGAGCAAGAGTTTAGAAGAACACTAATTCTGTGGGATTTCATCAAGTTTCCTTATTTTCCCATGAGTTAAAAATCTCAAATGGAGGTAAATTTATTATATCAAATAATAGCATATTAGTAGGGGGAAAATATCATTGGATTTGTTTCTATGGCTTGTGCAAACAGACTAAAAGAAAAGGTGCTAGCTTATATTGGGGGATTTTACTTCTGGCAAAATAAGAACAAAATAGAACAGAAACTGACAATATCAAATCCAAACTTGAGTCAGAATATCTGGGTTTATAGCTCAGTTCTGTCCTCACATGAAAATCATTTGGCTTCTAATGGTCTTAACTGCTTTGTATGTAAATGGAGATAAAAACAGTCTACTACTTTGTGTCCCTAGGTAAACTATATAAGATATTGCATGTTATATGCTTTTAAAATTTGAAATTAATACTGATTCTTACCACTGATTAAACTCACATTAAACTTTCTTTTAGTGGTTCCTTTAATCCCTTCAGGTTTTTTCCTTCTTGTGATTCCAGGAATTAACCACCATATTTCATTCTCAAAGCTTTGGAAACTACAGGTTCTTTTGTTAGTTTTGGCCCATGAATTCTAACTCATAACCTTTTCCAGTCAAGTTATTACAAGATGGCTTTATTTACTGTGAAGTATGAATGGAATATAAATGAGGCCCAGTTTACAAGTGTATCAGCTCCCTCATGTGAATACATATGGGTCTGTACATTTATAAGGGGACATAGAGTGGATTCTGAGATGGTGGAGATGTGGTTAGAGTTCAATTTTATTTTCTCCGATTTCTTCCTTTCCATCAATAAAAGCTATTAAATATCCAAGATATAGAAGTATTACATATTAATGCAGATTAAACTGGTTTATTGTGAGTTTTTAAAAATAGGGCCCATACTACTCTTTTGTCTTCCAATATGTTAAAATATATTTTATAAAATTGTATTTCAGTCTTTTTTTAAGCCTTTTCACAGAAGTTAGCAAGTCAAAGATAAGGTTCAAAATTATTAGTACCTTGAGTTACAAAGGATTTGTGGAATCCTTTCTGTAGCTGGAGTTTGAGAAAGCACTATTAATCATGTTATAACTTAAAAAGATATAAACGTGTACCAAACACAAAGAATTCAGTTCAGGTCTACTGGCCCAAATACAATGGGCTGAATAGGAAAGTCCTGAGATTTCTTAGATGCATAATGTTCTTACAAATGGTCCATGCTATGCTAATAAAACTATTGTGACTAGGAGCTTTTGCAGTGGAAACTGACAGATGAGGCAGAGTTAAATACTTTTTCAGACAAGCTACTACAGTAAATCATTAAGGCGCACAAACAATCATCCTTCATCAGTGTGCAATTTGTTTCATAGCAATTGCAAATCGAAAACAATGTAAACAAACAAATCGACAACTAATGAACATCCCCCACTGCTCACTGTAAATAGATCTACAACTTTAGAAGAACACTTTATCCAACACATTGTCAACTCATTGTAAACACATCTACAACTCATAAACAACTCATTACCCAGTATGTTGTCACCTCATTGCAATTAAAGTTGAATGCTAACTGTACTGTATGTTCCTGCTCGGAATCAGAATATACTCTAAGAAGAAAATGGCAATGAGAGTCAGTTCAAGAATGAGAGTGTTTTACTTTACCACGTCAGTTTGACTTTTAAATTATTTGACCAGACTTACATACAAATTAAACTGAATTTTTAGTCTTTTCTCAGGTAGCTCACATTTTCCATTTGCAGAGAGAAGGCAGTAGTTCCTTAGCAGAAGTTTCTTTCATAGAGGAAAAGTAAATGTGTAAAGTATTCCCCAAGCAGTAGTAAAACTCACAGCTTTTACTGTATTTGCTCTGTGAGAACTGCGTTTGGCATCTCTACCTGGTACATAATCTTTTGGTAGGGGCCAGTTTTTTTTTTTTTACAATCTATAGGATGATAATTTTTGGAAAGCAAACATGAACCAATGAATGTCACCCCAATCCTCCCTTAATGTAAACTTTGTCTAAGGATTTAGATGCATTTATTCACTGTTCTGATTTACATAATCCTTATATCACATAGGAACTATTGCCAGATTATACTTATGTGATTATGCAACTGTGTATACCACACATAAGTAGATTTGACCCATTACACTGAGTAGATTTATTAGGTAAGGTTACAATTTTACAGTATTATTTTCTAATTCTGACCCAACTTCAACTTTCTTGGTTTATCTATATAGAAGATAGAAAGATTTGAATTGGAATTCTACTAAAAGAAAATGATTTACAGAGACAAGATATAATCCTATCTACAAGTTATATTTATAATTTAACATGTTCATAAGCATCACATTCATACCAATCAACACAAAAGGTCTTTGGTGAAGTAAAAGAACAACTCACAATTAAGGGGCCTGGGTTCTCAGTCCAGCTTTGCTACTAAAGAAATAAGATACTTCTTAAGGCTGTATTCCAAAGGGCTAGTCACAGATTCTTCCCAGAGAGATTGGAAAAGATGATCTCTAAAGTTCCCTGCAACTCTAAATTTTATGTAAAGTATTTTAATGCATGTACAATGTACCTAGCATTGGCATGTTATTGTGGACAAACCAAAAACATGGTTTTTATCTTACAAAGAAGTGGGATGTAGAGACCCTTTGATAATTGAATTTGAATACAGATCTGTCACCACGTAGCTGTGTGACCTGTTCTCACTGAGCCTTGGTTTCTCTACCTTTAAAATGAGAATGGAGGATTATTGTTAGGATTAAAAGTTGAAACCCTTATTAGGTATCTAGTGCAATGCCTGGTGGTGATCAAGTGCCCAATAAATAGTAGTGGTAATAGTGATGATGTAATGATGATGACAATAGGCAAACTAGCTTGCAATCTTAGAAAACCCAGGCCAATAAAAAATTCTGATTGAGATTGGATTCTTCTGTCACTCGTGATGAATAGGCTGTAGGAGAGCAATGATTAGAGCAGAGAAGTTAATCAAGAGGCTCTTGCAATAATCCGAACTAGAGTTGATAGATGCTTGGACCATGGTGGTAGTAGTAACATAGTGAGAAGCTAGGAATTTGTGACTTTTGAAGGTCCAGATCTCAGGACTTGGTGATGGGTTTAATGATGGTGGGAAAGATGAGATTAAAACAGAGAATTGGGTATCCTGCAGGCTGGGACTTGCTCAATCAATTACGAGCTGGGGAAATTTAAGATGAGTCAGTTAGGCTCTCTGACCCTTAGTTCCCATCTAGAGTTATTATAAAGATTAAAAGGATGTGTAAGTTCATTGAGGTTGGTGGGCCACACTATGGGAGATGTTTGTGTTGGATGTGGTGGGAGGTGTGGGAGGTGGGCAACATGGGAATCCGAGTGGGTTCCGTATAATATTTTAGGTAATCTAAGCACCTCTTAAAATATATGTATATATATATATATAAAATAACATTTTTTGTAAGCAAATACACATATATGCATATATATTTATATATCATTTTACAAATGTTTGTATGTATTGTGAGAATTTTGATTTTTACCCATAATAAAAAAATAAATAAATAAAAAAAAAATTAAAAAAAAAAAAAAAAAAAAAGATTAAATGGAATAGAAGGCATTTATCCCTCAGAAAATAGTAGCTGCTATCACTTTATCCTCCCTTCACTATACCAAACATGCTAGAAATAGCATGCTGTGCTCTGAGATTATGATGCCAAACATTTTATCTTATGCTTACTATCAGTCAATGAAATATAGACAAGATGTTAGAAAATAAATGGACAGATAATGAAAATAATTATCCTATGTCATAAAAAAACCTACAAGGTATCAGATATTCCAAAGCAGATAAATTTGAGAAACCCTATTTCTTGGACCAAAGTCAATAGATTGACAGCAGTTATGGTTAAGGACTTATAGACATGAGCCAGCAAAGAGAGTTTCTAGTAGAGTTGGCCATGCGCTGGTGGCAGCATCAACTTCCCTGGGACTTGGTGTCATTGAGCCTGGCTGCAAAATGGCTGCCAGCTTCCTTTGAAGCCATATGCAAGGAAAATGTCCTACTTCCTTGGGACATTCTGATATCATCAAGTACTCAATAGTTTTTATTTTCAAAGATTTCTATCTAGTTGTCTTTGGGTGAAGCAAACCAGCATGGGAATGTAGAAGACTACTCAGTCTCAGGTTGTCTGGTGCTCAGGTCAACCATGAACAGAAATTGCTCATCAAAATAAGTTTTCAGTGGAGGTAAAATGTTCATGGCCACAGATCATATCTATAACTGTCATGAATGATATGTTCAGGAGAGTATACAGTGGGGAGAATGGAAAATGCTGTTAACCTGATGATTAATAGCCAGTGTTTATTGAGTACTTTTAATGTATCAGACATTGTTCTAAGCTCTTTAAATTCAACAGTTCTTTTGCAAAACACCCCTTTAAAACATATACAATCATTATAATTCCTATTTCCATGAGTAAACTGAGGCAAAGAAAGGCTGAATTTTTTTCTTGTTCAAGCAGAGCTTAGACGTTTCAAGCAAGGATTTGAACCTATGCCTGGCCCCTGAGCCTGCACTTTGAAGCATTGCTCAATACTGACTCTATCATCATGGTCAGAAAAATAAAATCAAAGAATGCATCAAATTATACCACACCATTAAAAACATTTCTCTCTGTTAGGAACAGCATCTCATTAATACTAATATAAAAAGGGAAGGTGAAATGAAAGGCAAATGAAGGTCTGAAAGCTTATTATGCTCCAGACCTGTGTGTGGTAATCTCTACAACTTAAACGACCTAAATCCCTAATGCTGCACTATAAACCGTGTTGTTTTAAAGTTCACTGAGACAATCTTTAAATCAGCTGTTCACTCCATTACCAACCAGGTCAGAGCTTCTGGGTGGCATTCAAAGGAAAATTCAACTGAATATACAGAAGGGTTTATAAAGTAAAGGTAAAGGATGGCAGGAAAATAATATTATATCTTCCATATGAAAATTCCTAGAAAAAAATATGCTCATTCTTACCTCTCAATTCTCTTTCCTTTTCTCCCTTCCTCCACCCCACTCTGTCTTTGTCCTATAAATCCATATTCCTTTTGAAACATCAAATTTCTAGACTAAACCATGCATTCAAAATGTGCAACAGATGCTCTGTCTAGGTACTATGCATTTAAGACATATAGTGCTAAGATTCGAGTCCTGCAAGCTTTATTCAACCAGGAAGACTGTACAGAATGTCATATAGCATCATATCTACTCCAGAGTTGGTGATAATTTAGAATCTGAGAGGAAGCAAAGTTTGTGATCCTCGATAAAAATAAATGTAAATGGTTTTAACAAGTGTACTATTTTATTCATTCTTTTTGGTTATTTATTTTCCCTTTTTTTGACTTTTAAGATTTAGATTTCTGAATGATAGGCAGACTTTGGGTGAATCCTATTACTTATAAAGTTTGTATGTTTTCTTTAGTTTAATGCTTACAATATTCTTGGTATTTAATATCATACTGATTCCTGGAGGCAATGGAAAAGAGAACTTTTCATAAACCCAAGGAAAACTTGCACTGCCAATATGAAGTTCTGCAAAGCAACAGCGTTCAGATCATACATTATACTTAAATGTATTCTGCCAACCTCCATACCATTACGTTATATTTTCTTCACTGTTCCATCACTCATCCTGTTCTCTTCTTCTCTACTTTTCTGATCCTTCTGCTTCCTTTAAGTCTCATCAGAATTTGCCCATTTTATTGCTTAACTGAGACTTTAAGTCTTGACTAACTTCTGGCAAATTCTAGATAACTAGCTGTGGATGAACTACATATGTAATTCTATATGAACACATGCTGAATAAATAGAGATGCTTTTTAGAAACACCAAGTCTTTGCTTGGTCTAGATAGATCTTGTTTTCCTTTTGACTTCCTACATAGATCATAGCTATAGGCCTCTTGTTTTCCTTTACCCTGAAACTGAAAAATCTCCCAAATCATAAAGCAAAGAAACATTCAGTGGCTAGCTTTGCATTTTAATTTCTACCTGCAGTGTATTGTCTGTTCTTTATAGAAAATTTAGAAAATGTAAAATTATAAAGAAGAAAATAATAATCACTGTACTAAAATTTCCTTTGAAAACATAAAACATCTCAAATGTTGGACATTTTGACTACTTTCTGTGTTTTACTATTACAAAATAAACTGTAACAGAACTTTTTTTTTAATAAATTAAAAAAAAATTTTTTTTGAAGATACTTAGATTACATAAATGTTACACAAAAAAAATATAGGGATTCCCATATCAGAAATTCTTGAACAGTTGTAATTGTTGGTTGGAATTTTTTAAAAAACACTCAAATTTCTAAAACCCATGGGGATTTCTCAAGGGACAGCTTAGCTACACTTTCATAGCTCTTAGAATTTAGCCTCTTTCTTCTTACAGTTTTGTTATCTAAAATGTCTATAGGAGCTAGGTTTAAAAATCACATATTACAGTAAGTGCTGTAATATAAAATATGCTTGTAAAATACATGTTTTCATTAACTTTTCAAACCCATTGGTTAAATTTACATAAAAAAGAACTACTCACTGAGCACTTTGTAAATAAATACCTTTATATACTAGCACAGAATGTCTATAATGAGAGTCCTTGTAGGAAAATGCAAGCAGTTATTATATTTTACTTTTAAGTATTGTAAATGTTGAAAATGAATATCAAACACATATAACTCACTTTATAAAAATAAATATAAGTTAATTTGGTTGGTCTTTTTAATACATAGGTTTTTGAGTTATCATATATCATTTTATAAATATTTATTTTAATAAGTTTCACAAAAAGTTTCCCAAGATACCAAGGAAATTACGCCTTAACAAAAATTTCTTAACCAAGAAAGAGTTGTGACTCTGAATGAGATGTCTTATTTGTCAGGTTTGTGACCTATGTGGTCAATGAGTGATAGATTAGGAGTGAAAGGGTTATGCTGTGTGTGCTGGTGGACTATTGCTAGGAAGTAGATTCTGGAGGTTAAGGTTCAGACAGGTCAAGGCCTGGAGGAGCCAAAGATCAGGCAAAACAAGGGTTCAGAAGGTTGGTGACTTGAGAAACACATCCTCGAGAATTTTAAGGAAAGCAGGGCTTAAGCACTCCACTTGGATCTAGAGACAAGGCTATTGTGCCAGCACAGGCCCAGAACAAAGACTTGTGTTGTAATCCTGAACCACTCTATCTAGAATGGTGCCCTCTGTCAAGGAAAACACTGGAACTGGCAGTAAGGAAAGGAAGTAGAACTTCTCTCCCTGAAAATCCATGGTCTAATTAATCAGAGACACTTGGGCACATGATTCAGAAGGCTATAATCCTACTTTAAAGCAAATGGAGCACCCAGCACCAGGCTATCAGGAGGGTTTGGCAATTAGACCAGAGGACAGAGGCTCCACTGGGCCTTTACCTGCCTGCACCTTGACTTCCTGCACTTAATTCCTGGCTATAGTTCACCAGCATACACACAACTTAAACCTGTCAAAAACCATGTAATTTGGAAAATCAGTCCTTTGTCATACAGAGAAAGTGATCATAAACACAATTAAATATTAAATTTTACTTAAATTCTACTGAAGCTCTGAGACTAGAGCCTAGATTTCTATTTGTTAAAAAGAAAGAATTTTAAAAAGGATTAGTGGTCCATCAACTGGACCATTATTTTTATCCATTTTAATTGTAATAAACAGTAATTGTGAGGGAAAAAAAAAAACATGTAACAGAATCAGGCTCTTAAACCAAATTAAGGACATGTGAGAGAAGCAAAATAATCATAGAGGCAATGCGGAATATAGTGGGAAAAGCAGAAGCTCAAGTTTGAATGGTGAAACTAATATCTCACCCCTGGGGTATATTAAATGTGTCATTAATTCATTGATTAAGCTCTTTGAACCTTAGTTTTCTCTTTTATAAAACAGTAATAATCGGTAAGAGTACTACTTCTCTGTAGATTCTATTATGTATTAGAGTCAATCTAAACAAAAAATAAGACCCATGGTATATTCACAATAAGTGGGAGGTGATATTACTATTATAATTGCTGTTACTATTATTAGTATTTAAAACCCCAGGCCAGAAATAGATAGAAAAAGATAAAGAGAAGAAGGCTTGAAATTCTCAAAAACCTAGCAAAGCCCAGTGATATTTCTTCCGTCACTTCACTCTATTTTGTCTAATCAACCAGTATCCCTGGAAGGCCTGATCATTTTTACTCCATTCTGAAGCTCCTGAAGACCTGGAGTGGTTGGGATTTGTTGGTTAAGGTCCAGGTTGTTAGCACTCTGTTAGGAGAGTTTACACGTACTAGTTTTCATTTTAGGCTCACTAAACCCTATGAGGTAGGTATTATTAACCATTTTTACAGAGAAGCACACTGAGATTTGGAATGATGGTAGGAATTTTGTCTGTTGGCTCAGCAATGTTCAGTAATGTATCTCCCAGCACAATAAGAGGTGGAACTGGGAATTGACATTGTGTTTAAATGCAAATATGCACTTTAGTTTATTGGAGGCCAGTCTAACCACAACTACACCTTTAAAATATACTTCTCCCTCCTCTCTTTCAGAGGTATGGGTTCTCTTGTGATCCTGAGTCTTTAGAAAAACCTCCTGTTTCTGGAATTCCTGGGAAGATTAAGGAAAAGTTCACTGATTCCCTCAGCAGTCAACCATTGATTCTTTATTCTGTGCCTACATTTATTGAGGGCTCACTAATTTGAGGTGCCTGTAGGACCTCTTGATGGTAGAATGAAGTAGGCTGAATATAGGTTTGGAATGCAGACAAAAGGTCAGGACTACGGAGCAGAGCTGGGGCTCATGAACACATAGAATGCTCAACATATATATCTGTGGAATTAATTAATTATGTAAGCCACAGAAGTGGATGAGTTCATTGAAGTGTGACTTGCAGTCACTCTTGTAGAGTGAGAAGAGAGTATCCCTGAACAGGGATCTTGAGAGCATATAAAAGATGAGCAGGAAGAATATCTACAAGAGATTTTGCGAAGGAGTGGTAATGCAGTAGATAGGGGAAATTTTTTTTTAAGTTAAAGGACATGAAAACATCAATTTGCTGGTAGGGAGGGAGAGGCTGAAGCTAAATGTCCAATCTGCATTATGACACAGAGAAGCCTTTGAGGGAGTTAGGGAATAGGGTAGAGGTAGGCATGGAAACTGCAGGGAAGTTAGAAGTCTGCCACGAGTATGAGGGTGGAATTCTTCTCACATCAAGATAAGAGAGGCAAAGTAAAGAAGATACCCATAACCTGGGAGGCATTAGAAGGTGAACATATTCTTGAGAAGAGAACGTATGGAGCATGGACTTGGGAAAGTAGTGGAAGACTGAAATAATAATGTAGGAAAAACATAGTAATATAGGAGAGCATAAATGCCACTGGCAAGCAGTGTTGAAAACCTCAAGTTCTGACTTCCAAATATTCGGTAATTTTTTTCTGTTTTAAAACAATCCCTCAAAATTCTAACTCTGGTCTCTTTATAGCATTAAAGTCACCCTTCATGATCCCAGGTGGAATGATATACATCAGGATATGTTGTCAGAAGGAACATTTAAGTTCTAATTAATTTTGCAGCTAACTACCATGCAAATTTAGGTGAAACAGTTCTTTGATAAACTGGAATAAAATATTTGTTTTGATCAGGTGCAACAGTAATGAAAGTTCGGAGTGCTACAAGTAAAATGCTCACATTTTTTTCCCCCAATTTGCAGCCAATATACAAGGGAAATGAAGAGAGATATTTTATAAATAGTGTATTTCAAATGAATTTATAATTTTATCTATATGAATATTATAAATAATCTCAAAAGTTTCAATCACTTATTAATCAGGTCAAAAAGTAGGTTAAGGGAAGAGGATGTGGCTCAATCGATTGGGCTCCCCTCTATCATATGGGAGGCCCCAGTTTCGATTCCCAAGGCCTCCTGGTGAAGGCAAGCTGGCCCATGCCCGCAAAGGGCTGACGGCCCTCACCTGCAGATGGCGCAGCAAGATGATGCAACAGGGGGAGACAAACAGACACAGAAGCACGCACCTTAAATGGGCACAGAGAGCAGACAGAGAGCACAAGCGCAAGGGGAGGGATAAATAAATAATAAATAAAAGCAGGTTAATATCAGGTTATTTAACTCTATAAAACTTTAGGGACCACTTCAAAAATCAAATCCCAAGATTAGTGATAAAAGGTTTTTCAGTTTTGGTTAGAAATCCATTAGCAGATTTTTTTTATTACAGTGGATGTCATAAACAAACTATTAATTTGGGATAGGGAAAAACATACTTGTGATTATATTATAAATATTATCCATATAGTTTGGATTTTGTAGGATCTACTCAAGGTTTTCTAAGATCTATTCAGCAGATCATGAAGGAGCTCTCACCTGGCCAGTAACATTCCCAGGTGCATCGCATTGTAGAGCTTTATTTTGGGAAAAAGAAAAATTCCTTTAAATTACTTCATACAGCTTTAAATGTTAATTTACACATTAAAAAGCAAAGTTATTTGGAAATGTCATTCAGAATCCTTTATCTTAACCTTACTTACAAGGAAAAGGCAACCTTTTTGTAGAAGTATAACTCAGAATCCTATGCTTAACACCACTTCATGGGCCAGGGGAATTAGGTGAAGCCATAGTTAAAGAGCCAATAAGAAATGACTCAGCACAGCATTTTCACTTTCAGTGCCAGGAAGGCAGCTTAATAACATTATCTACCCATCAACCATCCATTTACCTATCAATTCACAAAACACTTATTTTGAGTAAGACGCAGTTCTAGGTTCTAGATTCACAGACAGTTTCTACCCTCAAAATGTTCACAGTCAAGTAAAGGAAAACAACATGTAAACAACATAATTACAACAGCATCTGATGAGTGCAATGATAGATATGTGCATAAAGCACAGGATTAGTACCCAACAGAAAATGCTGTACTTTATTGGAGGGTCACAGGTGCTTTTCAAAGATGATGCCTGAATTGGCATTTGATGTATGAATTTTAGTTCATTATAAATAATTGAATGAGAGATGCCCATTTTACAGATAACTTCCATAATAAAGGATGGAGATCACTATAATATAATGTCCAAATCTAAATCTCACCTCTTCCAAATATCCCTGACTCACACTCTTGATCGTCCCTGTATTTCGTATTTCTTCTGTTCTCACATATGGGCACTTAGTTCTAGGCTCATTTTTAATTGTCCTCAAATTGCTTTATGTTTGTCTCCCTAAAAGAATTTTCTCCTCTGATTCTGTGCAGAACTGAGGACTAGTCTATGCACAGTGCCTTAAGTGTTATCCAAATAAAACTTCATGTAATAATCCATGTGTTTTCTTTGTTTCACATCTGTAAAAAAACAGGGCACATGAATGAGATTAAAATATGCTGCCTTAATAAAAGCCAAAACTCTGTTGTAAATTATTTCTAGAAGAAAAATCTCAGGACAAAATGGATTATCTTCCTATTAAGGTCTCAAATAGAAAGAGCAGGGAGATTTAAAGAAATTAAATAAGATAATTAAGAGGAAAATCTACATGCTGAGCTACAAAGTTTGCTTGGACCAGATAGTGTGTTCAAAGTTAATTGATTTATTTAGATATTTAAATTATATTTACCCCATGAAATGATCTTCTCTTTATCAAGAAAAATATATTTTAGGAGTTCATTTAACTGGCCCTAACCTTTGTTTCCCACTCCTTTTCCCCTACATTGCTGCCTTAGTGCATAGTTATCCCAGACACTTTCTGCATAAAAATTCTTCAAGAGGAAATCCTGGCTTCATTACAATTCTCTTTTTAATCTGTTAAAATCCATCCAAATTTACTTTCTCTAATTGCATAGGAGATTCAGAGAAACGTCCAAGAATCTCCAGGACTTGTAACCTTTTTTTCCACACTTGTTTCCAAACTGAGCCTGTGTTGTCAGACAAAATATTGATATAGCTTGCTTAGCTAGATTTAGTAGTATCTAGGACTGTGATTTATAAAGTAGAGCCAAATCCATGTTAAGCCTTAAGGTCTGGAACTTTAAGGTTTATGTTGATATCTATTTGGTTTGGAATTTCCTTTCCTTGCTTATAAAAATAAAATGATGTGTGAGTGGCTTATGCAGAAACACAAAGCATAATATTTAGCATTATGCTTGCCACTGGTACGTAAGAAGGTGTGTTAGTACTTTAAGGATTTTTAAAGTGAAAACACGTCATAATAATAAAGAAGAGTAGAGTAGATCTCTGAGAGTATATTGAAGAGTGAGCAACATCCTTTTAGACTCAGAGGGACAGAAAGTGAGATTGGGGCCATATGAATTTCATATTGGACTAGAAATAGGAAGTTTACAGCACATCTGGAATCTGGGTTCGTGTGTATATATCTTTAAACATACACACAGACTGAGTTCATGCCATATATGGCAGAGATACTGTGTGTGTGTTTGTGCGTGTGTGTGCACACAGAGTACGTGTGTGTTTCTTAATATACACACATATACTATTATCATTGTCCTCAAGTATCAGCTTGTCTATCCAACTGCTGAGAAACAGGCCACACTGGCCTTTTGCCTCCAGCAGGATGTTGCAAGGTAGAAGGTTGCGTGTGGCAGGCAGCCAGGACAATACATCACTACAGCTGGATTAGGAGGATAACGCCAGCAAGGCCAGCCCAGGAATAGGAATAAAGTCTTTTTTTGTAGAATTGGATAGGGGGTTTTGGAGATGGCTTTTTTTTTTTAAACTCTAAAAATTGCCATTTCCACAGTCAAAACGGAAGGAAACAGTTGTCATCCAGAAAAGGGTGAGAAAGAGGACAGCAGAGCTCTTGAACTAGGGCATGAACTTCCATGAACCCGAGACTCCAGCCAGAAGCCAAAAGGGTTGGGGGGTGGGAGGTGGCTACAATGGGGATATGGCAAGAGAGGGTTCAGAGGCATCCAAGAAAGGCCTTAAGAAGTTGAATCCTGGATTCACGTTTCCTGGCCCTGTTTACTGAGCTTTTCCCCAGGAAGTTTACAGGGATTTAAAAATAGCTTCAGTGTAAGTCCAGGTTTACATAAGTACCGTGGTATTTTCAGATATGAGCTAATTGTACATGCCTTAAATGAATGGAGATTGTTCCATCCTACTGTTGACATTTTAACATTTAGTTTGATTTTTTAAAACCAAGTCTCAAGGATCTGCTTAAATCACTTCAGGAAGGCTTGGGATTTATTTTTTCAGAATCTACTTTGGTTAATATCTTAACACTTTACGGATCTCAGAAATGATTTCAAATAATAAGCACATAACAATACAAGAACATTTTGCTTATTAGCATAACTTTTTACCAATCACATCTACTCCCCATACAAAAATATAAGAATTCAAAATTTGCACTTAGTGGCCATCTGTTTTTCTCTCTGAACATTACTTTTAAGTCCCTTCTTTGGGTTGTTATTAAGATATTTTAAATCATGATGTTCTTGCACAGCATGTCAGATAGAAATAATAAGTGTGTATAAGCAATTTACTTAGAAACAGGAGAGAGCAAAAGAAAATTAGCGAATGTTTAATTCTAGGCAGAGGGCCAAACTATCCCAAACCCCCTCCTCCATCTGCCCTTGCCATATTTTAAAAAACCTACCTTCAATAAGTATAAATCTCTTTGTCTATGGTGGCAGAGCTTCTGTGGAATAATTTGCAATAGAGAGGTTAAGTGTAGGACTCTTGAACTAGACAGACTGAGTTCAAACTCCAGCTCTGCTGCTTATTTGCTGAGTGACCTTTGGAAGGTTAACTAACTTCTCTGTGCCTCTGGAGGTGATATTAGTCTAACGCATAGATTTGTTGTGAGGATTACTTAAGTTAATATAGGTAACTCATTCAGAACAGTGCTTGGTATACACTTAGGATAGCCCATTGTAAGACCTCTAAATCTAATTGGATATTATTATTTCTTAAGAATGCTAATAATTATAGTCATTTTGTTCATTAGTCTACCGTTACTTAAGGCTGCGCCTTAATGTAATGTCTTTAAGATCTTTGTAGGTGACCACTTTCATTTGCATCTGTTTCCATGAAAATGCAATTTCCTGGTACATCTGGATAAAATTTAGCTGTTCATCCTTAACTCCTGATTCAACTATTCTTAATAGGAGCAAGGGGATTTTCTATGGAGTCAGCACAGTATCATGTCCCAGAATCCCTTGATTAGTATATATTTGAATGTAGACAAATCCCCATTAAATCTCATGTTAATTATGTTTGTTGGATTCCTTTGGAAAAGAATGATAAGGCAACAGGGGAGGGAAGCGTCTTTATAAACCCTCCAAATGTGTTATTTCTAAACAGTGAGTATTTGAGGACTGAGTTTCTATGTTAGCAATATTTGTATTTTAATGTGAAATAATTGCATCAGAAAGTATTTGGTTTCTCATCCAACTTTAGTGTCCCTAAAATGTGCTGGTATATAGCTCTCCAGATGCATTTTATTGCACTTTCTCATGGTAGGAAATGTGTGGTGGATGCTGATACAAACACAGTTAGGTGCAGACATGGCTGTAGCTAGAGACCCTCACTTGATGGGCTGAAGGAAAAGATGACTCATAGCTCACAATTGTCTCTATCCCTTCATAGTATTTAGGTTTTCAATTTTTGATTTTGCTCTCTAATCCCTGAAACAATTATGAAAAACTAATTTTAAGTTGATATCCAAAACTTTTCATAACAAGTTAAATAGTCACACAGTAAATAATTTCTGGCATGTTGTGAATATTGACATTTAAAAAACAAAATCCCTAAATATTATTGGATTTCAAATCTACCATAATCTGCTTTAAAAATACTTAGATGAAATATTCAACAATTAGAAATTTTAGTTTTCATTTTTATCTTCAAACTGTTTATTCCAATTTCCCCATTATATTTTATCTCAATCCATATTTTTATGCTTAAAGGCTTTTATTATTTGCCCTATGTTACTCTCTGTAATAAAATATGTGTGTAAATTAAAATCTTATTTTTTCCTATGACATAAAGCTTTACATGTAAAAGAATTACTTTGGATTTAGTTATCATTTATAAATATCATTAATATTAATAATCAAATGATGAAAACAGAAGAAATAATTTACAAATTTAAATAAATACTAATTAGATATGATAAACTTCATTGGAAATGCATTTCTCAATTAGATGGATGGGTCTTGTCTCATCTTCAATTGACTCACGTATTTATGGATTACTTATAGCCAGAATAAAACAGAGTTCATTATCAATTTGTTTCCTTTTCTCATTTATATATGTAAGCACTGAAAAACCTTGCTCATGCAAATAGATAGATGGAAATGAAAGGAGTTGTGTTACAGAAGTGCCACTCAATTCATGGTACTCCTCTGAGTTATATGCCAAAATATGATATAATGATCTATCATCAAAAATATTTTTAATGCTCTACCAGCTAACAACTTGACTAGGTGTTCCTTTAATTTTACTGAAACAAAGAATTATAAACAACCTGCCTTGCGAAAGGCTTTGTTACCCAGTCATTAGAGCCATTCATTGCCTCAATTTCTGGGAAGTATACCAAAAAGGCTTTACCAAGTCCTATGAAATACCTATTAATTATTCCTGCTACTCTTTCACTTTGACACACTTTGTTCAATCTTGACATACTCAAGAAAAGGTTGAGAAAATAAAAATATTGTTAATTTCAATATATCTTTGCTAATACATTTTAAAATAAAATGCTTTCATCTTATAAAATGCTTTGAATATATTTTTGTCAAATCTTGGTGTGGAAGATTTAGTTCATTCAATTTTTGAATAATGTTCACTATTTAACCTGTTTGTCAAAGTCAGTTTTTGTTGTCTAACCAATTAATCAAATCAAAAAATTTTTTTTTAAGGAAAAAGCTCTGATTTTAGTTTTCAATTCAAAAATAGGTTGCCATGTATCCCCGTGACAAGGTCTCACTTCTGAATTCTAGCTCTGAGCTGCATAGATAGGTAGGTAGGTAGTTAAAGATAGATCAGGCATGGAGACTTGCCATAAATGTGTCAGCTTGAAGAAATCAGTCTTCCTGACCTTATCATATTGCACCCTAGGGACTTTCCAATAGGATTATTAATTCTTGGCAATAGGTAGCAAAGGTAAAATGTGAGATTTTGGAAGAAAATTTCATAATCTCTGCCACCCCACCTTACATGTATATCTGAATTGGAATACACGACCAGGGGCTAAGCTGTCCCATTTCTAATACCACTCCTTTTTCTTAAAGATCTATTGAAGAACAGGAAAGACCTGAAGTTTATGGTGCCTTGATTACAGGAGCCCCCACAACCAGTATTAAATAGTATCCTTTCATTTGACATGCTGGAGCTTTTTATACCACGAGACAGATTGGTGAGAGGTATGACTTTCTTTGGAAAGTGGGAGGACAGTTGTTAAAGAGGAGGTAGAAAAGAAGAACCAGAATGATGTCTTAGCTGCACACCCATTAGCAGACAGAAGAGCATGCTGAGGACAAGGAAATTGATTCCTTTAAAACTGTCACTGCCACACAGATGTTGGAAAGGCATGCACCCCAAGTACAGGTACTCAGCATGAAGACTGCTAGATTATAGGATGAAAGACCCTTAGAATGTGATTGTAGCAATGGAACTAGTGTAGACTTCATGAACAGGTAGAGTCATGGACTACCTACTTGGTATGATTTCAATGGTTTGAGGAATTTCCCTCCCAATCCCACTGTCCTAGTTTTCGAATGCCTGAAATTCCACTATCGGAGATTCATTCCTTTCCTTTCACCCATAAAAATGCTCTTTCAACCCCTGGGGAAGATGTCATTGAATGCTGTAATCCCCTTGCCATTTACAACCTTAATATAAATGAGATTTTGATCATTGTCTAAACATATGAGAGTGGAGCAAGCATAAAGATTAACTTCAAAGTGGTAGAGGAAGATAAAGATAAAAAGGACTCACTGAACCCAAACTGCTCCATTTTGTCTAGAGCTAGTGGGTACTGTAGCTTCCTCCTTCAAGGGTCTCTTGACATCGATATGTGAGTTTCTATGACCCATCAATGTAGATGAACTTAGTTGCATCAATAATAATAGTGATAGTTTATTGCATGCTACAGGGTCCCAATAGCAGTCTAGGTTCTACACATACTTTATTACTATTATTTCTGTTTTGAGGTACCAGGTGCTGGAGATTGATTCTGGGACCTTGTATGTGGGAAGCTGGTGCTCAACCACTGAGCCACATCGGTTTCCTGGAGTTGGTTCTTTGTTTGTTTTGCTTGTTGTTTTTGTTTTTTTTTTCAGGAGCACTGGGAACTGAACCTGGGACCTCCCATGTGGGAGGCAGGAGCTTAACCACTTGAGCCATATCCACTCTCACTTTATTACTATTTTAATCCTTGAAATGATCCCGCATGTTAGGTATCATTATCCCATTTTAGGAAACAGAGGTCTTCTTGGTCACACAGCTAGTATGTTTGCCTGGCTTCAATAGGTATGGTGTTTCTGCTGTATGTAACTTGTTTTCATTTATAAGATTATGTTCTAGTACCTAAATACCAAGTATCCTCTCATCCTCAATTTTAGCTTCCACACAAAGTATTAGAGAGCAACGTAAAAATGTAAAAAATGTGATGTGGCTTAGGAAAGGACAAGAAAGGATTCTCATCACGGATTCTAAAGCCACCAGAGACTCAACTTCTGTTTTTGGCACAAGGTGGGACAGACTCTTTTTCCTATGCAATCTAGTCTTGCTGGATCTTGTTTATTCTTTCCCAGAAATTATCTCCTGCAGTCTTGAATGCATCTACTCTCTATGATACAAAGAAATTCATCTAGGTCAAAATTCTATCCTGGAACTGTACACCTCTGCTCACCCAAACCAAAGTTATGACAATTGTCAGGGCCCTTTTGTCTTAAAAACAATTTAGAGGGACTTCCAAGAAGATGGAGGATTAGAGAGGCAGAGGGATCACTTCTCTCCCAGAAAAAAAGAGTTAGAGGCCAAGCGGAGACTGTCTGGAGGGTTGCTCTGGAGCTCAGGACACCAGGGGAAAGTGAGACACCACCCAGAAGACAGAGGGGCGAAGGAAAGGAGTCTCAGCTGCCTGAAAAACCCCATGAGTAAAGCTGCAGAAGCAGCAGCTGGCTCCCATCCCCCGACCCTCAGAGCAAACAGCAGTCTATGGATTGCAGTGGCTATATACTGAGAGGTTTGCAGGAGTCCTCTCCCCAAGGAAGGGGAGCTGGAGGGACACAGCCTACAGCAATTCAGATTTGGGCCAGCGATCTTAGCCTGCTGCATTGGAGGGGTCACAGACTTCCAGGCTGGGTGGGGCCATGACATTGTTTGTACTAAGAGCTGTCGGGGAGCTAATGAAAATTTGCCTTCTCAAACACCCTCCCTACTGCCCAGGGCTTGTTGCTGAGGAGGCAAAGGGCAGGAGAGTATGGCCAGCCAAGGGAAGAGAACAGTTTCTGAGAAAGTTTGTTTGTGAGGCTTTGCCAGCCCTGAGGACATTGCTTCTGCACCATCCACTGCAAAGTTATACCAAATGCATTCCCCCTAGTACCTGGGGTCTGCGCTGAGGGTCTGCCAAAGAGAATCATCTGCTGGCATACCAGAAAGGTGTATGAAAAGGATAAAAATATATAAATAAAAGAGGCAATCTGGTGGTTTTACTGCCCCCTTCTCCAAGGCCCTTAGAAACTGGCCTGCACCCCATTACTGGGTCCTTGGCCCTGATTTGAGCAGTTAAACAGAGACAATCCTAAATATCTAGAAGAAGTTGAACCAAGAGCCAAAGAACAGCACACAGCTACTTAACAGTAAATCCCTAGGCAAGAGAGAGAACCTGAACATCAGCGTAAACTCAGCATTAGAATCAGATGCCTAGACATTAGCAAAAAAATTACAAGCCATACAAAGAAAAAAGAAGATATGACTCAGGCAAAGGAACAAATCAAAGCTCCAGATGAGACATAGGACTTGAAACAGCTAATCAATGAGGTTCATACAAATCTCCTAAATCAAATCATGGTGTTGAAAGACAACATGGCTAAAGAAATAAAAGACATTAAGAAGACATTGGGTGAACACAAAGAAAAATTTGAAATATTGGATAAAAAATGACAGAGTTTGTGGAAATGAAATGCATGGTGTTGAAAGACAACATGGCTAAAGAAATAAAAGACATTAAGAAGACATTGGGTGAACACAAAGAAAAATTTGAAATATTGGATAAAAAATGACAGAGTTTGTGGGAATGAAACACACAATAAGTGAGATTAACAATACAATAGAGGCACACCATAGCAGATTTGAAATCATGGAAGAAACAATCAGTGATGTAAAGGAAAGAACAACTGAAATGGAAGAAAGAAGAACACAAAGAGAAAATAATGGGAAAAATGAACAGGGGCTCAGGGAGTTGAATGATAGCATGAAGCCAATCAACATACATGCTATGGGAGTTCCAGAAGGAGAAGAGAAGGGAAAGGGGGCAGAAAGAGTACTTGAGAAAATAATGGCAAAAAACTTCCCAACTCTCAAGAAAGACATGAATATACGTGTCCAGGAAGCACAGCGTACTCCAGTTGGAATAAATCCAAATAGACTTACACCAAGACACATAATATTCAGAATGCCAAATGCCAAAGATAAAGAGAAAATTCTGAAAGCAGCAAGGGAAAAGGGAAACATCACATAAAGACAATATGAAGAAGAAATCAAGAAGAAAATTCTATTTACAATAGCAACAAAATGACACAAATATCCAAGAATTAATTTACCCAGGAATGTAAAGTATCTGTATTTAGAAAACTATAAAACACTGTTAAAAGAAATCAAAGAAGACCTAAGCAAATGGAAGGACATTCTGTGTTCATGAATTGGAAGACTAAACATTGTAAAGATGTCAATTCTACCCAAAATGATATATAGATTAAATGAAATACCAATCAAAATTCCAACAGCCTGCTTTACAGAAATAGAAGAGTCAATTACCAATTTGGAAGGGAAAGGGGTCCCAAATAGCCAAAAACATTCTAATAAAAGTATAGTGAAGTTGGAGAGATGAAGCTTCATGTCTTGAAGGAAATTTTATTTTATTTTATTTTTTATTTTATTTTATTTATTTATTTATTTATTTTTAAGATTTTATTTATTTATTCATTTATCCACCCCTTGCTGCTTGTGCTCGCTGGGTCAGCTAACCACGCCGTGCAGGTGGGCCTGCCTTCACCAGGAGGCCTCGGGAACCGAACCGGGGCCTCCCATATGGTAAACGGGAGCCCTACTGATTGAGCCACAGCCGCTTCCCTTGAAGTATATTTTAATGCTACAGTGGTCAAAACATATGGTATTGGCATAAAGAGAGACACATTGATCAATGGAACCAAAATAAGAGTTCAGAAATAGACCCTTACCTTTATGGTTAACTGATTTTTTTATAAGCTTACCAAGTCACTTCTTGGGACAGAACAGTCTCTTCAACAAATTGTGCTGGGAGAACTGGATATCCATAGCCAAAAGAATGAAAAAGGGCTACTATTTCACTGCCTATACAAGAATCAACTCAAAATGAATCAAAGATCTAAACATAAAAGCCAGGACCAACCATAAAACTTCTAGAAGACAATGTAGGGAAATATATACAAGACATTGTAATAGGTGGTGGTCTCTTAAACCTTACATCCAAAACACAAGCAACAAAAGAAAAAATAGATACATGGGACCTCTTCAAAATTAAACATTTCTGCACCTGAAAGGACTTTGTGAAGAGGGTAAAAGGGTCGCCTACTCAACGGGAGAAAATATTTGAAACTCACTTATCTGACAGGGGTCTAATATCCATGATATATGAAGAGATCCTAAAACTCAACAATAAAAAGATAAATGACCTAATTAAAATATGGGCAAAAGAACTGAATAGACATTTTTCTAAAGATGAAATACAAATGGAGAAAAAACACATGAAAAAATGTTTGACATCACTGGCTATTAAGAAAATGCAAACCAAAACTTCACAATGTGAGATATCATTTCACATTTACTACATGGCCACAATTAGAAAACTACAAGTGTTGGAGAGGATATGGAGAGATAGGAATGCTTATTCACTATTGGTGGAATGTAGAATGATACAGCTTTCTGTTTGGCAGTTCCCAAGGAAGTTAGATATAGATCTACCATGTGACCCGGCAATACAACTGCTAGGAATATATATACCCAGAAAAACTGAGAGCAGTGACAAGAACAGACATCTGCACACTGATGTTCATAGTGACATTATTCAGTTGCCAAAAGATGGAAACAACCCAGGTGTCCATCAACTGATGAATGGATAAACAAACTGTGGTATATACAAATGATGGAATATTATTCAACTGTAAGAAGAAATGAAGTTGTGAAGCATATGACAACATGAATGAACCTGGAGGACATTATGTTGAGTGAAGCTAGCCAAGCACAAAAAGACAAATACTGTATGATTTCACTATTATGAACTAAATATAATAGCAAACTCATGGAATTAATAGCTAGATATAAATCACCAGAGAAGAGAATGTAGCTAGAGAATGGAAAGCTAAGGTTTAATATGTGCAGAATTGGTAAAAAGTTGTTTGTAAGTGTTTGGACATGAATAGAAATGGTGAAAGCACATCATAGGATTTGTAATTAGCAGTGCTAACATATAGTTATGATAGTAGTTTTTTTTTTTGTTTGTTTGTTTTGAGTAATGAAAATGTTCTAGTATTGATTGAAGTGATGAATGCGCAATTCGGTGATTGTAACAAATGCTATTGATTGTATACTTTAGGTAAATTGTACGGTTTATGAACAAAAAGATAATAGGATGGAATGGAGGAAAAATACACTAAATGTAAGATATAGACTGTAGTTAGTAGTAATACTTTGACAGTGTTCTTTCAAAATTTTTTTACAAATATTTCACAACAATGCAAGGTATTTATGGTGAGGTGATGCATGGGAGCCCTGTATGAAGTTATACATGTTTGTTTTGTAAGTTCACAACTTTTACTATGCACTTATTATGTATGTTCATGTATGAATGATATACTTCAATAAATTGTTTTTAAAATGAAAAAAAAAAGCAATTTAGAAATTATTTCTTGTGTCTTTAGTCTGATCTCTGAAGATTTCAAGGGACTCATCATAGACGTGTGTTAACAAATGTGGGCTTCCCTCTTCAAGGAATTCTCAGACCAACTGCTAAGAGAATCAGATATTCTGTATGTCATTTACATTATAATTCCATGTTAACTAGATAAATGAGTGTGGACAATGAGACAGGAGAGACTCTGTTATTAGCATACTTGCTAGCTATATGGAATGGAAAGGTGATTTAACTTTTCTGTTTTCTTTTTAATTATAACACCTTTCCTACTTATTTCACAAAGCTGTTGTAAAATAGTTTATTTTCTTCTTGAAAACTATTTGTTCTGAAAGTTATAAAGCAATATGCAAGTGTAAAATGATATTTGTCATCATTATTCTAACGGTTTCATTGTTAAATAAGCATTCTGGCCTTTCAGAATGATTTTTGTCCTCATGGGAGAACGTAGCCATAAATGCTGTGGCTATAACTGTTAGGAGTAAGATGATTCCAATGTTTCAGGTTTCTATGAATATATAAGATCCGTAATATAGTCCTCGGCCTACAAGATGAGTCATATGAAAATGAACTCTCAGGTTCCAGAAAAAAGGTCAGTATTTAATCATTTACTGAGCAAACATTCTGAAGACCCAGTTTGTGGCAAGCACTGTACTTGGCATCGGGACAGAGTAAAAGGCTGAGTCTCTGTCTTTAAGGAGGTCATCATCTAGAGAGGAGGCAGGCATATAAGCAGGCAACTGCAGCTAAAAAAGCCTTAACCGGAGAGGGAAAACAGGTATAATACAGGGGCATTTGGGGACTTGGGAGTTGTCCTGGGTGGCATTGTGGCGATGGATGCAGGTCATTGAATGTCTTGCCATAACCTACGGAATTGTGTGGGAGAGAGTGTGGACTGCAGTGTGGACTGTAGCCCATGCTTGGTGGCAATGCTCCAAAATGCATTCACCAATTGCAATGAATGTATCACACTAAAGAAGGATATTGTTAATGAGGGAAAATATGGGCAGTGTGGGGAGTGGGGCATATGGGAATCCCCTACATTTTTTATGTAACATTTATGTAATCTAAATATCTTTAAAAAAATTTTTTTAAAGCCTTCACATCAAGCAGGAGAAGCCCGACACTCCCTATCTATGAGTACAAAGAGGAAAGTGGCCAAATATCAACTCTTAGATGAAAAAGAGAAACAAAATATGGAAAAAGCATAACAAAGGGGGAGTTATTACCCCTGTTACATAGAAGTGAGATACACTTTGTCTATATAGACAAAGATTTGGGCCACATTGTAAATTTTGAGTCACTTTGTAAAGTGATGACAAATGTTATGAGGTCATATGTTAGTTCACAAAACATTTATCAAAATCAATAATTTTGTCAGCAGCTTTTCTAAAGCCCCAAGGTACTCAATCAGGAAAAAGTGCCATACTGCTCTGAAGGTTCCACCCTGCCTTCTAAATGGGAAATGCAAAAATGAACGATGCATTTAGATTTACCATGACTACCTAGATTCCTTGCACACTCAGCAGGATTTTTTTCCTCATTCCTCAATGGAAAACTGCATTTTAGATTTTAACCTAGGGACTATGAAACAAGTCTTTCTACTCTTCTCCCTCTGTTTCCAACTCCAAAACTGGTAAATGGTAAAATGAACTTTGAGTATGAGAAGTAACCTCAACAAAATATTTGTCCAAATAATCGGCTGTTACCATTTGTAAAATCCAAATTAGTGGAATTTTACTATAAGACATTTTTTAAATAAAATTTTATTGAAGTGTATAATTCATACATGAACATACATAAACAATAAATGTATAGTAAAATTTGCAAATTTACAAAACAAACCTGCATATCATCATATTCACCTTGCATTGTTGTGAAACATTTGTTACAAACTATGAAAGAGCATCATCAAAATATTGCTACTAACTATAGTCCATATCTCACATTTAGTATACTTTTCTCCCAACCCACCTGTAGCAGTTTGATATTATTTATGAATTCCAAAAATAGATATTAAATTATGTTTGTGAACTGGTCTGGGCATATTAGATTGCATTGGATTCAGAGGTTTCGCTTTTACTTGATTAAGTAATGATTAAGTCTTTGATTGAGCCACATCAGTAGGACATTGCATCCCTGCCTCCTTGGTGGTCAGGGACTCACAGAGAAACCGCACTGCAGAGAAGGAAGATTGTAGTTTTGAGCTGAAGCCTAGGAAGTAAACACACAGGAGAAGAACACAGAGGAATAGAGATAGCTCCACAGACATAGCAGAGGCCCTGGGAAGAGATAAGAGCCATTTGCCTGATAGTCTACAGCTGACCTTGTGGAGAGACACAAGCCTGACCCCAGAGAGACTTGAGCTACTGGGAGGGAGACAAAGCCTAGAGAGCCTGATGGCCTACAGCTGATATTGGAAGAAGCTGGGACCACGGAGCCTTAAGAGGAAGAAGAAGGCAGCCATCTTGCTCTAACACATGGCAACAGACTTTGGTAAGGGAAGTAAATTATGCTTTATGGCCTGGTAACTGTAACACCCAAATAAATACCCTTTATAAAAGCCAACAGATTTCTGGTATTTTGCATCATCACCCCTTTGGCTGATGAATACACCACCTAATTATTAACACCCTATATTAGTATTATGTGTTTGTTCTCATTCAAGAGAAAACATTCTCATATTTGTCCTATTAACCATAGTCCATCATCCACTGGATTCCCTGTGTTATACAGCCCCATACTTTGTATGGTCCATTAAAAGTGTATACTCAGTGACTATCATTTTCATCACAGAGTTGTACTGCCCTCACCTCAGTCAATTTTAGAATGTTTTTATTACTCAAAAAGGAAAAATCCCATACCCTCTTATATCCCCACTAGGATAAGACATTTTAACAGTGTTAGAGATGAGAAACATATCAAAATTCATAACAATACCAAATATGGTGGTATTTGAATTATGTCTAACAAATAGGCACACATGAATTAATATATGACACATTCAAATTGTTATTGCATAAATCTTCAGTGCCACTATGAACTTGTAGCTGGGCAGATTAGAAATATAAACATATTATTAAATGCTGAAGTCAGTGACAAGTGTTTTTAAAGCTGTTTTGTTTTGTTCTGTTGGCTAGTGGGTAGGAGGGTGGGAAAGGAATTTTGGCAAAAAGAATGCAATTTTAGTATATGCTGTATTTAACAGATGTTATAATTTTAGTACCTGCTAAAGTTAAGAGTGTGATACATGTTAATTTGCTCAAGAATTGATATTTGACATATACTAGAGATTCAATTTTCATAAAACTAACATGTAGACTAGTTAACAAATGATTTCACCTTAATCATAAGAATTTGAAATCTATGTAAAATGCCTAGTATAATGCTTAACAAAAAGTAAATTGCCAATGCTATTTTTAGTAGCAGTCAGAACAGTAGATTTGTGTAGGAGTAGAGAGGATCATATGGTTCACTTTGCCTAGAGAAGTCATATTTGGATCTTTAAGAATGACGGGAAGGCCATCATCAATCAGACCAGAGGGGAGCTCTGAGGCTCGTGAGACAGCGTGTGCAAAGACATGGAAGTAAGAAGGTATATGGCATTTAGGAGTATAGGTGTGGGGTATGCAGAGAAAGAGAAGAGATAAGACTTGAAAAGAAGGCAGGGGCTAAACTCAGAAGGACTTTTTAATGCCATGATAAGGAATTTAGATTCTATTTTATTGATAATTTTTTTTCCCATGAGCCAATGGTTTCAACCCTGGGTGCCCATGTGACTTACCTGGGGAGCTTTTCTCATGTTCAACTACTCCCATCCTTCATCCCCCTCCCCTGTCACCCACACATAGTGTTGTTAGACTTCCCAAATAAAAACACTGGACACCCTCTTAAAGTTTGAATTCCAAACAACTATTTTTTTCAGTACATGTATGACCACTGTAATATTTGGCACATATTTATACTGAAAGTTACTCATTGTTTATCTGGAATTTAACTAGGCCCCCTATATTTTATCTGGTAACCTCAGAACAATTGAGTGAGAATCTCTCAGGTGGGGCCTGGGCATTGGTGGTCCTTAAAACCCTCCAGGTGATTTTCATATGGAAGCAAGGTTAAGAACCACTAAGTGATCAAACTATTTCAAACAGGGGAGTGGCATGTTTAGAAAGATCACTGGGAAGCTCATTTCTGATCAGTGTGTGCAGGAGAACCTGGAGAAGGGAGATGCTGGAGGCTGGGAGAACAATTAACAGTTATTGCGGGCATCTGCGTAAGAGATAGAGTTGGCTTGAGCTAAAGCAGTCGTAGTGGAAATAGAGAAAAAAATGATATTCTCAACCATTAGCAGGATGTGTTGACTAAGAGCTTGTGAGAAGAAAAGGCCCAGGAAGAGCACAGGCAGTGGGCCTGTGCCAACATCACCATTCCTTAGCTCCTCCCCTTTCCCTCCCTCCTTCTTCAGCTTGGCTTTGAGGACACTGCTGCAATTTATTACCTGGGTGACCTTGGACAAGATACCTAACCCATGTTGGACTCAATAATTCATCTATAACATAGGATGAGGAGCTAAGAGTAACCTCTTTTGGAAATGGTTTTAAGGATTAAATGAAATGATACATCTAAAAGACTCATTACTCCACTGGGCACAGTAAGCACTCAATATGTTTTGCCATTATGTTGTTGTGATTATAAATTTAATCACGTAGATACTTATTACTTTTTTCTTTTCTTTTTCCCATCCTGTCCCTATCTCTATTTCTCCCCCATTTCTGGTATCTTTTGCTTTCTCTTTCCTCCAATAATGACTTTCTGAATCCTGGAATGTCAGGAGTTACCTGTTTAGGAACAGAATTGCTGAGAACAGTTTAGACTCACTTAAGCAATGGCAAGATGGAATCAGGCTGAACATAGGCAGCCATAACTAATTCAGAGACTTGATAACTGTGGGATAGTGTAGGGTAATGAAGGCAGAATGCCTTTTCTGTGAACCCGAGGCCCTGAAAGGAGGACGGCTTGGTCTGGCCAACCACGTGAACCTCATAAACAGGGAATTGGATGTAAGCATCGAAGGAACACGTGCAATAATAATCAGGAGGTATGGTGATCGTCCCGATGCTTTGTAACCTTATAAAAGCCTGGTGTGGAGCACGGCATGCAGCACGAGGAGCTTCTCCCGGAATATCAAAGAATTTGGTCAACCTTCCAGGACTTTACCTCCTGTGTAAAGTCCTGTGTAAAATCACTAAACTATTCCATTATTCCATCATTTTGATAGCTAGAATCAAAGAATCTCTGGTTCCCATAATGTCAGAATAGAAAGGGCCTTTAGAATGTATAGACCTACTCCAGTATTGTACAAAGCAATATAAGCAGCTGTATTTAGGCATGAATTTGGCACTCCGTTTCTCCAACCATCACTTTTTATTTGCCACTTGACTAGGCCAGCCAGAATAAATGACTATTGCTTTCCAAAAGGTGATGTGGGGGTGGGATCAGATGGACCTGGTTCAAGTACTGGCTGAGCCACCAATTTATTAACCATGCAACATTGGACCATTTAGAAAGCCTCTTTAAGCCTCAGTTTCCTCATCTGTAGGTAGAAGTTTATAATTATAACAAGACCACCTGTTTTTCAACTATCATTATTGTAATACTTGGGTGTGATAATAAAGGTGAAGTACTTAGCACCAGGGCCTGACACATGGTCAGAGTCCAATAAGAGTTTTCTCTCATCATTGTAATCTCAGAATACCTGGGAGCTATATCAGGAAAAAGCTGTCTGTTTAATAGATGATTTCTGCCAGGTCACTTTTTTCTTTATTTATTTCTTTTTTTTTTTTTTTTTTTTTGAGGCTTTGTATTTGTCTGCAAGAAATTGGGACAGCCGTGTAAAGAGGGGCCACTTTTTTTTTTTAGAATAAATTATTACAAACAGAAACCCCTTTCTGTGGTGTGTAGGTAGCATAAAAGTGGCTCCCCCCCCCCACTGTCATCTGTAAAGCCAGCAATAAACAAATCATAAAAAATGTGCTTGGAAATTTCAGCTCCATAGTAATAGCTGAAACAAAAGCAGAAAATTGCAGCTCTCGGTGTAATAACTAAGCCTCTTGTTATATGCTTCTGTATTAAATATAAAACATTTTCATTTCCTTTGTATAGGAAATTCAATAGGACCTGAGAAGGGGGTCAACCAAGTACTGTGACTCCCATAATAAAATGTGAGTGGTGCTAATATTCCTTTTCCAACTCTAAAATGACTGCAAATAACCAAACAGATAAAATGTAGCTTTCATAAAACTCGAGGTTTGGTAGAGAATTAGCATGAGACTTGTGCTCATGACTTGCTAACGGAAGGTTGGCCAAGAGCTCAGATTTATGCCATGAAATTTAAACGGTTTACTCCTGAGGTTTTCTTGACAATGTCATTACGTGTGGCTGAGTTAGTTTATTGGCACTTTTGTGTGGGGATTGTTTTTGGAGGAATGGGGAGTTGGGGTGGGACGGTGATGAGGGTAACCTATTTCTTTAGAGCTCATGGGGCTCTAGGGGATTTTAAAGCAAGGAATTTGGAAGCATAACACATGCAAGAGTCTCCAAAGGTGAGGCAGAATCAACAACATTTACAAAATTACGTTTAGGAGGAAAATAACATGGTAAGATCGCAGTTCTTTTGTTGGGGTGTTTATAATATAACACATGGCTTCATCTCACCAGGCTTCTGAAACCAGAATGATATTGCTGGAAGATTTTTATGGATTAGGCTTTGTATTCACATACAAGTTTGCAGGGAATTTTGTTCAAAGATGAAACCTCAAATTGAATTCAGGCCCAGGTATTTTAGCAGTCAGGGAAAGATTATTGTGGTGTGCCCAATACAATTTTACTAACTAACTTAGAAACGGGGTCACAGATTCAAGTAAGGTGGGAGGTTAGGCCTATCAGCAATTCAAGCAGAATTTAATTACCAAAAGGGTGGCTGAATAATGGCACACATAGCTACAGGCAGCAATAGATGCAGGAATTGTAAATCAGTTCAAGGAAACTGAGAGAAAAAGGAAATAAAAAAAATAAAACAAATCAACTTTCTTAAAAATATCCTAGGGTTAACTTGAGCAAGCCTCAGTGGATCAGAGAGTCAAGCCATACCCTTTCAATGTCCCTGTGCTTTGAAAACGACTCCTAAACAGCAGTTCATTGATTTCCACAAAGGCCAAAGACCTGTGTCATCCACCCAATTGAATTCTTTTGTGCTGTACATGTTCTTATCCTATATTGTCTGTCCCCTTACAATTTTATCTCCCGTGTATACATTTCTTACATCCTAGGTAGGACACAATTATTCCATTCTTGCCAACATTCACTATATAATTACATCAGGAACTGACATTTCACTCTTGCCCTTGCAATACACAAGAGGAATTAAAGGTCCATGTCCTCTGTATCTTTAATGTTTTATTCTTTCCATGCATTTCAAGGGTAGGAACTAAATATCAACACAAGAAAGAATAAATCTCAAACTAGAACATAAAAAATGTACATCCAATAATAATTATGCTGTTTTTAAAGTGACTGTATTTCTGGACAAGGAAAAGAAAAGAAGCAAGGCCAATATTAAAATGCCAAAATAGCAGAAGATGCCTGTGAAATGGAGCTTACAATGGGGACTGCCAGAAAGCCTGAGCTAACATTAGAAGCATGTGAAAGTTGGCAACCCTGGCTTATGTGCAGCTAAAGAAGCAATGTTTTTGTATATTCCAGTTCATGTTGGTTCTGATCTCTTGAATGCTACTTGGGGTATTATGCTCCCAATTCCAAACAGATTTCAGCTAAACCTCAAAATATTTTCAACCATAAGAAACCAAACATGATTTCTACTAAGCATAATAAATCAGCTCAAATTCAGTAGCTTCAAGAATCTTAGAATATTGAGGTGTTAAAAAATCCTTAGGAAGCACTTACCATTTTCATGCCTGATTTTCAATTGTTACATTTCGATTTTACGGTTTTTGGTTTTACTTTTTAAGCAATTTAACTCCTACTCCCCTGTACCTCTCAAACCAACTTCCAATGCTTTTGAACCAGGCTCTTTATTTTTTTGAAAATAACCCAATTGACATTTATTGGGCAGGTGGTAGCCAGGCGTCTTCTCTGTAGGGAAAGAAAATTATTTTAGGTGTTTTCCCCGACTCTCTTGTGTCTCTGACTAAATGAATTTCAGCACCTGATCCAAATCACAGAGGTCATCCATTAGCAGAGAGCAGAAACTGATTTGGCTTTCCCTGGCATCTTTCATCTCATCATCTAATAGTTTGCATAGTGATAACTGAGAGCTTTAGAGAACAATAGTTTGAATGCAGGTTGCACACTAGAATGTGCCATTACTCTCTTAGGACCAACTTTTTTTTGCACAACCTGAGACATAAGGACCAACTGAGAAAGAGTGGATGTTAATTTATTGACTGGTATGCTTTATATTTAATTGTCTTTTTTTCTGGATTTCAAATAACTGTTTTGCTCTTGATTGATAATAATAAAACAGCAGCTACACAAGTATATTTATGGTGGATTTTTTTCCCTTTTGTTACACTGTCTTCTCTCCTATGTCATTAGTCCAGTAACTTATCACTTTGAAACAGTAGGCCTAGAAAAGACATTTGACAGGTTTAAACCAATATTTGATTGGCATCATGGTTACTGTGACATCCTAGATATAGATGGAATGTGTGGGGTGGATTTACCCTCTGCCTTCCAATGGTTTCTTTCATAGCAAAAAGAAAGCACAGATTGATTAAGAAACCAAGAAGAATAAATAAAGGTGAAGAATCTGCTGATACAGCCCTACATGAAGAATTGCATTACTTACTTTTAGATTTATGCTTAGAAGACAAAGAAATCTATATGAGCCCATGCCTGTATCTTTCCTCCAAGCTCTTAAATATACATATATATTTTCAATGCAATCACTTTGACATTGTTCCAGGGAAATACTTTTTCATTCTCTCCTATGGATTCATAACTTCTCACTTTTCTTACCCTTGTCAAAACTTTTCACGCATGACCTAAGAGCTAGGAAAACCAAATCAGTGTTGTCCTTTTTTGAGTGCCATTGAGTGGAGATCTTAAGTGGCCCCTAAACTTATTTATTTATTTATTTATTTTAAAGATTTTATTTATTTATTCATTTATCCCCCCCTGCTGCTTGTGCTCTCTGGGTCAGCTAACCACGCCGTGCGGGCGGGCTTGCCTTCACCAGGAGGCCCCGGGAACCGAGCCCAGGGCCTCCCATATGGTAAACGGGAGCCCTACTGATTGAGCCACAGCCGCTTCCCTAAACTTATTTTATCAATAAGTATTGATGGGATCCACAGGCACTCTGAGTGATCGCACTCTGGAGGGGCATAAACCAATGGCAAGTTGAGCAGGGAAGGAGGTGGTCCTGCAGTAGGCTAGAGCTGGTGAGGCAGCATTGGCATGCTCAGGGGCAATTTCAAAACATCGAACAGTTCAGATCTCTGACTAGCTCTCTGTATAATGCCATGCTAAACAGAAACATGACTATTTCCTCCAAAGAACCAACAGACACACAAATACAGAAACAGGCTGATTCTTTTTGTTTCTCTTCTCTTTTTTCTCTCTCTCTTTCACACAGATATGCTCGTGCACGCATGCACACACACACACATACACAAATAGTCTACAGGGAAATTAAGCGGTGCCGACGAAACAGTGTACTGAGAAAGTTCTTGGATAAATTAACAACGCAATTACATTACATGACATGCCACAAGATGGATGAGGAAAACTTGGCTGGTATTATGTTCTGTTTTCAAATTGCAATTTATTTGAGGGTTTTAATGGATGCCTTATTAAAACATCTCGGCCCTGGTCAGGTTTCAGCATATGTCACAGTGGCCTGTGATTGATGACACCCTCTGCTGCTTCTCTTGCACATTTGCAGGGAATTTAAGCAAAGAGGGAATGAGCTGAGGCCCAGCTTTGTATTGATCGTGTGGAGGTGCAGTGCCTGGGAGCACAGTCTAATAACATTCTCTTAGCTGAACTGCTTCACATGAAGGCATTTATTACAAAAACTAAAATGTTATATTGCTCAGAATAAAAGAATATTGTACAAACAAAAGAGTTAGCAGCATGTGGGGGAGGAAAAGAGAGACTGTGGAGAGCTTACAGAACCCTGTCTTGTTATCTTTCAGAAGGCACGTTTCTAGGTGTTGAGATACGTGAATAATGCCATGCTTAAAAAATTAAAGAAAGGAAAAACCTAGTGTCTCTTTTGCTTATTTAAACCAGCTCTGTGTAACAGCTGAGTTTTATGAGGGCGTGCGTGCTAGTTAAGGACGAAGAGGAGGGCAGCCTTAGAGTCAATTGGAAAATAAGTAAATATCAAAACGGGTTATAAGACACATTATTGATAAAGCCATCTGAAATATTTCTCATGTTTTATGCGTTATATTTTTTTGACTCGCTCCCATCAAAGCAGTTATAACTACTCATATCTAAAAATGTTTGTGCTCACATCCATACCACAGCAATTTGATAGTTCTGTCATATATTAATTATAAAAGGGCTCCTCTTGAAATGTTATTACTTGGAGTTCTGTAACTACTTATGTTTATGATAAAAAATTATATTTCATATTATTTAATCAAAAAAGCACAATTCCACTTGCATAGATGTTATATACATGTGTACATCTAGGCATAGGAAAAGACTAGAAGGGTATAAAAGAAAATGGTAACAGTAGTTATCTCTAGGAAGAGATGTAATAGATGATTGTAAGTTCTTTTTTCATGCTTTTCTGTACTTTCCTAATTCACTATAATAAACACATACTATTTTTAAAATCAGAAGGGAGAAAAGCATTACAAAAAGTTATTAGAGAAACAGGTATCCTTTTGAATGAATCTAGAATAAATATAATCTCAAGGACTATTAATTCATTTTGTAATAATATGGAGTCCTTATTTCTTTTCCTAAAATACAGAATCTATTTGCATCGAAAATGAAAATTAAAAAATAGTAGCAGCACATGAGTCAGAATGAAAATATCTCTACACAATAGAAAGAAAAAAAAAAAAAAAAAAACAAGCAAGCAAGAAAAGAAAGAAAAGAAAGCAAGCAACAAAACAAGAAAAAAGGAAGAATTTGTGTTGTATTTCCAACTTCTGATAATGTTAGGATTTGTCCATCCAAGTTCAAAGGATTTATCTTTGGTTTGACCTACTATGATTGCCATCATTTGAACTGCCACATTTGTTATTTTGTTAGCCTTTGAGGACCTATAAAAATCTCACTTAATTATACTGGAATCACCTAGCATCACAGCCAAAGCCAAAAAAGGTAAGAAATGGCCAATAGTTTTCCTTGAAATAGAAGGAAGAAATAAAGAATGAACAAACAGCAGAAACTAAGAACATTCAGGAAAGCCAGATGAGTTTCCCAAGAAATGGATACAGAAAAAAAAATTGTAAATGTTCACAGAAATTAAGTTGTAAAAATTGATATTCTAGTATTGACAGTTGAATGAACTTTTTAATGTACAAAATACCAAATTTCCTGTCTTTGTGATAGCTTTGGTGGAAGGATGATAGGGAAATAAAGGGTAATGTTACTTACTTCCAAGGTTCCTTTTTCTCTTGGAGTTTAGATTTCATATTCCTCTCCTATGACTTCTCCCTAATCCTCATCTTTTGTGACTGAATGCCTATCCATTTATCAAAAGGGAATACCTTCCTTTTTCTTTTACTGTGGAAATGGTTATATAATATCAGAAACTCTGACTTTGCTTCAGTCTGGCAAATTACTTCATTTAACTTCAAGTCAGTGACCATTATTGAGTGTCATCTATCTGTAAAGCAGTGTGCTTGGCAACCACACTGTGATTCTTAAGCTCTTTGTGGTAATAGCTTTGAAAACTAGGGTCATCTCACTATAAAATGCATACACCCATACATGCCACAACTTAGCTGCCCATCCACCCCAGGTTAGAACTTAAGTATTGAAATAATAAAATGACAACTAAGGTATGGCCTGTCTGTAAAGTGGTGAAAAAAGGAATATTTATTGATAATCATTGTACAGTTAAGCCTGCAAGAAGTGCTATAATTGAACAAAAAAAGTAAATGTGCTGTATATTCTAGGATACTGTAGGCATTATGTAGAGTGATGAGTTAATAGTAAAAAAACTGTGACACTGGGATTGGATATTTTGATAAGTTTTAAATCTGACTCTGCTACTTTCAGGGGGTTCTTTACATTTAGGAAATCAGGAATTATTTTGAATCCTGATGGGATGGTCTTGCTCATCTTTTGCCTGAAAGTCAACCTTTGCCAACAGTAGGAGAATAAATAGAACCTCCACCAGTATAAAGTCTCAAACTGTCAGGAATTATGTAGAAGGTACAGCCCTTCCATGAGGTTTCCAGTAGCATCAAATGGATGTTAAGCCCAGGGCAGATGTAAAGGAGAGAGCAACAACAGGCAGTAAACATTAGAAAAAAAACACTGGAAGACACTTGGGAAGGTGCAATTTGCAGGTACAGAATCCCATGATAGTGTGGGCCACAGAGGATAGAAACATGGGGTGAAGAGAGAAAAAATCAGCACAAGGGAAATACAAGAGAATACAGGAATAGGAAGAGAACGCTGTACAGAACACAAATGGTTTGAACATTAGAGGCCACTGGAAGTGGGGCTCTCATCATACATCAGGCTAGTGAGATGTATGATGGCAGCTGAGAACTGCAAGCAGTAAGCAAAGGAGGGCAAGTTCAATGTGTAAACACTTTTCAGGCTGCTACTTGCATCATTTTGCTTATGCTCCATTGTCCAAAACAACTCATATGGTGAAATCCAAAGCCAACATGGACAGGAGACACACTGGTATAGGTACAAGGAGGCAGAATTCATTGGGGACCATTACTCTATTTATACACTCAGCTTCTGGATTCCATAATGGAAGGGAGGTGCCTGGAATTTTCCTCCCACAAAGTCTATTCACAATGAATGATGATAAATTAATAGAATGAAAGGAAATAAGAATGGTATTAGGAAGAATAATGAATAATGGGTGGCTAAATAAATGACAAATGGCCATGATGGAACACTAATTAGATTTTTGAAATGGAATTAATTGAATCCAGATAGACCCTATTTTATTCCTCTGAAAATTCCAGACTGTGGACGGGTATATCATCCATAAGCAATACTGGACTTTCCCAAACAGCTAGTTCCCCACTACAGTGCATGTACACTTTCCAAACTAGCCAAGAAAACTACAAATTATAATCTTAGTCTATTTTTTAACAGCTACAATAAATATTCTTCAACTGTTGTAGGTACATCTGTTCACATTTCAATTCTTATGTCTAAATGAGAAATAATGGAATCCAAATATGAAATGTGTATTTTAAAAGAATTTCACTGCTCTAGAAACTTATCTTACCTGTCACACACTGTTTCTTTCAGTTTGGTAAATAACAGATAGGGTACATAGCCACACTACTAAAAGTACATAGAGAAACAAAAATAAGTAGATATCTTCTGTCAGTTAGTGCACAAATATAACCTTTCAACCTTCAGCATCCAAAGGTTAAGTTGCAAAACCAAGTCCATTAACCTTTCTAAATGGTTGTGATATTAAAAAACTGACTCTTAATAGCTAAGGGTCATCATCTAATGCAATAGCCATCAGCAATAAAGAATTATGGATTAAGGGCATTATCTATCTATAAAATGGTCATTTATGACATTTGTGCACAGACCATCTCTAAAATGCACAGATACCCATGGCCAAGAGTTCGGACCTAATAATATACATGATGCTTTTATTAGTGTAGTTATGATATTAGTGAGTTAGGTTTTAAGGGAAAACCATTATATTTTTAAAAGGTTCAGGGTGTTTATTTCAAACACGAAACTAACAAAGAGAAAGTCTTCAGAATACACTTTCATTGAGCTATAATTCAGCCACAGAAGGCTGGTGATGATTCAAAAGGATAAAATAAGAAAAAAAAATAAACCTGTTTTTAAATTGTCTAGTTCCTGTGTCATAAGACAAATTTGAACTCTTCCATATAATTGAGGAACAACCACTTGCATGTGAATTTATACTTTTATCAAATGATTCTTTATTTGGATTGAGCTTTGTTTTTATTATAAATAAGTCAATCAATTCAGTATATACTTATGGAATAATTATGGTGTGCCATCAGTAGAGATACACTATGTTTGAATTCCATAGACATGAATGAAAGCACTTTTTGATTTCCTAATAAGGACTCATCCTCAGTCAATATTCTTAATGACAGAAATTGTCAGCAAAGTAACATCTTACTTCCACAAGAATGAAATTATAAAATTAACTTAAATCAGCTAAAGTTTCTAAAAGTGTACTCTATTAATCTATGTTTTGTTTCGTTTTTCCCTGCAAAAGAAGGAAGTCACTCTAGAAGTTGTTCCAGAGAGATAAAGACCCAAGTATAGGGGAAAAAACATGAGGTTGTTTTGGGGTGGTTTGCATCTTGAAAATATTTTTAAAAATAATTTGTAGATAACTTTTCTGTCTCCCAATGTGTTATCTGAAGTTTGTTTACTTAGCTTTACCACTTCTACAATTAATTAATAATTTATATCATCGCTAGAAATTTAAAACTTGCAGTGTATGGAGTTAATGCTCCATAACCATATCATTTGAATTTTGTATTCCAAAGAAACAATGAAATAAGAAGATGTCAGAAACATAAGGTAGATTAATTAATAGGGATCTACTACTTATGTCAGATTTTTCTAAAATGTGTTTAAATACCTATTTACAAGCAACTTGCAAACATGCATTTTCCATCTCAAAGAGCTGTAAACAGGTCATAATTAATAACTCTTGTAATTAATTTTTTTTTTTTTTTTTTTTTTTTTGCTTTATGCTTCTAGGAGCCAAAGTTTGATTAGTTTAGAACAAGGGCCTTCAGAGAAGAGGCCATAACCCCTTGTTCAATGAGGACCTTTATCTCCGTGGATAACTCATATCATCTGGGCCACACACTTTCCTCTCAGAGTACTTCAGGATACCTATTGCCAGTTTCTTCCTTAATTTTCTCCAGGGTAGGATGACCAATACCTAGCAGAGTACTAGTACATAATGGGTAAGGCTAAACCAACATTTGTCAAACTGAATTGCTCTCGAGAGACCCTCTTTTCCATTCACTTCCCCCATATTAACTCTGAACTTATTGTCACCCCATCCTCAGCTCAGGCTGTTTCAAAATCAGCATCAAAGAAGTCGAGAAGTTCTACAGAATTGAATTAGTAAGTCATATAGATAAGTCACATGGCCAAGTTAAATTGTGAGGTTAAGAGAAAAATAATCTCCAAAACCCAGTGACTCCCTAATGCTCACAGAGAAACAGCTGTCGATTTCTTCCTTCTAACGCAAGGGTTCTTAACCAGGGGGGATCTTGAATAGAAAAAAATCAACTTATTACCTTTATTTTCTTTGACCACCAATGTTGAATGTCATAAACTTATCTGCCGCTACATTCTGAGAAAGGGTCCATGGTTTTCACCGGACTGGTAAAGAGGCCTGTGGAACAAAAAAATGATTAAGAACCCCTGCTCTAATGGATGCATAAAAGTTTACTTGGCATGACAGACTATAAGCTCCTTGAAAGTAGGATTTATCTTATTTATCTTTGCATCCAGCATGTCTAACATGGCAAAGAGTCCCATAAATGATATTTGTAATTGATAATAACAGGTTTTGAGCTTCATGTATTTGAATGTACAGTGTATTTCAACAGAGAATATCACAATATACGCTCTTGAAGTTTGTCCACCCTTGCTCTCAATGGGGCCACCAAGAACAATCGAGTTGGGAGCAGACAGATTTCTTTCCGTGGGTAAATTTCCTTAGGCTCTGTCTTATAATGTGGCTGGTTTGCCAGACTGCTTTCACCACAGGATATTAAAGCAACATGATAATCAACCAAACTACATTAACCAGAATCCCCAAAGGCATATATTTCAGGAGATAACTAGAAGCAATGCAATTTCACAATAAGTACATCTTTTTCAAATTCTATTGTCAGCAGTTCTAATTCTCAATGGTGCCTAGTATATCTCTTCATACAAATATCTAGACTTCTCTTCTTCTGTAGTTATCTTTGCAACTTTTGTAATGACCCGTGGGATCCCAGAAATAATATACATTTTCCTTTTCTTTGCTTTTTTTCCACTTCTGCTTCTTCATCTTCACCTTCTCCTCCACTTGCCCCTCATTCTTCTCCCACTCCTTCTCCATTCTGTCCTTTTGATTTTTGGTTACTACAAAAGATTTATTTCTTATTTCTTCATAGTTCATTTCCTCAAATTATCCCAACCACTGTCAGCTGGATCATTAACCAGGTCCTGATATAGAAGAAGAAGGAATCTGTTTTATATGAGATAACACCTCAAAGTGAAAGTTAAGTCAGTCACTTTTTAAGTAGTTAAACACAAGAGTATTCAGATTAGACACCTTGGGAGGCTATTTACTTATTCCAACAATACAGATATTACTCAAAAAAGTTTTTGGAACTTCTCTGATGTTTTTAGGGCCTGTAACACATTTTATTAAATACCCAGCTAGATATATAAATTCAGGTATTTTTTAATTTAAAAATGGTTCCTAGGATGGATTGGATTATCAATAGGCTGATTAGATCTCACTAAAAGTTTTTAATATAGAAACATTTTTATAAAGTTAAGTCTTCTTTAAAATAGAAATATGGTTCTGCTTAGACAATCTACCAGGACTTACCTTCCTTTGGTGGATGACTAGTTTTCCATGTCTTAAGGAACTTGATGAATTATGACAATCATAATAACCTGAAAAAGGAGTTGTCTCTGCAGTCTTTTTATGACTTGAAGATCTTCTAAGAAAGGATGGGAATAAAAATGATGGGGGCCATTTCCACTGGGAAGCCCTCCTTGGTCCTGGAACTATTACAGATACTGTGAACTCCCTTCCATCTACTTCTAGTTGGATTTTTTCCCATCTATATTAGTGTGTTACAGTTCACTGATCTTGGCCGGTCTTGCTTGATTTTTCCAGGACAATGGCCCAGATATCAGTGTAGAGTCTTATTCACATCTCTGACTTATTTAGTATTATTCTTTCCTCATTCCCACTTGAAAAACTGGCAAAGCACATAGTACATGGAAGATATTTGATAAATATTTCTTAAGTAGATGTATGAAGGAATAGATGATAATCTTAGCCTATTACCCAAACTTTCTTCTCTTTTCAGTTATACTACAAGAGGAAGAGCAGTTAGGACAAACCTTAGGGTATTAAGATTCTCAAAGAAAATATCCAGAATACACTGATATTCCCTTTATCTGTTCATCTCCCCAACTTATTTTACAATCACTAATATTCTGTGATCTCACTGTTATATGGGTTTGGCATAAAGCTATAAAGCTGCCTATTTTTCCAGGGAAAATAATTCCTCCACCCCCTCCTCATTTTCTCATCTTACATTCTTTTTTTATTAAAGAAGTTGTAAGTTTGCAAAACAATCATGCATAAAATACAGGATTCTATACCCATCCCACCACCAACACCTTGCATTGGTGTGGAGCATTTGCTACAATTGATGATAGCATGTTTTAAAATAATTGTACTATATTTTAAGCAATGGTTACCTTTGTTACAATTGATGAAAGATTATTAAAATAGTTCTATCTATCGTCCATTATGTAATTGTATTTTCCCATATATCAGCCTATTAGTAACACATTGTATTAGTATCATACATTTGTCAAACTTCATGAAAGAACGTTCCTACACTTGTACTATTAACTATACTCCATCATTTACAATAGGGTTCACTGTGTTGTACATCCTATGTTTTATTTTTGAATTTTTAGTTTAGTAATATATACATGCTAAAGTTTCCCTTTTTAACTACATTCACCTATATATAAAATTAATATTGCTAAATCACATAGAGACTTATTTCTATGAGTTAAAAAATAACCAAGGGGGAAGAGGTTTGGTATATGAGAGTCTCTAGTATTCTGTGTGTGACTTTGCTGTGACCTAAAACTTCTTTGAAAATTAAATGAAAATCTGGTAGACACTGGAGAGTGGGTGGGAGAAGGTGCCACAGTACAGACTGGACACCCAACAAAGCAGTGATAAAAGGAAAAATAATTTTAAAATGTCCCAGTCCTTTAATTATATTTTATTTTTAGTGTTGTTTTTTTGAGTTTCCATGTATTTTATCTCTTATATTTAAACTTATCTTTATTATTTCATTTTCCTATTAATTGTATTTGGTTATTATATAGGCTTCATCTTCAAGGAAGGTTTAGATCACAGAAGGGTTAAAATGGGGCCTGCAGAGGATCATTGGTGGGGGTGTCTGGGATTGGGGATTCATGGGAGGAAGTTCATCTGAGTATACATAAAAGGTATATAAAATTCTCCAAATGTCAAGGGGTGGGGCATGGTCAAAGTGGGTGGACAATCACTTAATAAATGAGGGAATACTGAATTCCCAGCCTGGAGAGCTCTGCCACATTCTCCAAGGGAGCAGCAAAGTCCCCCGAGTGCGGTGGCAGTGTCTGGCAAAGGAGGATGGTCCACTAATGGGTTCTTGTTATTGATGACTAGCCTTACGAGTCTTTGCTCTTGTAATTGAAACTTAGCCTACTGTTATGGGGTGCCTAAGGGTTGCCACCTGAAGCCTCCTTGTTGCTCAAATGTGGCCTCTCTCCAAGTCAAACTCAGCATATGAATGCATTACCTTCCCCCCAGCATGGGACATGACTCCTGGGGATGAGCCTCCCTGGCCACGAGAGATTAATACCACATGTCAACTGGCAATATGACTGGAAAAAGACCTTGAATAAGAGGGGGAAAAGGTAAAGACAAATGAGTTCAAGTGGCTAAGAGACTTCAAAGAGAGTCGGGAGTCATCCCAGAGGTAACGCTTATGCACACTTCAGGAGGATCTCATAGAACACCAAAGTGGGTATCACCCCACACAGAGGGGCTCCTGAGGGCTCTGGAGACACCCAGGTCATATATAAGGGGGGATAACTCCAGAGATTGATGACTTATCAGTGGGATATGCTTTGGAATCTGTACTCCTGAGAGTGACAGAGTTGGACTCAAATAAGTCCTCCCTGTACATGATCCATCAGCCCCTTCTATTCAAAACTATATGTGGTGCTGGCGTTTCTAGGTGTACTTCCAGAGACTGGAGCCTCTGGCCTGCCCATGTGCCAGCTGTGCCTGGAATCTTGGTGGAGCTGCAACTTCTACTCTACAGCTCAATGGACTCACCCAAGTCCCTGGTGAGGAGATGACCATCCCAGTGAATGGAAAGAGTCTGCAGCTTCAGGCAGGATAATCCCATCCATCATACCCATGGGATATAAGCCCCCTCTCAATTGGAGGTGGAGGGGGCATCAGCATCCCAAACTCCTCAGGATTGGGGGAAGAGCTATGGACTAGAGTGGACTCGCTGGTATTCTGTTGTAGACATATTGTGATTCAAGTAATGGAAGAAATTACAACAGTGAGGTGGAGCCAGTGGCGACTGGACACTTTCGGGGCAGGGAAGGGAAAAGCAGTTTTGTAATACAGGGGCTTTTTCGGGACTGGGGAATTATCTTGAGTGACATTACAACGACAGATATAGGCCATTTTACATCAGCATATAACATGCAGAACTGTGTCAGAGAGAGTGTGGTCTACAATGTGAACTATGGTCCATGCTTAATGGCAAAGCTCCAGGATGTGTATAACCATTGCAAGTGATGTGCCACACTAATGAAAGATGTTTTTATGGGATGTTATGGGAGATGTGGGAGGTGGGGAACATGGGAATCCTTGTAATTTTTGTGTAACATTTATGTAATCTAAGCATCTTTTAAGATATATATATATAAAATAAAAATAATAAAAAAATAATAACCACCATTCTCAATACTCTCAACCTAACTTCTAAAGTAAATTTTCCAAATAAATATTTTATATCTTAAATTTTCTTTTCTTAAAACCTCTTGGGTGCTCATGTTCTCAGCATCTCAGAAGTTATTAAAGAGCTATGGTTTGACAGCTAAGCCAACTGTGCCGGTCATCAATTTATTGCCTCTCAGCTCCAAAGCCACCCTTCATTGCCTGCTTGTGATACTGGAACTTTTCTCCTGTGCCAGCTGGCATGAGGTTAATCTTTGTTAGTAGAGCGTGTTTGAGGGGCATTGGAAGAGAAAGGGGCTCCTCTTCCTGACTCCCATGTGCTCTCCTTCTCCCTGCTTTTGCAGCCCTGGGCTTGTAAACCAGATATCCTTAGAGCTCACTCCTCTGTGAGTTCCATGATGGCAGAGATTTTATTTTTGGGGGGACCCACTCACCCGACACGGCCACAGTAAATCATTATTAATGTATCTAAGTTCGTCAGGGAGAAGGGTTCCATTACTCTTACTAGTGATTGGTTTTGGGATAGTCATGTAACCAAGCTCTGAATGGTGATCTATGAAATGTGAAGACAAATATTGTGAACGTACTTCTGGAAAGATTTCTTGCTTTAAAAAAATACACAAACTAGGGTCAGTTGCATTTTCTGCCTCTGGTGTTGGTATATGGAGATGTGATATCTGGTGCTGATGGCCTTGTTGAGACCAATAGCGAAAATAGCTGTCAAGTTGAGGATGTAAGAGTGATAAGAGGAATAGAAGATGGGCCCAAGGTGATGTGATTAAGCTGCTGGTTTACCCAACCCTAAAATACACAACCTTAGACATCTTGCTATGTAACTTTTTTTTTTTTTAATCCCTGTACTATTTAGGATATTTTGAATTTTCTAATAAATGGCAACCTAAAACATCCTAACACTCCTCAAAATGAATTTGGCAAACACTCCTTGCTCAAGACCCATGTACCTAGGAAGAATATTTTATGTGTAAAAGGATTATTTTTTATTTTAGGCCTTTACCCCTTACTCCTAGGTTTAAGGAGTCATCTGAAAATCTTCACTTACTACCATCACAGAGATAAGATCTAGAGATTTTAAGACCTGGAAAGAAATTCCTCCTGACCATAGTTCACTTTCTGCTTTCCATTTTGGCCACTTTAATTTCTTAAACCACCAAAAATATTCATTTTCTATAGCTTACAAAGAGGCAAAATAGCAAAATAATTTAAAGAATGGGCTCTGGAGTCAAAATGCACTAGTTAAAATATTATCTCCTCTACCTTGAGCAAATTATATATTACATATAAGTAATAGGGAGGGCCTCAATTTCCCATCTGTAAATGGGTATAATAGATTCTGCCTCATAAGGTTGTGTCTGGAGCATAAGTCATTATTGCAATAAACTAATTTTACATTCAGTAAAATTTTATTTTACCTTGGCAAAAAGAATCACCAGTAGACAGATTTTGGGAATGGTCAATATAATCCAGATAGAGGATTATGGGTTCAAAAGGCATAATTCTGAATGGAAATAGACTTACTTATTTGGGGTTTCATTACAAACTATGAATAGAATCTCATATCTCTTGAAGAAGAACTGCATTTTTCATTTTCATTATGGAAATAGCAAATGGTTAAATTAGAAGCAACAAGAAACACTGACACTCTGTCCATTCATTCATTTTGTCTTGCCTTTGAATTTTTCCTAGGTCAAGTAGTTGTAACACTGAAGGTATGAACACAAAATAGTCAAAGGGATTGCAAAGGAGGATATCTTTTATCAAAATATACTTCAACACCTCGTATTGTGGCATTAGCTTAAGACAGATAATAAGTAAATAAGTAAGTAAATAAATAAAGGATGAACACTTGTACATTCAGTGCATCATTCATATGTTGGAACATTTGCACATGTGTGTTTCTGAGCTTTCATATATTGACTTTCCATTTCTGTGCAATTTAAACTCTACACATTATATGGGTAATGCAAGGTTTATACAGGGACTCCAAATAGCTATCTTTATAGCACTACATTAAACAATATTTTTTGATAATAATGTGAAAACCTTGAATTTTTAAATTGTTTCCTTTAAGAATAATTGCAGGGTTTATCCCTGCAAATTGTTTGGCAAAGCAATAAAGCTTTGTGATTTTACAGCCTATGTTTAGTTTAAACAGCTACGCCATAACATTTGGTGACCATTAGGCCCACTTAATCTGATAGACTCCCTGCACCCTGACCACTCTTTCCACACCCACCAACAGGAAAAGACTTTCTGAACAGTAGTAGAAATTTTGAAAAGAGTTCTTTTGTTCCGTAAGGCCTCCTCTCATTATTAAGTATTCGACAGTGCATTCCAAGAAGCAGCATTGGAAGCAATCATGTTTGAGGGTTAATTCTGAGAGGATGAGACAATCATGACTGGAGAAATAGCTACAGAAAAGCCAATAACACCTTTTTAAACTCTAGAGTAAGCGTCTAAGATTTATGCCATGCTAGTTATTATTTGGCATACAAAATCATCTTGTACTATCATATTTTTTTTATTTAACTCTCTCTTTCACAGGGGAAGAGACAGTGACATGTTTTGATATCTGCCTGTACAATGAGGTAGTCTTTGAGGAGCACCGTTTAAGTAGGAGTACAAAACAGGAGGAAATGTGTTTTCTGACCTTATGGAATGGGATATCTAACTAAGCATGGACACCTATTAATCATATTCTTGTCCAAATCTCTTGAACTAAGATATTGCTTCAGGAAGGTTTTTTGTGGGTTTTTGTTTTTCACTTTGTCTACATGTGAAACACAACTCAGACAAAATGCTGAGGTCTTGCTCAAGGGAAAATTGTTAAAATATAGCACAGAGGCGGCACTAAGGGAAGCCGGTATTTGCCTATCAGATTTCATAGGATGGTCTCCCTCATAGTGCTGGTAGTGCTGTCTTCTTCCTACCTTACCACTTTCCCTCCCATATGATTTGATTTGCATGTACATAGGCTGTCTAGGATTTTTATGTGTCCTTTTATTTTACTGATCACCTCTAAACTGTGCCCTTAAAAATAATTGCCTCTTAGAACCTCTAAAAAACTAAAATTTATCTTTCTTACCTTATGTTCATTTTCCTCCAAAACAAGAATAGCTTGCAGTTTCTTTATATGACATAAAATGTAACCAACAAACTTCAAGTAGAAAAAAAAAAAACCCACCAGTTTACCCTAATTGAGTTATTATTACAAAAAGAAGCCTATACATAAGAATGTAGATGGCTAAAAGGAATGTACCTAAAAGATATTTTGCCTGCCCAAGAGTGGCTGGACTTCCAGCATATTTTTTTTCCCCCAAATTCTCTATTAAACTAATGCTGTATGATAGGCAAATATGTCCTCCACACGCTGGTGAATTAAAATTCAGCTTTCAGTGAATAAGATTAATTGCCTCTTCAGACAAAGCTGGATTTGCGCTCCTATTAGAGAAAGGGGAGGGGGGAAGAAGCAAGGGGCAGGGTGCCAGCTAGACTGCAGTATTCAGTTACACGTGAAATGATTTGTAATTCTGAGTAATCACTTAGGACAAGCCCTTGCACCATTTTATCTATACATGACTCTAGGCCAAAGTCAATACTCATAGTAAAATAATGAGATGAAGCTAACTGAGCCCTTTTATTAATGCTCCAAGGAGCAAATCTGATGCTTGAGTTTCTCCCATTGAAAGTATCCACTTCTTCCTTAAAAATGAACAAGTGGGTCAAGATGCCCAGTAGTAGCCAGGGTACCTGCTTCAGCAAAACCATATATAATGGACCTTCCCACCCCTCTCCCCCTTTGTTTGTATACCAGACATCACCCAGCTGCAGGTGAAAGCACATGAATTTTGCATCACCTCTAGGGTCATTAAAGAGATCTGGCTCTCTCCTAATAGTTTCCCCTGACTTAGGTAGGAGGCACACACACGCGTGTGTGCGCGCACACACACAGCATGATAAACCTTAGGAGAAACAATGCACAGTACTTTTGCTGTCTTCTTATCATCAGTCTTATGAAGAAAATTAACCATTCTAGCAAATGCACAGCTTGGTGACAGAGTCGGCATGCAACTGTTAGGGAAATGAGATGGATAACCAGCTGTCCCAGTTTCCTGGGTGTGGAACATAGGAAAGGAGTGGGTTCTGGAAAGGAGGGGGAGAAGAAGGGTAAAGGGAAATCCTTGCCTTTGACACCCATATTTTGTTTTCCCCCATGTCACCACTGGTCAGATAACCAACGTGAAAATTAGATATTGGCATTAAATGTTTCCCCCATTAAGTAGGAGACAAAATGTTTCTTCTGTTCTCTGTGCTATTGAAGGCCTAAAAAGTCAATAGAGAAATATTTCTTTAGTATTATCTTTAATGCTATTTTGCTATTTTCTAAAATGTGGGTGGTGGAAGAAACACATTAATTAATGTTGTATGTAAAATTACATATATATATATATAGAGAGAGAGAGAGAGAATTCCCTCTCTTTACAGAAAAATTATCTGAAGCAAATTTTACTTATTAAGGCAAAATCTCCATACACATACTCCAAAATAAGACAATATGGATATAATTATAAGAAAGGACATAAAGAAACCTGAATTAAACTTCTCTATATGTCAATGACTATCTGGGTAACTTTTCCAAGTCTCTTGGAATCTCTGAGCATGGTTTTCTTATCTGCAAAGGAAGGATTACACATTTACATGCAGAATTGTTGTGAAGTGTAAAGCCTAGTTCAATACCTAATACATAAACATGGTTACCTCCCCTGGATTATTCATGTTATAGGGGTGGAGGCTGTGGAAAATTGATGTAAATAGACCATTTAGAAATTTCAATTAAATTACTTTTTAAAAACATTTTTCTGATCAAAGCTTTCAGTAGGTGGCCAAAATAGGGTATTTGAACTTCACTTACACCTGTATACTAATTGTTGGCAATGCCAGAGAGATGTGAAATTGGCCCCGACAAAGCTTATAAAAGTCACCAACCAAATAATCAGATATTGAACCGCAGAGGAGTCATTGAACGTATTCCAGTACCCACATACCATGTACATCCCAAGTGCATATTAATTAAAAGCTTCTGAACCATCACTTGGTTTTTCACCCAGGCTAAACTTGTAATAGTATTTTTGAAATGGGGAGTTTAAGACACAGAGTTCTTATGACTACGAAGCCAGCACTGTCCTGGGCGAAACTTTCAGTTTTTTGAAGATTCAAGGTATGCAACACAAACAATCATGTAAACACCTGCCAGACCTACAGGGATAAGGACATTCAGGAAGAAGACAAAGCATATGCAAAGTCATCAATTTGGTATTTGGGGGACCTAAAAAAAGTTTAGTGTGACTGGAGTACAGTTTGTGGGGAAATGGAAAGAACTAAGGGAAAGAAGGGGATAAGCCAGATTCAGATGGTGCTAGTAAGCAATGCTGAAGTGTTTGGACCTAATCTGTGGGCCAGAAGCTCTCAAACTTTAGTGTAAAAAGAATCACCTAGGGAGGTTGTTGAAAATACAGATTCTAGGCCTAGCACCATAAATTCTAATTTAGAATTTCTGGTGTGGTTTCTGAGCACCTACTTTCTAAAAAGCTTTCCAGGTGATTTGCATGGAAAGCAACACACACAACTCACATTGAGAAACACTGCTGCAGAGTCATGGGGGGTCATTTGCAATTTATCAAAGGCATGATGTAAGCAGATATATGGTATAAGAAGACATGTCTTCCTAGAGGATAAATTGGAAAGCAACAGATGAGAAATTATGAAAGCATTGACCTAGGGCAGTAGCCATGGGATAAGAATATAGGGAAGGGATGCAAACCTTTAGCAGGACTTGGAGAAGGGAGAAATTTAGGATGGCTTCGGGTTTTTTTTGTTTTGGATTCTGTTGTCAAAGATCATATGTGTATTGAAACAGATTATATAGGAAGATAACTAAGTTTGGAAATATGAGTTAAATATTGTGTATATCAGGTTTAGTAAATTGGTTAAAACATGGACTTTGCAGTCAGATAAGCTGGGTTTAAAGCCTAACTCTTTCACTTGATCGCTATGTAACACTGGAAAGTTGCTTCACCTCTCTTATATAAAAATGGGGAAAAAATCAGGACTTTTGACATGCAAGAGAGTTAATGTAAGAAAAGGCCTTAGCACAATACCTGAAATGAAGAAAATGCCTAACAAATGCTAATAATATTAATCATTATTTTTTAATTTTAATGTCATCATCTTTAGCTAACTGGAAATATTCCATAGACAGATGAATATATCATATGGATAATTGTTAAACCTCTCTTAGAGATAAAATCATTCAGAGAAAGAGAAATAAGGACTGATGATAGAATCCAGGAGAACACAAACACTTTAACTGATAAATGGAATCAGAGAAGCTAAGGAGTGGTCAAAAGAAAGGAAGAGAAGCAGAAAGCACTGTAGATCAAGGTGTAGAGTGGCTCCAGGAGAGAGTTAAGTTTCACATGCTTCAGAAAGTTTAGGTAAAATGAAAGTAAAAAAATGTCCATTGTATAGACAATGGGAAGACATTGGAGGTTTTAGCTAGAATGGTTTCAAAGATGTTGAGGGGGCAAAAGTCACTCCTCAGAATGTTGAAGAGTAAATGGGAGCTGGGGGATAACTACAATGAATGTATAAGGAGAGACTATGTGGTAGCAAGAAGGAGTCATGAGTGAAAAAGGATTGGGTTTTCTTTTTTTAATATGAGAGAAGCATGAGTATACATTTCAAATTGAGAGAAATGACCAGTGGAGAAGAAGAAAAGCAGAATCATTGATGGAAGAGTCTAAGAGGAGGTGGAAAGGAATGAAATAAAAAATAATAATTAATTAGAAACTTGAGTGGATACTGGCCTTGAACAATGAAGGGAAACATCTTCTTGTGGCCCTGAAGGGAAGGACATAAATATGGGGTCAAAATTCCTTAAACTTGAGGTCACCAAATATAAAGGTGAGTGTATTCCTGCCAAAGAATATTAAGTTTCTCTCTAAAATTCAAGTAAAATCTCTTGCAAAAGTGAAGAGACCATACTGGAAGGGGGTTAGGTGCTAGTGGAGAGAGCTAAGACTTTGGAATAAGTAACAAAGGACAAGGGAATTGACCGAGGACTTATAAAAGGCTACCAGGCAACACTAAGTTACACAATCTGTATGCTTATTGGTTTTCTCTAGCTCTCTCAGAAGCTTGGGTGGTTGTAAGATCAAAGAAGATGGATTGTGGGTTCAATTTAATTTAAATTTTACAGAGTAGATGGGTTAGAAGAAGAAGTAACAGAAGAGATGGAGTTGGAGAAAAAGGAGTTAAAATGATAGACTTTTAAGACTTAGTAGAGAGAAAAGTGAAGGCAGAGAAAAGTTGATAGTCTGAGAGAAAACAGGGTTAAATGAGGTGGAAGAATAGGCAAAACAGGGATGAAGGAATAATAAAAATGGAAAGACAGAGTTCAGGGATTAGAGTATAAATTCGGGGCATATAATTTAAGAGGTGGAGCATTTTCAGGTGTTCATAATATTGTGGGTGTGGCCATGGACAAGGCTGACATTCAAAACATTTATAGCTCATGCACTGTGCCCCAGGTGCTAGAGCAGGGTCTTTGTGTTCCTTTACACAGGACCAGGCATCAAACTTTTAATTGTGGGACTGTGGGGACATCTAGAGGGAACTCAAGGGAGTGGAAGAGTGATGAGAAACATGGGCAGATGGAAGATGGCGGGAGCCTCTGGGCTGTGTTTAGCAACCAGAACACAAGTATTTTATTATTATAATAGCAGTGTATATTGGTTGAACACCAGTTCTACTCATGAACTGGGTGGCTGAAGAGGAAGGAAGATAAAGATCATTGATGGATTTGTCATCTCGGTAAATATGGAAATCATCCAGGGTGATGTGGGAAAGAAGCTAAGAGCATGACACTCAAAAGAGAACAGGAATTTCCAAATAAATGTAGAAAACCAGTGATGTGGCAACAGCAAATTGAAATTAGGAAGCTAGAGGACAATTATTCTGCTTAGAAATATGGGAATCATGAGGGACTATGCAAGTATTGGATTTCTCTCTTTTCATCCCCCACCTCACCCCACCCCATGAAGTTTAATTTTTGCTTCAGCCTGGAATATTGGGCTATTGTTCATGTTGATATTTTATTTTGTGACACTGAAGACAAAGGAGATTATGAACCTATTTATTTAATTGTCATCAGAAGACTTTCTATTTGCCATTAATCTGAAATGGAGACATGTGAGTGGGGTTCCCACTGGGAGGCGATGTTGGAACTCTAGTGCTCCCAAACACATACAGTTCTTCCTTTGCATTCTTCCTTCTTTTGTTGCTTCCTCACTATTGACTTAGTTTCCCAGTTCCTTTCATCTTTCTCTTTCATTGCTTCTTCCTTGTCCTTGTCTAAATCTAGAATCATTCTTAAATATTCTGAGGCCACACAGATGCACCCTCTACCTCCATCTTCAAACCAAAAAGCTCTTAAAATTGGAAGAAACAATTTATTTTGTAAATAAAAATCTACTTATGTGGGTACCAGGCACCCAAATCTATTTGTATCATTAATTTTCTTGTGAAATCAAATTTAATTACTTCCCAAATTTTGGAAATGGCCTCTAATGAAACAAATTATCTTCCTTGGTTTTCGTATTGGGAAAAATAGCTGCCATTTATACTATCTTCCTCTTGAAACTGTTAGCAGATTGAGAAGTTTAAGCTACTTTATTAAAAAGGACATATATTTTTAAAGTAAAAATAAGTGATACTTTATTAAAAAGGGCATATATTTTTAAAGTAAAAATAAAATAAGGTTGACATTACTAAAAGTATCTTATGCAAGTGTGTAAGTCATATGTTAAACATAAGTGGTTTAAAATATTTTTATTGTAAATTATAAAAAGAATATGTAAACTTTTAAACCTTGTCTTTGGGTGAAAATTAACCTATTTGGATCATTTTCTAGTTCAGCAAATGGCATTTTCTATGACATAGAAATTAAAAAGAGTATTTGTATTTAAGCTGTGTAAAACTGAAAATATGTAGATTTTATGCATATATATATTCAATAAAAAGGGAGCATTTTCTGTATTAAATAAAATAATTAATAATTCTGGATATTCCACCTAAAAATGTTAGAAAAAGTTACAGTATTTCAAAACCCTTCTTGTTTTATCTGTATTTTGTTTTGCTTTTTTCCTCTTTTGCATAACTCAGGCAGGAAACCTCAACATTTTATTTGATTATTTAAGAGTTTCCTTTGGAGTAGAAGTAGCTAGAACTTGATATCACTGTGTATAAATAAATAATTTGAAGGTTTCTATGTCCTGATAAAATTCTAGAATCAGATGAGTGGGTTTCATTTTATCTCTTAGTATTTTAGTGGTGGGAGGCCTAGTTTTTCTCTCCACTCAGCGGCCTATAGTCCTCCTAAGATTACCCCGCCTCCAGGCTCTCCAGTGGCCTGCGGGGTGTCTTTAGGAAATCATCAACCCTTCTAATCTGATCGCCATTCCGCATTTTAATCTCTGCTCCCAGGTCCTCTCATAAATCTGGAAGTACTGCATCGCCTCCCTTTCTATCTCCTAAACCATGATTAATCCACAGCAGCTCAGGAGTTATAAATACCAGATTATAGATCTGCTTCATTATGAAAATGTGTCTGGTGACACTTTTCTCCTGACAGTCAACAATGTAAGATTCAGTAAACAATCTTATAATTTTTATGTCATTTAATATCATGATGTTTGCTAGTGATGACTGTATGATTTATGAAAAAAAAGGTAAATAGAATTCATCAGTTCATTTCTTAATTTTTTAAAGCAAATATTTGCTTAACACCTAAAATATGCCAGGAATTGGGCTAAGCATGAAGAATACAAAGATGAATAAACATGTTTGCTGCTTTCAAAAACTCACAGTCAAGTAAAGAGACAGTCATGCAAATAAGTTATTATAATAGAATATGACAAAAATAATTAAAATATAAAATTCCATTTGGGCATAGAGAGTTGATGAAATAACCACGATGAGAGCAAAGGTCGGGAATGGTCAAGTTGGGTATCTCATAGAAGTAAATATTCAGCAGTCTTTGAAGGAAGAATATGAGGTAATAGAAGGAAGTCATTTCAGGCAAAGACACATACAAGGGCTCAGAAGAAAAAACATGGCATAGTTACATACCTGTAAATTGTTGGGTATATAGAGAGTATGAAATATCAGTTGGCATATTGCTGAAATTGGACATTATATATTTCTGTGAGGAGGTAATGACACTTGTTTTCAGAAATAGAGTTTCCCTAACTTAGACTATCCCTGAAGTCCCAAGGTAATGCAGAAGAATATGGATATGGCTTACAGATTTTTAGGAAACTACATTGGATTCATAATTTCTTCCAGAAACAGTTCAATGTGACAATTCAAGCCTAACTCAAAGGAGTACCTTTGACAAATAGGGAAATGGTAAAGGCAAGTGTTATAAGATAAAATAAAATGCATGTTATCACTGCATAGCCCTACCACTGCATAGAATAGAATTTGTAGGAATTTAGAGAACTGTCATGCCTAACAGTTCATCACCAAAAACTACACCACAAGCAAAATCATTCATTCAGAGATCATTTCTTCTCACACCTCTTATCCTCCCAGCTCACTTGCTGGAGCACTCCCACTGTGAATTTTTTTTCACCTACCAGAAATACTCCTTTATGCTTATTACTTAATTTCTATCTACATACTGCCTCAGGAATTTACTTCCCTCCTTCAAAAGCTCATGTTCTGGGAACCTCCACTCCCTGCTTTGTTGTGTCTCTCATGTTTTTCTTCTTGTATCTCTTGTTGCATCAGCTTGCCATGCCTGCCTGTCATGCCAGCTTGCTCCCTCCCATGTAGTAGGTGGGAACTCAATCACTTGAGCCACACAGCAAGCTGGTGTGACGGGCAGGCATGGCAAGATGATGCAACAAGAGACACAAGAAGAAATACACAATGAGAGACACAACAAAGCAGGGAATGGATGTGGCTCAAGTGATTAGGAGCCTCCCTCCCATATCGGAGGTTCTGGGTTCAGTTCCCAGTGCCTCGTAAAGAAACAAGGAAGATGAACAGACACAGCAAGTGCAAAACAACGAGGCAATAGGGAGAAATAAATAAATAAAATAAATCTTTAAAAAAGAAAAAAGAAAAAAAAAAAACAGCTCATGGTCCACAGTTCCAGTCCCTCTTTAGAAACACACTTTTACAAATATCAATTCCCTGGGCTTTTCCTTCTCCCATTACATCCACCTTGAAAAATTCCAATGATAAATCCAACAAGGTGTTTTCTCTGCACCAGCACAAATGAAACTGAAGATTGCTGGAGTAATAAGGCAGATTGAGATCATGATAAATTAATGGCCATCAGCCTCAAAGTCTTACTCAACACTGAGAGACTAACTTGATTTCCCACTCACCCACAATGACAATTCAATACCTTCTCCATGCTCCTCAAACTGCCAGACCCCCTTTTATATCTCATCAGAGAATATAGAAACCACAAAATAGAAACTACATAATCTTCTCACTATTAAATCCACATCTGCAGTCATCTCCTACTTCCCTCTTATTACAAAAGGACCCTTTTATCAAAATTCTATCTTTCTCAGTATTTCTAGTAACTCTTTTTTTATGCCACCTTTCCTTTTCAGACCTTTCTCTAGTGGGTCATATCTATCAGCATTCATATATTCTCTAATATCTCTCACTATTAAAAAATATGAAATTATAACAGTGAGGTGGAGCCAGTGGCCACTAGAAGCTTTCGGGGCAGGGAGGGGAAGGGCAGTTGTAATACAGGGGCTTTATCATGAATTGGGGGTTGTCCTGAGTGACGTTGCGACAACGGATATAGGCCATTTTACATCAGCATATACCATGCAGAACTGTGTGGGAGAGAGTGTGGTCTACGATGTGAACTGTGGTCTATGCTTAGTGGCAAAGCCCCAGGATGTGTATATCCATTGCAGGTGATGTGCCACACTAATGAAAGATGTTTGTGTGGGATGTAATGGGAGGTGTGGGAGGTGGGGAACATGGGAATCCCTGTAATTTCTGTGTAACATTTATGTAATCTAAGCATCTTTTAACATATATATATATATGAGAAACAAAATAAAATAAAATCTTCCACTTCACTCCACATTATCGTCTAACTATGTCTTATTTCTCAGCACCCCTTTAAAGCCTAGATCAAGTTCATCAGTTCCCAAAGAAATCTTGTTTACACTCCCATCGTTCTAGCTCTTTCTCAGGTTGCCAAAGACTTCGATAAATCAGATTGGTTATTGCCTTAATCAGCCTCTCAGCAGCCTTCAAAATCCTTGCCCACCCTCTGACATAGTTTCTTTACTTCTGAATAACACACTATTTTTGGGTGTATTTTTTTTTTCCTTTGGTTCTTCCTTCTCAGGACCAAAGCAGAGGATGAAGATGAAGATTTGTGTGCAAGTAGTTGATTTGAGATGTGATCCAAGGGGTCAGGTGTTATAGACCTGGGAGAATGAGATAGGCAAAGTAGATAAAACTGTAACTTAAGTTTTGTGTCCTCAGGGCTCAGTCTTGGGTCATCTTCTTTTATCACTTTAATATCTCTTCCTTGTAATCTCAGGCATTCTCATGCTTTCAGTGATAGCTATACATTTACAACACCTAAATTTTTATCTACTACATAGATCTCTATTCTAGGTATTCGTTTCTACATGACATCTCCATTTGAGGGTCCTTAGGCTTCTCAAATTTAGAATCCCCAACTAATCTCTTGCTCTTTCTCCACTCCCACCTCAAAACTGCTTCTTCTTTAATTTTCCACATATTAAAAATTAGGGTAGAGGACTGTGGTTGAGAATACAATTGTGGGAGTGTTTGGCAACTGTGACAGGAGAGGGTCACTGGTGCAAAGTGGTGATGGGAGGGATGTGTGGGGAAGGGTACACCTGGGACATGCCTCTATGGAATATCAATGTGTTCATCTTGTCATAGGGTGTTATCTCAGTGGGTGGAGACCCACACATTAACCAACAAAATATTAAATTCCATCTTGGGGAGTCCTTCTACATTCTCTAATAAAGTGGCAAGAATCTCTAGAGTACATAAAAGAAAACAGACCAATATGCCAAGCTCTTGATAGTAATGCCTGTACTTATGAACCTTATTCTTGTAAAATTGAAACTTAGCCTAATAATATCTATTGCCTGAGTTACCTCCTGAAAACTTCCTTGTTACTCAAATATAGCCTCTCTCTAAGCCAATTTCAGCAAATAAACTCACTACCTTTCCCCTGGCATGGGACATGACTCCCAGGGATAAACCCCCTGGCACCAAGGGACTATTACCAAGCACCAACCAGTGTTTCATCTGGAAAAAGACCTTGACCAAAAGGGGGAAAAAGTAAATACGAAAGAGTTTTTACAAATAAATAAATAAATAAATAAATAAATAAATAAATAAATAAGAGTTTTTACAGCAAAGAGATCTCAAAGTGAGTCAGGAAGTCATTTGCAGAGGTTACGCTTATACATGTTTCAGGCAGATCTCATTAACCACCACAGAAAACAAAGTCTCAAACAGGGGTGCTCCCAAGGGTTCTAGACATCTGGAACTATAGGCAAAGGCAAACAACCCCATGAAATCAGCATCCCGTTGATGGGCCTTACATTGGAGTATATGATAAACTTTTCCCCCATTGTAACAGACTTATTTACACAAGATTCTTCTACCCCTTTTATTTGAACCTATAATTAGCACTATACCCATTAAATATATGTCCTAGAGATTCAAATCTTTAGTCTGTTCATATGCCATTTGAACCCTGAATCTCAGCAGAGTTGTAGCCAAAACCCACTCTTCAGTTCATCAGACTCACCCAGGACAACTAACTAAATGAGGATGATAGATAGACCCCATCACAAACAGTAAAGAGAATCTACAACTGTAAGCAAAACAGTTCCTTCCATTTGCCCTCTCAATCTGAAGCAGAGTGGGCACCAAAATCATCAAGATTGAGGGATGGACAGACATGAGGGGAGACTGCAACCATGGTCCAAAGTAGATATTATTATTGTAGTAATGGAAGAACTTGCAACATTGATATAAAGATAGTAATTACCAAAAGTTCTAAGGGAAAGGAGAGGGAAGAATAGGTGGAAAATAGGGTATTTTTAGGGCATTGGAATTGTTCCACATGAGTTTGCAATGACAGATATAGGCCATTATACATTTTGTCAAAACCTTTAAAATTGTACAGTGCAAAGTATAAACCATAAAGAAAACTATAGACCATGGTTAGTAGCAATGCTTCAATATTTGCTCATCAATTGTAACAAATGTACTATACTCATGTAAAATGTTATTAATAGGGAAAATGTGAGAGGGGAAGAAGGTGGAGTATATGGGAATCCCCTATATTTTCAATGTAACTTTTCTGTAATCTAAAACTTCTTTAAAAATAAAGTTGAAAAAAGTATAATAAATGAAAAAAATTGGCACTCCCATTCACCCAGTTATACAAATAGAAACCTGGGAGTCACTTTGACAATTCCCTTTTTCTTCCTACCTACATCCAAGTCATCACTAAGTTCTAAGAATTCTATTTCTAAAATGTATCTCAAATTTGACTATTTTATCTCCTCATTTCTTATTTAGACTATTGCAAGTGTGTGCTTCCATTTCTACTCTCCTCCAATCCACTCTACACACAGTAGCCAGAATAATCTTTCCAAACTTTCCATAACATAAATTGAGTGTTATTAATTACTACCCCCGTCTAAAAGATTACATTGTCTTCTTATTACTTACGTAGGTAACAATGTGTACTTTTGGGGGGAGGGAACAGTCCTGGTTTATGCCTTTTGTCCCAAGCTTAATTATTAATGTCCACTTTCATCCTCCAGAGTGTCCTATTTTGGACAATAAATCATATATCATGCTACACTTAAGATAAGATATAAAATTACTATATGACCTACTCCAACCTCATCTCATGTCACTATATACTAGCCAACTTCAAGGTTATGGGACAGGCTGTGAGTGAAATTCACCCCCTCTGAACCCTTCACCTATCCAACTCCTACCGTTTATTCAGGACTTCGCTTGAGGTAACCTTCTCAATTTCATCATATGAACCATTCCTCTAGGATATTTTCTTTTTATTGTACCCTCTCCCTTTCATTAACAATGTAAGAATCAACTTATTTGTACATGCATTTGTTAATATACTTCTTCCTACTAGATAATCTCCATGAGAACAAAAACAACTTATCCTCCATTGAGTAATTCATATTTGCTCCTAGGACAAATGCTGAGAGCATCATAGGTGTTCTCTAATATTGTTGAAAGAATAGAAAACAGAGAAGAGAGAAATATCAGCCAAAAAGCATTTTACTGTAACCATTTTCTAAATCTAAGTCAATACATTTTATCTCTCATCATTCTCATCTTTGAAAGTGTGATGAAGATGTTGAAAGAAAATGCCAATGTAGGAGGCACTCATAAAACTTTCTATTTCTATGTGAAAAGGAACAAAACCATTTAAACTCCACAAAAAAAGAGACAAATTCCACAGAGGCAATATTTTTAAGCGCCTCAGAAAGGAGGGGGAGCTTTATTAGCTCTCTCTCAAAAGAGTAAAATAAATAAAAGCATAAAATACTTAATGAAAAATCTAGCTTTTAACATAAAGGCAATCATATGAGAATATACATCAAATCAGTTCTTTGATTAAGGATCATTGATTGTTAAAATTTTAGAAACAGAAGACCCTGGACATGAACTAGTTGGGTTCTATCATCTTACAGAGAAAGCAGCCTAGGCCCAGGTAGCTGAGGTAGAGTTAAAACATCGACATTAATGAATGGTCTCCCATGTTTCTGCATAACGAGATGGGTCTAGGGTAAAAATATTTATTTCACTAGTGACTAATGCAAAATCTAGCTATCATATACTACTTTAGAAACTAAGATACAATCAGTGTATAAGCAGCCTCTAGATAATCTTCCACACCAAGATCTAGTTTCTCTACCACATTAGTCTCTTATCAAGAAGAGGATAAGAGGTCATGGTGGAAAACACACATTCAAATTTGTAGAACCAGTTGCAAAGGTAAATTACTAAGTTAGTTTCAAGACCTTCTTTATTTCAATGTTGTTTTTTTTTTTTTTTCAGGAGGTACAGGAGTTTGAACACAGGGCCATGTACATGGGAAGAAGTTGAGCTACATCAGCTCTCCAGAACTTCTTTTTTTTTCTTCTTAACAAATCAATTTTATTAATACATAATAATAAAGCATAAATCCATCCAAAGTGTACAATCAATGGTATTCGGTGTAATCACATATTTGTACATTCATCACTTCGATCGTTCTTAGAGCACTTTCATTATTCCAATAATAATAATAAACAAAACCAAACAAATAAAACTCATCATCCTCTCAATCTCTTTATGCTTCCCCTGCCATTGATAGCTGCTATCCTTTTTCATTCTCTCTAGTATATTTGTATTTACAGTTTGTAAAAGCAGTCTTATCACCTGTATTCATGTTATACATGAAGTTTTATCACCTGTATTTATGTTATACATGAGGTTTTACTGTCATGTACAGTACCATGTTACAGTTTTTTAGCTTTCCTTCTAGTGATATACATGACTTTAGACTTTCCCTTTCAGCCACTGTCATACCCTTACAATAGTACCTCTAGTAACAAACACCGTGATATGCTTTAACCATTTGTATTCATTTCCAAAGGTTTACAAACAACCATTTTACCGATTCTGCACAAATTAACCCTTAGCTTTAATGAAACAAATTCTCAACTATTGCCATATCATTACTGAATTAAATTATTTTCTTCAATTAAAATGTTTTCTTATATTAGGCGTGTCCCCTTTGATGGATTTTATTTTTCACTTTATGAAGAAGATATGCTGTGTCAGTGGCTCTGACGTGCACTACAAAACCCGTACTAAGTTTTCAGCCTTCAAACACTGACGCACATTCCACAGAATAGTTCTTGCTTTAAAGAGTTTGGTTCTAGCCTCCACAAACTGGATATCTTCTTTACCATGTGGAAATCACATATACTTTTACAGAAGGTTCACACCATTCATGGTTCAAAACAACAGAAACAATCATCTATCCTTCTCCCCATCCTGAAAAGAAAGGTAGCATCATGAGAAGAATGCCTTCCATGGAGGACCATCGATGGAAGGCATTGTGTGGCAGCACGAAAGGCTACAATGGCAGAATTAACACAGCAGCATAGGTGACACTGTTCTATGTCAAGATAAATACCCCATTGTAGCCCCGCGAATGAAAGTCTATTCAAATCTTCTTTGCCCTCAAAAATTCCTCTCCAAATTCTTCTGACCAAGTCCAGATTGAGCGACTCACAGTTCTCACACACAGAATATTATTTGTCTAACTCTGAAATGTGAATATGGTCTGCCAATTTTTTGCTGAAAATCCTAGTTTTAATAGATACTGAAATTACTTTATATGGCTAAATGTGAAGATTAAAGAATGCGGGCAACTTTAGTGCATATTCCAAAAAATATAATAATTTCTATACAACAAAATTACTTGTCCAAGACCCTCTCAATACAACAACAACTGAATACAATGAAGAGATTGATATAGTAGAAATTATATACTAATCAAGGCTGTACAATATATAACCTTTTTCCAAACTGGAAAAGTTACTAAACAGAATTATGTCCCACTCCAGAAACAAAAGCCAGTATTTAGCAATTACGTGAACAATGACTTTGAAGGCTGGTAAGAGCCCCATGTGAAGTTTTCATTACAAAGACCTTATTTCAGATATGTCAGGTCTAACTTGGAAATTGTAATTACTTCTGTAGAAGTTCCAGGCTTGGCTTCTTTTCTGGGATATTTTGACTTCTCCTGTTTGGAGGGAAAAGAAGTGACTAATGGTGCCCTGGAAACTATTAACTTAAAAAGAAACAGCTAAGAGTATTTGGTCCTCCTTTGATGAAGCGTGAACACTAGACCCTTTCCCCCAAAGTGGAACTGGCCTAAACTAGGTCTGAGGGAAGCAAAAGAGCATGAAGTAGTGGGGATAGGAGAAATAAATTTGTTACTGTTCCTTTATCTCAGAGAAGCTATTTCAAGTGATCACTGGTGGAAACTGCTGATAGTCAATCTCATATTTTCACTCAGCATTTGACATCAATGTTGTCAATACGACATAATTGTCTCTGTCAAAAGTATCATTCATTTCCAAACAGCAGAGTTATTTACAGTCCTGTCTTCACTCAATGTAACAGTACCACTCAACGCTCAGCTGTCCCTTCTCTGTTTTAAGTAAACATTCGGCAGACATTTAAAGAAGCTCTATTTTAGGTTAGGCTAACAACCTGAAAATGAACCCAAAGAGAAAATCTTCTCTTGTCCAAATACCATTTGGACAAATGGATAAAGTTTTTCACAAAAACTGACATTTCAAAATGAGTTCTGTTTCGTAAGAGACATGGTGCTGAAAAGTGACACTTATAATGACAGCAATATGTATTCCCAATAAAGAAGATTGGGTTGTATTTTGTGCTAATTATAATGGTTTTAAATTTGTATTTTTTTAACTTGGAAATCAATTAATAAAATAGTTTCCAGTTAAGCACCTACTAATAAGGCTCTGTTCATGGAAAAATTGCTAATATGGATCTTTGATTACAGTGGCATAGAAAATAGTGTGGGAAAAACTCAGTATTGTGCTTCTAAGCACCCAAAGGAATCACTAACAATCTATTTCGTGGCCTCTATGCACCCAGGAAGGAGTGAGAGGATGTAGACATATAAAAGAACGATGGTGAGATGAAGGAAACAAGTGCTAATGGAAATCAGACAGTGTTTTTGAAATAAATTTATTTTAATTTGTCTCTTTCTTCTACTCTTTCAGAGAAAAATCTTAGAACTCAGTATATCCAGAACTCTGAATTTCCCAGAGTCAACTACTTATGTCTTACTGCTAATAGAAAACATGATAATGACTAAGTAGGGGTGGGTGAAATTTGGAAAATTGAAAAGAGGTTTAAAGCTAATTTGACAAACAGAATTTTGGTGGTCTAATGACTTTCAGAAACTATCTTCAGTGCTTTTTCTGAAGAAGGTGATAAATATCACTAACAATCAGTATGGTATTCCTTCCTCTTGATATGAAATACATCAAGTATGTAAACTAAAAAAGAAAATCAGGCACTTCAAATAAAATTTTTGTCATCTGTATAAACCAAAACTTGGCTGATATTAAAACCAGTGAATTAAAAAAAAAAAAATAGCTACTCTTTATTGTGAGTCTACACTTTGCAAAAATATTCTCATTTAGGCTTCTCTCCAGACCTTAATCTATTATCATTACTCCCATTTTACAGTTTAGGCAACAAATATACTCAGAGGTTCAGGGATTTACTTAAATTTCCGTAGTTAATATTAATAGAGGTGTAGATTACCATCGGCATAAATACTATGAATTTTACATGGATTTTCTCTTTTAATCCTTTAACAAGCCTGAGGTGGTGTCATTAAGATCCTTATTTTGCAGATTAAAAACTAATGAAAATCTTAGCATTTTGACACTTGTAATGTAAAAGTTCTACTCCTAGTACTTGGTTGCACTGAGATTTGAACATAAGTTGTTTGACTCCCAAACAAATGTTCTTCTCAACTAGCCATCCCAATCATTCCAAGGCCAAAACCAGAATTTGAATCCACATCTTTTGTTTTCAGTAGGTGTACAAATTCCTTTTCAGCTTCCTGTCCCAAGAGAAGAGTGTCAAAATAATTGGTGTTGTCTCCATCTCCCTGTATTGCAATTTACTTTTGCTCCCTCTTTTTCTCCCTGTGCCTATCCAAGCCAACCCAGGATCCCTGGACTCTCTATCTCATGAGAAGTCTTCATTTTACTCTTAGTATTAGATGGTTTCTGTGGTGAAATCCCAGTGTTTGTTTTTCATTTTATTTTGTTCTCCCATCTTTTCCTCTGTACCTATAGTACCCGTAGGACAAAAGCCCAAAGCTCCTAAGAATATAGAACCTGCTTCATATTGAGAAACTGCGCTGCAATTTCCTCCAGTTTATTCTATAATATCTTGGATTATTGATTAATCCTACTCCTAGAAATTCTCTACATTTGATTATACTCTTTCACACGCAAAGTATGTTGCATTGACTATAGCACCATCTTCTTTCCATTCAATCTCCTGTAATTTTCCTACCATATTCCATGCAATTTTTTTGGTAACTCATTTTCTTTCCTATTTCCACAAGTGGAAATAGAAAAGAAAATGAGCTCAATCCCCATCCATGCTCTTCATAATCTCCATATACCTCCATCCCCACTATTTTCTCACCCACTCAGCATAAAGAAGACTTGATGTCTCATTTTTTAGTTATATATCTACAGTAAGACTAACAGAAACAATATCTTCATTTAAGAAACAATGAAATTTATGTAAAACAATGATTATTACTGTCTTCATGCATGTGTCTATAATTATATGTTTTATGTTTTTGGTTCACCTTCTTACATCTTATTTTCTTTATTAGATTTTTCAAAAAGCCCAGTTTATAAGTATAAGTTATTGAATTGTCACCTCCTCATTCTACTTATTGACAATAATTTGGAAATATCAAACATCTCCCCTGATTTATTAGTCCATCATTTACCATGACCTGGGGCCACTTCTAAGTGATTAATGGTGGCTGAGCTTGTTGCAATATTAAAAAGATCAACCTGAAACTTAACTATAAGCATAATAAACTCTTCAGAGGTTTATGACAACTTTGACTTTTTAAAATGTGTAGATGTCAACAATGAAATAAGTAAATCTCTATTACTTCTTTACTTTGAAAAAATAAGGCTTAAATTATTTATCTAAAATTTAATACCTGTATTTATGGTGAAAATCTGTATTTGTTAACAATTGGTGAACAGCTTGAGATAAACACACATACAAACATACACACATATATTTCTAAAGGAAAAAAATGTTAGAATTCCTTTTGGGGATATTTTACTTACAGGTTTTATAATTTTATGGAATATTTCAATATTTCAGAATCCTTAAATTATGCCTTTCATTCATACAGTAATATACAGTTTACAAAGTATTTTTAAAAATTTATCATATCTTACCTGTTTCCAGTAAGGTAGCTAAAGTAAGCAGTGTTAGAAATGAAATGAAAAACTGGGAAATAGTAAGTGATTTTCCAAGGTCACCTACTAATCTGCAGCTTGAAACCATGTCTTCTGATATGTAGCTCACATTTTTCCTATTCTATTATGTTTGCCTAAGTATTTGATCAAATGTACTACCTAAAGTAAAAATTAAACTTCAATCCTCTAAACAGAAAAAATATACACTTTTAATTTTATTCTGTGTATTCGATCTGGTGTGATTAGAAAGAATACATTCTGATTAAGTTTATTTTCTGGCTTCCAATTTTCCTGGAATTTAAGCCAGGAAAAATACATACAACTCATCAGAGAATTTAAACTTTGATACAAAGGGCACTTCAAAAGCTTATTGTTCTTTAGAGTTATTAATTTTTCCATTAATTTTTCCTGTTTCATAGAGATGGTACTTTTACCTAAAAGATTTCTAATTGGAACACCACACCAAAGCACCTTTTTTACTATATGTCATTACTCTGAAGCTGTGTCAATGCAAACAAATTGCATAGTGCTTTTTTTTCAGTGGAAACATTTTAAATGCTTGCACATTTTCGACATAAAAAGTTTTTCATTATGTGAGATCATTTTAATTTTTCCAAGTAAGGGCTTGTTCCTCATTAAAGTAGTGTTTGCAAATATTTCAAAATACATTTTACTATGCTTGAGGATGAAATCTTACTTTAGATATATGCAGTAATCATCAGTTCCCCTTTGAACAGCCAGGCTATAAGAATATTTTTTCAGAATAGTCTACGCTAGATGTCAAGTGAGGAAGGAGGAGGCTAAAATGTATCATAAAATCGGAGAATGAAGCTAACCCCAATAAAAGTGTGTTTTGTATGGGTATTAGTTTCCCTATCACTGCTGTAACAAACTACTATGAATCTAGTGTCTTAAAACAAAAATGTATTTCACAGTTCTGGAGGTCAACAGTTTGAAATGAGCGTCAGGAGGCTCAAATCGAGATGTTGGCAGGGCCATATTCCTGAAACTCCAGGGAAAAACCTGTGTCTTGATTTTTCCAACTTCTAGAGTTTTCTGCATTCCTTAACTCGTGGCCACATCATTCTGACCTCTGCTTCTCTGATTCTGACCCTATTTCCTCCCTCTTATAAGGACCTTTGAAATTACTTTGGCCTCACCCGTATAATCCAAAATAATCTCCCCATCTTAAAATCCTTAACTTAATCACATTTGCAAAATCCCTTTCACCATGTCAGGTAACATTCATAGATTTCTGGGATTAGGTCAAGAGCATCTTTGGGGAGCCACTCTGTATAGCACAGTTTGCATAAAATAGTTTAACTTTTTAATCAAGATAGAGATAATATAGAGTTGAAAAAATATTCTTATGCGGAATTAACTTCATTTATATGAACATTGGAATCCATGTAGGAAGAATATATTAATATTGCCTGCCAGCTGTTTTTTAAAATATACTTTATATTTGATCAGTAAATCAAATACTTGAAAACAGTCCTTACGTTGGAGTATGTGCTTCCCCCTTACAGAATAGTACATATAAACGCAGGTTGTGAAAGAGCACTTTAAGCCAAATGTGCACTGTGGAGCATGTTCAAAAACAAACTTTTCAGTTAAAATTGGCATTCATGAGTCTCCTGCTAAGCTACTACAATGATCGTCTGTGACCTCATTAGTAAAATGAGCAGCAAAGGAGGCAAGAGTGTATTTTAAACTGGTTTCCAATTTAATGATGTCTTGGTAAATGAAGAGTTAAAGAAATCTTGTACCACCAAAATTAACTGAAGTAGGGCAGACCATGGTTATTTTCCTCTTGTTCAAGCACTATCCCATCCCATGAGTCTCTGAAGTTACTTTCAATAACACCTAGAAATCTGGCAGCTTGAAAAGACTATATCAATAGCTTTATTATTTAAAGACTTAAGGCAACTAAAAGAGTTTTTAAAAAATATTTCACCTTAATCTTCATGATGACAGTCTAGAAAATACCATATTTGCCTTTTAAGGTAAACATAAAAATTGCCATATATACATATTCATTTTATCAGTTGTGACTTGGAGCCAATCTGCACTAGCACCTGAGTGCTGATTATGCACATTTCTTCCCAGCTCTGCATTCAGTGACATCATGTTGGTAGCTTGAAATTGCCCATGGTGGGAATATTTATGCCACAGAATCAGCACACACTACAAATGAAGACTTTTTCTTTCCCAGAGAGCCGATTTATAAACATTTTTAACTAGCACTCCACTGCACACACATGTAGACACAGCGCTGATTGCATTAAGAATTTAAAGCATTGCCTAATTAATCATGGCTAGTTAGAAACCAATATGAATTCTATTACAATGACATAATACAGCATCTTTTGAACTGTTTACTCATTCTCACCTCTAAGGTCTATGATGCTAAAGTTTTTTATTACCATGCAATTAAAACATAAAGATGATATAAGAAAGTAAACTTCTACTTTGTAATACATGATATAGATATCATGTATCCCCTGATGTTATGAATCACTGAGAAGGGCACAACATTACTTCTGGAGGATTCTTGCCAAAAATTCATAACTCTAATCTAATCATGAGAAAATATCAGACAAACACAGATTGGTGCACATTCTCCAAAACAAATTATCAGTACTCCTTAAAAGTATCAAGGTATTGAAAGACAAAGACTGAGAAATAGTCACACATTGGAGGATAATAAGGAAGCATGACACTAAATGCAATGTGGGATTTTGGATTAGATCTTGGCCCGGTAAAAGACCATTAGTGGAAAAAAGGTAAAAATTTGAAACAGACCTACAGATTAATAAGTAGTATTTTGTGAATGTTAATTTTCTGGTTTTGCTCATTGTTCTATATTTATGTGAGCTGTAACAAATTAGGGGAAGCTGAGGGAAGGCTATACAAAACTTTCTATACTTTTTGCAACTTTTCTTATGCCTAAAACTATCAAAATAAAAAGATAAAACATAAAATAATGTTGCTGTTGTTTTTGAAAAAAAGAACACATGATTTGGAAATAGGCAAACCCTGGATTTGAAACCTGGTCTTTGCAAACCATGTGACTTTGGACAGCATATTTATATTTTCTTGAATTTCACTTTTCCTAGCTATGAAATAATTGAATTCATTGTGCAAGTTGTAGCATTTAAATGACATAACATCTTCTAAATCTCCTAACAGTGTCTGACACATACTATACATTAAGTAAGTCATACTTAATGAAGTTTTATTGATGTTGGAGAAACTATAAGAAAATTATTAGTTACTGTTTTTGACATCTACAAGATCTGAATGCCCTTGCTTTGTTCCTCCAAGTCTTTTGACATACATAATTGCAAAGAGTAAAAAATATGAATTATTTCCAAAAGATCCAATTAAAAGCTTTCTTGGAGCTTATACCACATTTTATTCCACAGTATTGGGCTTAAAAGAAAGAGAAGGGCATGATGACTTCTAGGGCAGGATTGAACTAGCCTAATGTAGTACAAGCTGTACTCTGGGATGTAGTAATGTAAACAGAGTGTATGTTCTTGTCATTAAAGTCTGGTGACTTATATATTTCATAGTTTCCAAACTGGTAATAACAGTTGCCTGCAAACTTCTATATGCAATCTCCCAATGTCATGCAATCATATCTTCTTGCACAAATGTCAATTATATGGCAGCTTAATTTTAATCATGTAAATATGGAAGCGAGATGTGCTTCTAGGTTTACCAGGGATTTTTCCCTCATGACAAATAGTATACACTTCCTAATAAGTTTTGATTCTTGTGGGCTAAAGGCTAAATGCTCAGAAACTGCATATATGTATGTCCAGCACTAAAACATTTATATATATGTGCAAATATGAGCATGTGTACACACACACACACACATATAATACTGCTCAGTCCTGTCCAAAACATAAGCAGCCACTGATAGAAGCTTAGCAAAAAGCCATATTAAAAGAGAATGCCACCATCAATGCTTATTTCAAAACTTCTCCTACAAGGAATAAAAACATCTTAACAAAAATCACCTCTGTTTTATGATGCTAAGTTCTGTAGATCCTATTCATTTTCCTTATTTGGATTGACCAAAACCTCCAAATATTATGACTAACAAGCTCAAAGATGTGTACTGCTCTTGGAATGCTTATAAATTATTTTGCCCACAGACAAAACTATCTCCTGCCATCCTCTCTAAGCTCATTCTATGAGCAAAATTTACATAACTTATGTAGCAACCTAAAGACAGAACAACAATCGAATCACCTGACGACACCAATAAAATGGAAATATAAAATTATGATAATCTTTTCACAACTGCCAGAAGAAGACTTCACAGCAGCACTCAGTGAATTGTTTTAATTCTATCATAAAGCTCTATGCATGTGGATAGGTCTAAATTTACAGATTTCTAGTTCTCAGTTCAAAATATTTTTCACCAGGCCATTCTCTATCTAGGCATGTAGAAAGCACTCTGTGAAAGGAACAGCTGCATGTTTCAAGAACAGCTCTCAGCCATGGATTCTGGACTTCACTATTCATCTTTGCAGCTTGGAAGGAATGAAAATTTTTAAGTACCTTCAGGGGCTTTATAGGAACCCTTGCTTCAACTTAGTATTTCTAGTCTTCATAAAACAAGAGCACTGAAAATGACATAGTGAAGTAGCCAGTTTATTCCAAATGCTGAAGTGCTTACTCTACCTTACATTTTACAAGTTTACAATTTTGGGGTCATTTGAACTCCTCGTTGGCTCAGTGGTGCAATATTTTTTAAAAGTTATTTCTGACCGTAACAGACACTTTTAGGCCTGCAGTGATGAGCAAGCCCCAGAGGCAAATACAATAAAGATTTAAGGGGCTGTTCACTGACGCACTGTAGCTTCTCTGTGGAGGCGTTCAACACAAGTGGGAGGGGATGGCCTAGGCTGTAGATTATTTCTCACAATGCTGTAGTTTGTTTTATTTTCAATTTATGCCCACACTTTGGGATGCTGGGAAGTCTGATACAAAGAAAGAAAACCTTTCATCTAAGATGAGAAAGATTTTTTTTTTTTGCTTTTGTGCTGTTTTTCTTTTTTGATTTGATAAGCTATATGTGTATTGTGTTTGAGGCAGATAAGTTATCCAGAAATGCAGAAACAGGACTCAAATAACCTCCGTTATGCCCATGTCAGCCTCTGGTGATTGGCTTTCTGTACGTATGGAAAAAAGATGACATACATTATATTCTATATTTCAATTACATTAGTTGAATAAAGGAAACCAAGTTTTTCCCCATTGCTTATTCTATATGATAAAGGAAATGGAATCAATTTTTGTCATAAAACTCTGAATTTATCACAATATTACCAGAGGCATGTTTGCTATCTCAGAAGACTTCCATTATAGAAGTGCTAGTGTTATCCTTGTTGGTATTTTACTTTACTTTACTAGCTATACAAACTGGAATTATAAACTATTGAATTTAGCTGTCATTTGAGAGCCATAGAATTTTAGTGGGTTCCATGATCAACCAAATATTCTTTTTATAGATTCCTTTCCTACTGAAAATTCATTAATATAAATTTCCTTTTACTCTTCACTCAAGAGTAGTAGCTTCTAAAAAAAGAAGAGAAAAAGAATATATATATTTTTATTTTTATATAAATGCTTACTCTTTATAATGTAAATACCCTTTTACAAATAAATGTTATATAAAAATATATATGTATATACATTTATATGTGCAAATGCATACTTTTGGAATTTTTTTTTTTTTTTTTTACCAGGAGGTTCCGGGGATCGAACCCAGGTCCCTCCATATGGGAGACAGACACCCAACCATTTCAGCCACATCCGTCCCCCAACTTTTGGCATTTTTACTTATTTATATATCTACATATGCACATGAATGTCTCCTTTAAGCACACTGGTGACTACATGGACTGTGGCACTCTGACAGTTGGCTGCCTGCATCAGCCTATTGAAGGACTTGTTTCATGAAAATGCACTGGTAAATGTGTATTGTCAGGAATTGTTGGTCATCACACTCTCTCTCCTCTAAATCTTCAACCTTTCCTTGTCCCCTAGCTTCTTCCGTGTTTGTGATCCCAGAGGAATGTTCAAGTCTTTAATAGACTTTTCAAAACACTTGTCTTTAAACAACGTATTTTTTTTTCTTTCCCTTCCTTCCTTCCTTCCTTCCTTCCTTCCTTCCTTCCTTCCTTCCTTCCTTCCTTCCTTCCTTCCTTCCTTCCTTCCTTCCTTCCCTCCCTCCCTCCCTCCCTCCCTCCCTCCCTCCCTTCCTTCCTTCCTTCCTTCTTTCCTCCCTCCCTCCCTCCCTCCTTTCCTCTCTCTCTCTCTCTCTCTGTCTCTCTTTCTCAGAAGTTTTAGATTACATAAAAGTCACATCGAAAATACAGGGGATTCCCATATACCCCACCCTCTCCCCCTCCCACTTTCTCCCCCATTAACAATATCTTTGATTAGTGTGGTACATTTGTTACAATTGATGAACAACTATTGAAGCATTGCTACTAAGCATAGCCTATAGTTTACATTATGGTTTTACATTTTGCACCACACAATTTTATAGGTTTTGACAAAATGCATAAGAGCCTGTATCGGTCATTGTGATATCATGCAGAACAATTCCAGTGCCCTAAAAATGCCCTACGTTCCACCTATTCTTCCCCCTTCTCCCCGCCTCCCCCCCCCCCAGAACCTCTGGTGACCACTGCCTTTATATCAATGTTACAAGTTCTTCCATTCTAGAATAATAATAAGGCTACTTTGGTCCATAGTTGCATTCCCCCCTTACGTTTGTTCATTCCTCAGTCTTGAGGATTTTGGGGTGGTGATGCCCATTCTGTTTCTGACTGAGAAGGGGCTTAGAGCCCATGGGGCAGATGGATGGAACTGCCTTGCTTGCAATTATAGATACTCTTTGTTTGAGGGGATGGGTATTGTCCATTATCATTCTTTTGTTAGTTGTTCTGGGCAAGTCCGATGAACTGGACAGTGGGTGTTGGCTGCAACTCTGCTCAGATTCAGGGCTCAACTGACATATGAACAAACCAAAAATTTATATCTCTTCCCAAAGTTTCTGGAGAAGGAGTGCAGCCTGCCGTTCCCTACTCCACCATCTTGGATCCTCTGTGTTTTCACCTTGATTTGTTGGTGTCCCACTAATCACAAACATTTCTACCTATTTCTTTTCTTTGTTTCAGAGTCAAGCTTCTGGAAAGGATTGTCTACATTTGCTGTTTTTAACTCCTTGTAATCTCTTGATCCCATTGAACTTTTGAAACTTCCTAATTTTTAAACTGGCTTCTGTTGTCACTTGAAAACTAATGTCTCCGAAAAAAACTCAGATTGATAAATCCAAAGGTCAATGTTCATCCTCATCTTACTTAACCTATCAACAGCATTTGACAAAGTTATCACTTCCTATTTCTTGGAATACTGTCTTCACTTTTCTTTCAGGAAGTGATGCTCTCTTGGTTTTCCTCCTGCCTCTTTAGTTGTTTCTTTTCAGTCTCCTTGCCAGTATCCTTCTCACCTACCAGACTTCTTAACTGTCAAATGTCCTAGGACTCAGCCAATGTACCTTATCTTTTTTCTCCCTACACGACCTTTGGTGATCTCATCCTGTAACAATTATTTAAATATCTTCTAAACACCGGTGGCTCCAAATTTATATCTATAGCTTGTATCACTCATTGAACTCCAGACTCATATATCAACTAACTATTAAACATCTCTATCTGGATTTCTAATAATCATCTCAAACTTAACATTTTCAAAACAGAATTTCTTATCTTTTCCACTGCACCCCAACTCATTTGATGGCACTCCATCTTTCCTTTTGCTCATACCAAAATCAGTGGAGTCATCCTTAACCTCTTTTCTTGCTGTCACATCTCATATACAATTCATTGGAAAATACTGTTGGTTCTTCAAAATACATCCAGAATGTGACCACTTCTCTCTTCCACCTCTACTATACTGTCCAACCACCAATATCTCTTTCCAAGATTATAACCATGGCTTTCCAATGGATTTTCCTTCTTCTACCATTGTTCCATTCAGTCTATTGTCAATTTTATAGTGGTTTTCCCACAATGATATTACACTTCACACCTACTAGGTTAACAATAATCATTTTTAAAAACTAAAAATAACAAGTGTTGAAGTTTTTAAAAATTGAAACAATCATATATTTCTGGTGGGAATGTATAATGGTGCAGCCACTTTGGAAAAGAATTTGGCAGTTTCTCAAAAAGTTAACATAGAATTACCATGTGACCTAGCAATTCCATTCCCATTCCTAGGTATACACTGAAAAGAACGGAAAACAAGATCTCAAATAGATATTGTACACAAATGTCTATGGTGGCACTATTCCCAATAGCCAAAAGGTTGAAACAACTTAAATGTCCATCAGCAGATGAGAGGATACACAAAATGTCATGTATCCAGATAATGAAATATTATTCAGCCATACACAGGAATGAAGTATTGATACATGCTCAACATGGATGAACTTCAAAAACATGCTAAGTGAAAGAAGCCAGACACAAAAGGTCACATATTTTATGATTCCATTTACGTGAAATATCTAGAATAGGCAAATCCATAGAGACAGAAAGTAGATTAGTACTTGTCAATGGATGGGGATTGGAGGGAGTGAGGAGTGTCTACTTAACGAGTTCCAGGCCTCTCTTGGAGATGATATAGAAGTAATGGTTGTTCAACATTATATATACACTAAATGTAACTGAATTATATACTTTAAAATGACTAATTTTATGTTATGTGACTTTCACCTCAATTAGAAAATGAAAAAAACTCTCTAGTGATTTCCCAGAGTAAAAGCCAAAACATTCACAGTTGCCTACAAGATCTATATAACCTTGCTCTCTCTTATATTCTCTCCTACTAGTTTCTCCCTCACTCTAGTCCCAAGAGAGACCTGGAACTCATTAAGTAGACACCATCCATGTTACCTGCTTTATTTTCTTATTAACATTGACTACTGTCCACATTCTATATATTTTAATATATTTGTTTGTTGTCTGTCTTCCCACCACACTCCATCCCCACTAGAATGTTAGCATCATGAGGGCAGAGATGTTAAGCTTTGTCCAGTCATCACTGTTGATACATCCATTACAATGCCTGGCACATAAATGAATAAACAAATAGAGGAATGATATTTGTATCCCTCAGACATGTAATTTCAACTTGATATGTATGGCCCACTGCTCAGACATAAATCCACAACTAAACTTATCCTCTCACCCCTGAGCTCAAAGACTAGCTCTACCAATTGCCAGTTTTGGGATGGCACTGGACTCCCACTATCTTTTCTTGTAAAACAGATATTAAAATACACTCAGCATTTGTTCCTTTCTTGCCTCCAGTCTCTACCCTGGTTTTTTTCCCCACCTTTCTATGTACTCATTCAGTCTCCCTCTGCTGTCTCTTCCTCTTTTGATCTTATTTCCTGTTCTTTCTTGAAAACTTTGTTCCGACTTCCCCTCTGGAACTCCTTCCCTGTTGACTCCTCCCTGTTAACCCACTCCCAGGCACACACACACACACACACACACACCAGATGAATGTACTGGGCACATCATCCACTGTATTTACCACACTGTATGAAGAATATCATCTTTTTACCCCTCTGCCTTCCCGACAGACTAAAAACTGCTCAAAGATAAGAAACATCTTAATCATCTTTGGGGTCCCAGAGTCCTAACGGAGGACCAGGCCCGTGTTGGGTGCTCATTTAATTACTGTTGAATGATGAATGAGGTAGTGAATGAATGAATGAATAAATGAGGTCAGATCACCAGGAATATTAAGCAATGGCTTAATGTTTTCTTACATACCCTGAGAGCTTTGTATGTTTTTCCTGGAGCATTTAGTAATACAGCTTAGAGTTCAAAGCCAAGAATAATGATCACATAAAACATGTCTTCACTGCCTAAGCCAGCTGTGAAGAGGATATAATAACTTACCTGAAAATATCCAGTGAAATTCTTAGATCTAATTTATGCAATTTTCTGGATAAAGTGCCTTCATGCTTTTCTTAGCAAATCGATAATGAATGTAAAAATGTAATGCAAGCCAAGTTGTAGTCTTTGGTGTTTCAGCCATTAAAGGGAATTTCAGGTGGTCTTGAATCCTGGCCAATTATCAGAATCATTTCCTCTTTCTTATTTGCTTTTTTCCCTCTACATTTCTATTGAGAAAGTCCAGCATTTAATCAAATTTTCTTCATTAATTGTATTTTCATTTAAATGACACAAGGATAGAAAGAGATAATAGTTTTAGAAATATGCTACCGTTCCATAATCCGCATTGCCACCTGTGGAAATCTAACAGAAAACCATTAATAATTGAGTCTGACACTGCAGCAGTAAAACTCACAGTATGTTCTTATTAGGTTTGTTATTCATGTTGCTCCCAAGCACTATATTGCATTCTCTGTGAACATTATTATTAACTTCCATAATACACAACATTCATATATGTATGGTTTTAAAGAATAATATAAAAAATATAGACATTGTAAATCAAGGGCAAAAAATTATTAATGGAAATTTCATTATTAAAAAGGAGGATAAGAAAGAGAAAAGTCTTTCTATTATTTTGTTTAAATAGCATACCAGTATGATTTAGGGAAAGCTTATATTTATTGACTGTGATTATCATTATATTAATTAAGTACTGATGTAATTATCCATTTTCCTCTCCTTGGTATAAGATGCACAGTTTTCATCTTGACTTAGTTCTTTGGGGTTTGGAAATATTTTTGTCTAGTTGGTTTTAAAAAACATTTTAAAGGAAAAAAAAAACATAGAATAAAGAATCTTAATTTGAAGTTATATAATGCTTTGAAATCTCAAGATTAAATTGCTTTAAGAATCCAGAAATGCCCTTTTTAAACTTTTTTCTGTAATGTATAAAAAATGAATTATATGAAAAATTTTAATATAACTTTATATGCCATTTATAGTATAATGATAATTATTTCCAAAGGTAAGTTTTTGAATTTTTGAGTCATATCAGCTGCATAGGCAAGGCCAAGAGCATAATTATAGAGAAGATGCTAGGGTGGAAACTTATGTACCCTTCATTATTGTAAAACCTCATTTGGGAGTTAATATCAGTACTGTCTCAAATACCGTTCATCTGACACTTGGTAAATGAGTTGTCAGGAAAGATGAAAAAATATTTATAGTTTAGATCAATTGAAATGGGTGTTCTTATGTGTTTTACCAGAAAATTCTCCCTTTGGTTAACTCAGTACCTTTTCTGTCACATTTTTGTTGCACTAAAGTGTCTTTTATTGTCTGTCAGAGTTATGAATACTGATGGACCCTCTCCTAAAGTGCCTCTCAAGTTCACTGCCATTTGCCCATTAGGTTTGATTTCTATTGCATGCCAGAAGTGCCTCCTTTTAAGCACCTACTAATAAATGGAAATTGATGAGAAACATCTCCAGAGCAGGCGCTAAATTCAAAGATCTTAAATGAGGGAGTCTGTGAGGCATCCAAGACCAGAGGATGGACCTGTGGATCTTGATCTGGCTTACAGGGAAGAATTTATTTGATGTTAAAGATTGAAGAGGCACATGTTCCTAAACAGTACTTGAAGTTCAGAAATGGAAACAGTTCATTTCCCAATGATGTCTCCAGAATCATTTTCTATTATAATTTATTTGTATAAGTCACATGAATTGTAACTTTGCAGGAAGTGTTAATACACTATTTCCAATTCTAACATAAATTGTGAAATGTGAAGTGGTAGAGGGTGGATGAAGAGGTAGAGAAAGAAATTGGGAGTGCAGGCAGGGTGAGTCATCTGCTGAATCTGAGAATTAAGCTGGAGCCTGGAAGGTAAAGGAGAGGGAGAAGAAAGCAATGCCTTTGTCTTGAGCATAGACCTCTCCTGGGCTAAGCTTGGTCTGGAAATCCAACTCTATAATACCTAGCTCTGGGAAACTTTGGGCTAGCTAGAATATCTCTAGAAAGCAGCTCTTTATTTCATGGAGGCACTGTTGAGTTGTCCTTAGTGAGGTTCTGTTAAAACTGAAGAAGTTGTGAATTGAGCTTACTGATGAAATAAGATGCAGAAAAATGTTAGTTATATGAGTTTCAACAGTAGCAGGTAATAGCTTGCTGACTCAAAGAGGAGGCAGGAAATCAATAATCCAGAAAGGTACAAATACCCATCAACAGATCATTAGAAAGGGAAGGAGTACCTAGAATTCTAAAGGCTTCTCAGAAACTCCAAATCTGTATTTCCTAACCACTCACCTACCACCTTCATGGTTTGGTCATATCTACAAATCATTTTTAATTTAATATTTTTATTTAAATTAACTCACTTTTTACTTAGCCTTGCTCTATGAAAAATATATATTAAACTAGTTTTGTCTTTTCCAATATACATTAAAATAAATGTTTAGCTATTAAAATAAATTATAATCCCTGATCTACATTAAACTCCTGTTCCTCCACTGGTACAAGCCCTATATTTTGGGAACACTGTTCTAAATAAGAAGAGCAAAAGCTCTCAGATTTTGGCGAGGACTTGAGAAGCAGGGACTGGGGGAAGGAACTTAAAAATATTTGTTTATAATTTAGATTCCACATGTTTCCAGGAGGATTTAGAGGTGACTTAGAAATATCAAAACTTGTAGAAGGAGGCAGTCCTTCTAGGCTAAATTAGTTACTATGGTTGAATATTAAAAACTTAGCTTTAAGTGTTCTGGAAAGGTCAACATTATATCCAATTCACTCTTGGATTCTATGACCTCTGTCAGCCCTTGTTACATAAGGCAGAAACCCATGTGGAAACAAAGAGTACTCTTCTTCCATGTTCTTTAAGAACCTTCAAAGTTCCCTAGAATTTTAAATGAAAATTCCACATACCCAGACATCAGTTTCAAACTTGACAGGCTTCATTAACAGGAAGAGTAGGAGAACTGGATCTGTCAAGGGGAGCAGTATACATGGAGTCAGTGAGGCTTAAAGAGAGATTTTCCTGGCAGAGTTAAGAATATATCTGAAATTTGATGTCGTGAGTCTGTGAGCAGCCAGAACTGAGGACTTCTGTGCCATCCACAGCTCCGGTTGTCTATTGTTGCATGACATAGTACCACCAAAACTTAATAGGAGTAAACCAAAAATTTATTAATCTTTTTGAAGGTCTGTGAGTTGCCTGGGTTCATCTGGGGGGTTTTCATTTGGGGTCTCTCATGTCCTTACAGGTAGCTATCAGCTGGGGCTGGAGTCGTCTGAAAGCTCGACTGGGCTGGATGTCCAAGATGATGCCTCACTTGGCTATCAGTTGATACTGGGTGTCAGCTGGAAGCTTAACTGATCTGAATCGACTATACTCAGGCTCTCTAGGTGACTCCAGCTTCTCATAGCATGGTGACTGGTATCTGAGAGGAAATGTTCCTAAAGCAAACATTCTGAAAGGCTGGAAGCAGAAGCTTCCAAGTTACTCAAGGACTATGCTTGGAACTGACACAGCATCACTTCTGCTATGATTTCTCAATTGGAGCAATTACAGGACTCTCCCAGATTCACCACGGTTAGAGATATAAACTTGTAATGGAGCAATGCCAAGGTCACAATGCAGAAAAACATGTGAAATGGGAAATATTGTTGTGACCGCCTTTGGTAAATATAATCAACCATATCCTCCAAGAGCCCCTGCCACTCTGGAATCAAAGCAGATATAAAGAAAACAAACACGGGATAGTCCCAGAATGGGAGGCAGTATTTTAGACATGGCATAAAGACATGCAGGCAGTGAACTCTGAGTTGTGGTCAGTTTGGCATGGAAGAAATTGATTATGGAATTGTGGTGACAGGAAAGAGCCCTCGAGTAAAATTATCCTCCTGGCCTTCCCCTTAATTAGCTGGGTAGCCTTGGAGTAGCAACTGGTCCTTATAAGCTTTGCATCTACAAAAGGTCATGGTTGGGTGAACTTTAAGACCCATTCTCATCTTTAATAATTAGAAAACTATGAACTCAGTGCTCATTTAACTCCTGTGAGTCAGGGGGAATGATATGTTGAATAAATTGTTCATAAATTAAAAGAACACATTTTGAGCTGGGTTGCCTTTTCTGAGGATCAATGGCTGACATTAAATATTGTAGAGAAAGCAATTGACAGCATTGATTGTTACATTAGTCCTTTGGTTATAGAATCCTAGAAAAGTATTTCCTAATGACCTTTTATAATGTGCAAACTTTAAATTGTTTTTCTATTTTATTCCACTCTAACCGGGACTCTCTCATAAGTGATTTCTGACCTGCTAACAGAAATAAGGGTTGATGAACTTATTTACAATCATAATAATCATCTGATAATACTTGTTTGTAAATCCATATTTCCATTCATTGGGTTTCTTCAAGTAAGAACAAGATACACCCAAGTCTATAACTAGATTGGCTCCATAAGAATCCCTACTTAATATTAAATGAGATAATACATGCCTCAAACTTATACATAAGAGCTGAATCTAATTGCATGTGAAAGAAAGAGTACTAAAGGGAGTCCACATCTCTATGCTGTCGTGATAAAATGTGAGCAGCATGTAGACATGTGTCCCATGCTCCACACAGGTGCTAAATGAGATGCACTCCCTCCACTTGGCAAGCCAAACAAGGGCTAGGAAGCAAATGTAAGATGGTTGGACATCTGGATAAAGGTTCAGAGTAGCTTAGCATAGGATATAAGCTTTGCTAGCTTTTTTGCATAATGACAAGTTCAAACAAAAGTTAAACTTGCAATTTTTAAAAAAAGAAATATCAACTACTTCCTGGACTACTTGAGTTTCCCAGTTGTAACTCCTGAATGGTAGGCCATCTCATTGAAGTCATAGATAACTGCCCCCTCTCTGAACACTGTCCCTCATTCATCTTAAGGAAAATGTCAGAACAGTTTGTAGCATATTACAAATTCTCTACACAATATAACTGCATACTATCAACCAAATATTCACTATTATGTACAAGGTACGGTACCTGAAGACAGGTGGAGGGAATGGTCATTCATTCATTCATTCATTCTTCTTGTTTGCTTATTCAATTGATGTTTTTGAGTACTCAGTGCCATGCCGCATTCACTTCCACAGAGGCCCCAGAGGCTGATCTTAGGCTTAAGGGCAACAACTCTGGGGCAAAACTGCCTGGGTTACAATCCTAGAGTTATCATCGACTTATTGTATGATCTTATTTACCTTATTTAACCTCTGTGTAAATTATGGATAATACCGATAGCTACTTAATATGCCTGATGTGATGATTAAAGGAGTTAATACACTGTAACTCTTGGAACAGTGTCTAGCCCACTGTAAGTGCTATATAAGAGTTAGCTAGTTCTACTACTACTTCTGCTACTACTATTTCTAACACTACAAATGGACCCTTGATTTTTGACAAGTATTGGGTGCCTGTACCCTTCGAAGGAGGCTAAGCCTCTTGTCACCCAAAGGCACATATTTACTTTGGTTGAAATCAGTGATGTAAATTCCATTCCTCTTGCCCTAGATTCTCTTAGGAATGGGCACATGATGCCATTCTGTGCAGTGAAATGTGAGAGGAAGCCTAAAGTGGATTTCTGGGAATATATTTTTCACTTTTAAGAAAGAGCAAAAGGAAGAGATGGCCTATATTCTTGCCTCTGGACACTTTTGTTTGAGGATGTAGGCTTGGTGCTGCTTGGGAATATGACGGGACTGGCCTAAGGGACTATCGCTAACATTCTGAGGGTGGCAGAGCAAAAATATGGAAAGAAGATGGATCCTTGAGGATTTCACTGAACCTCTGAAAGAACCAACCCTGGAACATTTATATCAGGACTAATTGTTAGAAAATAAAGGTAAAAAGCCCTATATTATGTAAGCCATTTTTGGTTAGGTTTTCTATTACTTGCTGCTGAGAGCATCAAGTGAATTGATGTGTCACTCCTGATCGTGAGGATTTATGACATCTTTGAAATTCCTTATTTATTTAAACAAATATGAGAACACATCCAAGACTTTCTAATAAGGAATAATGAAAGACTACTGACAGAGGATGAAATAATTAGGCTATTTCTCCTAACTCAGATGTGTGATATTTATCTTAATATGTATAAAAATTACAGTATATATAATGTCTATAAATTAAAATATTTATATAAAATATACATATACACTTTTTACATATAAGTGTGAAAATATGTGAGATATATCCCATTGGTTTCTTCACAAACTAACAGTAAAACCCTCTGGGTCACTTTTATTCAGCACAGGCATAATATATATAGGGAAACATCACCATATCTCCTTCTCTATGCGAGATGTGATTGTGGATAAAGTGTAATTAATCTACCAGAATTACCAGTAGCAAGAGAGGTTAATTTGAGACAGAGGTTCTCAGGTTACACAAGAACTACTTACCCTCCCTGATGGCCTTTTTTAAAGATTCTGACTCAAAAGAATAAAATGAAATTCTATGGGCTAACCTTGAAAAAAAACACACCAATTTAAGAATAGTTTTTCAGTGTCAGAAGAACAACAGTTCAAAGATATGTGAAAATAGGTTAGTTTTCTGTAATTTAAACAAATATCATTCATAAAAGACAGAAATATCTCTAAATGAATGCTTTAATTCTTTAATGAGATCATCTTAATACATATTATAAATTATTAATAGCCTGTTAAGAAATGTAAAAGTTGATTTGGGTTAAAAAAAAAAAAAAGAGTTCAATTGCTTTCACTGGATAGATTTTTATCATCTCCAACCCAATGCCCCAAGCACTTTATTGATGAGAGTTTTTATATCTAATAGTTCTATCTTAAGAAACCACCTAGGTTCACAGAGAAAAAATTACATAGAGGTAATTATCACTCTTGCAGAAAGAAAGCAAACATTGAATGACACAATCACTCATTTAGGAACCAACAGTGACTTTAAGAGACCATGGTACAATAAATCCATAAAGATATGACCATTTAAAAGTTGTTCTGCACCTGAATGGAACTATTCTTCTGAATTAATCAGATCACACAAGCAACTGCTTCCTACATTCTTATCTCTCCCCCCTTACCTTCATAATTTACCTATCTGAGCAATCATGCATTTCCATCTACCCCCGCTTACAATCTGGCTGTATTCCAGGGAATTACTTTTCTGTACTCCCTTACCAACTGTTCTCAGCTAGTTTCAGCTGATAGAAGGTACTGGCAGGAATTTGGAAGATGGGCAAAAGGGAAAGGTGGTACATTTCTCTCTCTTTATCAATGACTCTCTTTCTCTGACTCTCAATCTCTCTATTTCTCTCTCTCATCTCTTGCTCATTCTTTCTCTCAATGTGTGCCTACGGTGGCCTCTATGATATTAACTGGATCCTTTTAGTTCCAAAAACCAGGCCATATATTCTTTCTTTACTGATTCCATCTACCATCAAGCAGACAAGAGTGGTTTCAGCTTCTGCATATAGCCCCAGAGTCTAGAGTCCAATAACACTGTCCTCTCCTTTTACCCCTCCAGCCTACAGGTGATAGTGACTTTCTGCTGTTACTCTTATCTTGGTTGCCTCATGATCATGTGTTTGGCTTTTCAGAAGTATCCTATGTGAAAATCCCTTTGTCTTAGAGTGGTTATTGTTTTCCTAACTGATGCATTATCCTTGGTTCTTATTCTGAACTATGAAAACTGCAGGCATTATTTGTAACATCCTAGAGTGAATCTTGACTTCTCACAATGACCCTATCTTTCCAGCCATTGATAAACATGCCAACTTCACTTGTACTCCAGAAGTGACCTACATGGGCTTGATTTGATTTATTCCTCAAACTGGTCAATCTGTTTGAAACATAGCCTCATCCTCTCATATCAGTGCATGGTTAATTATCTGTTTCATTTGGCCTATGGATAACTGTAACAGAACAAGAGGGTATCAAAATGTATATAAAAGCCATGTTATAATGAATTTCTAATGTAGTTTATTTCATTATATGTGATGGGGCTTTGAAGAGACTTTCAGAATCAAATTGTAGAGAAAACTTTCAGTGTGGAATGTCCCACCTCAGAAAAACAACAATAAAGGGCACCTGAAGAGAACTACTGAAGGAAAAATGGGTATAACAAAGTGAAGAAAAGAATGCAATAGGACAGCTAGAACCTAGTTAAATCTAAATCTCTGAGAAAGGATGCGGTATCTTAAGTCTGTCTCTGATAGAGAAATATAATATAGAGATTATCAAAGGAAATTGGCACCTATCAATATACAATCCACAGTATGGCTATATCATCTTTAATCTTTGCAACCTTTCCTTTAACATAGGTTAGGCTTCTGAATGTTCCAATATCTGAGGACATAGCATAGAGGATAATTTTGGGTGGCCACATCTTTTAATTTTAATCCACTTGGGAAAATGCTGCATCTGAAGTTAGTGCTCAGCCTTCCATCTTCTCTACAGCAGAGAATAATCAGCCTGTTTGGATAGGAAGTAAAAGAAGGGAGAAATTTTCAGCAGTCAACAGAAAATTTGTACCAGGTAAATAGTGATTATTTCACCTTTAATGATCTCCTTGCATGCATCTGTACGTAGGTAGTTTCCTAATTATGTATGCCTAAGACTGGCTGTGAACCTACAAATGTGTATATGATTTTTCTCTAGGTCTAATCCTTCCTGATCTACTTTGGATAGGCTGAAACTAGATAAATAAATGATGATCAGGGCCTACCTAGATGGTTGTAGCCTATTGCACCTTGGAACACCAGGTTGCAGTTTGGTTGACCAATAAGGGAAGAATTCAACTAAAATAGTGTGAAAATGAGTAAGTCAGCAAAGTTAGAACCTCAGGATTTCAGACCCAATAGTTCTTATTTATTTATAAAACAACCTAGATGATGGGTGTTTCTTTGTTAATCTTTTAACTAGTATGAAAATGAGAAGACAGATGAAGAGAAATGGACTTCTAGAACAATTCTCTATTTTTTTTCAGGGCTCATTAGCATGAATAGCTTAGCCCTCTTATCCATAGATGAGGCATCCTCTTGCAGGAATGGCATCTCTCCTGTGGTCTAACTGAAAATCATGAGGCACTGTAGAGGCTTTAAATTTGAATTTAACTTTGGTTTTGTTATTGCTTTTGTTGTCTCAAATTTCAAGGTTAGAAGTGAAAAACACATCTCTAGAGTTTTGTTCTTAGAATTCGAAGGAAATATAGAAAATTGTATTGCCATTCCTGGGGTATAGTAATAACACTGATCTAGTTACCATGAAGAGAATCATTTAATAACATATTATTGTAGATACTAAAAGATGCTAAGCTTACTCTTCTAAGATATCTTATCCCAAATGGTTAGCTGTATGATGGCAATAATATTAAAACATGAAAGCATTGTTAAATAATTTTTGTTTTGCCAATATATGTATGTGTGTGTGTGCCTGTGTGTTTTACTATGGCAGGGTGGGGAGAGCAGGTGATATAGAAGACAAGAGTCTGCTGATTAAGGCTACATACTTGATTTCAAATGAGCTTTATGCTCACTCCTCCCTTTCTACTTCCCAAACCCCAAATTAATCAGTTGCCATGGTATTGCTAGACATAGATAGAGATAATCAAAGTTTTCCCATTGGTAAGCCACTGTGATGAATTCAAGTTTCTCTAGATAATATTTTACAGTCAAAATGAAGACAAAAGCAATAAAAAAATTCTACTGCTGTTTAAGAAAACAAATCAAATCAAAAGAAAAGAAAATTTTAAAATAACAGTATTAGGACTTCCGGGAAGATTACAGACTAGTAAGACACGGGAATCTCTTCTCCAGAAAAATAGCTAGAGGACAAGCTGAAACAGCCCCGAAAAAGATCTTCTAGGGTTTAGGACAGCAGGTGAAAGCTGCACACCACCCAGAGGAGAGAGGGACAGAAGAGAGAAATCGCAACTACAGAACTGTGAATTGCAAGTAGCAGCTTCTGCTGCTGCCGGCACCCTCCCCCACACTCTTCAGAACTCTCGGCCCTCTGGGCCTGCGACCACAGACAAAGGGGGCTTCAGGGATCTGCCACTCCCAGAAAGCCTTAGGCTGACTCAGGTTCTGACCTGAAATTTGGGCTGCGGAGCCCCACAGACCCTTCTACACGGCGGTTTGCCCTGGGAGCCTAGGAAGGACTGGAGAAATCTGACCTTCGCAACCTCCCTCTCTTCTAGCCTGGACTAATTGTTGAGGACACCACAGGAGAGGGGAGAGAGAGCCTGGGGCTGACCCTGCTTTGGACTCCCAGGTTTGGGTTGCCCTGTCCCGAGAGCTCTTCCAGGCTGGGTGGGGCTGCGCCATTGTTTGCCTTGAAGCCTGCAAGGGGCTAAAGATATACAAACCTCCCAATCTCCTCCTCTACTAACAGGGACTGATTGTTGAGGATTCAGAAGGGAGTGGAAATATTTCCTAGGTGGGAAAAGGGGGGCACTACGAGAGAAGTCTGTAGAACTGTCTCAGAAAGTTTGAATCACAGGGCTCCTAGCCCCCAGACAGAAAGCTCTATCATATTGATCTGGTCTGTGTCACAACAAATACGCTCTGACCAGGCATTGAATTGAGAGCTGCCAACAAGCGCCGTCTCCTGGCAGACCAAGGAAGTGCACAAAAGAAAATTAATAAGTAAGAGAGGCTTTTCCTGGCCTCTATAGCCTCCCTGCCCAAGGCCCTAGGAAACGACTCTACAACCAATTACCGGGTCCACTGCCCAGTTTTGAGCAACCAGAAGAACAATCCTAACAATCAAGGTTGAGCCAAAAATCAAAGAGCGGTGGTAACTCACTGGCTCCCGCCACTAAAACCCCATAAAAGAGAAAGAGATAGAGCATCTAAGTAAAATACAAACTAACCAGATGCCTAAGCACCAGCAAAAAATTACGGGCCATACTAAGAAAATAGAAGACATGGCCCAAGAAAAGGAATACAGAAAAGTCCCAGAAGAGATGCAGAATTTGAGAGAACTAGTCAGTGAGATGAGCACACATTTCCAAAATCAAATTAATGAGATGAAACAGAATATAGTTAAAGAGATCAATGACATTAAGAAGTCATTGCGCGAACATAAAGAAGAATTTGAAATCATGAACAGAAAAGTAACGGAGTTCATGGGAATGAAAGACACAATAGGTGAAGTAAAAAATACATTTGAAGCATACAACAGCAGACTTGAAATGATAGAAGAAAGAATAAGTGAAACTGAAGACAGAGTAGCTAAAATTGAAGAGAGAAAAGAACAGAGAGAGAAAAGAATGGAAAAAATTGAGCAGGGACTCAGAGAGTTGAATGACAACACAAAACACAAGAACATACGTGTCATGGGAGTTCCAGAAGGAGAAGAGAAAGGAAAAGGGGCAGAAAGAGTATTTGAGGAAATAATAGCTGAAAATTTCCCAACTCTCATGAAAGAAATGAACTTACATGTCCAAGAAGCACACCATACCCCAATAAGAACAAATCCAAATAGACCTATGCCAAGACACATATTATTCAGATGTCAAATGTAAAAGATAAAGAGAAAATTCTCAGAGCAGCAAGAGAGAAGCAAACGATTACGTACAAAGGACGTCCAGTAAGACTTTGTGCAGATTTCTCTTCAGAAACCATGGAGGCAAGAAGACAGTGGTATGATACAATTAGGAAACTGAAAGAGAAAAACTGCCAGCCGAGAATTCTTTATCCAGCAAAACTGTCCTTCAAATATGAAGGTGAATATAAAGTATTCACAAGCAAACAGAAACTAAGAGAGTTTGCAAAAAAGAATCCACCTTTGCAGGAAATATTAAAGAAAGCCTTAGAACCTGAAAGAAAAAGAGAGGAGAGAGAGGCTTGGAGGAGAGTATAGAAGAAAGAAAAGCAGAAAGGATAACCAAAAGAGTAAAAAGAAAGACAAAAATAAGATGACATATGAAAACCAAAGAATAAAATGGAGGAAATAGTGCATTTTCAGTAATATCATTGAATGTGAATGGATTAAATTCCCCAATCAAAAGATACAGGCTGACAGAATGGATAAAAAAAAAAAAACCATGAGCCATCCATATGCTGCTTACAAGAAACTCACCTCAGACACAAGGATACAAGCCGGCTGAAAGTAAAAGGTTGGAAAAAGATACTCCATGAGAATAGTAAACAGAAAAGAGCAGGGTTAGCTATACTAATATCAGACAAAACAGACTTCAAATGCAAAAAAGTGATAAGAGATGCGGAAGGCCATTATATATTAATAAAAGGGACGATCCTCCAGGAAGATATAACAGTCATAAATATCTACGCACCTAACCAGGGTGCCCCAAAATATATGAGACAAACTCTGGCAAAACTGAAGGGAGAAATAGACATTTCTACAATAATCGTCGGGGACTTCAACACCCCTCTCACATCATTAGATAGAACAACTAGATAGAAGATCAACAAGGAAACAGAGAACTTGAACAATATGATAAACAAGTTAAACCTAACAGACATATACAGAACACTGCATCCAAACTCAGAGGGTTATACATTCTTCTCAAGTGCCCATGGATCTTTCTCCAGTATAGACCACATGTTAGGTCACAATACAGCTCTCAATAAATATAAAAAGATTGAAATTATACAAAGCACCTTCTCAGATCATAATGGAATGAAACTAGAAATCAATAACAGACAGGAAAAAAGGAAATTTGCAAATGTGTGGAGACTGAACAACACACTCCTAAATATTCAGTGGGTCAAAGAAGAAATTGCAAGTGTAATCAGTAAATATATTGAGACAAATGAAAATGAGAACACAACATATCAAAACTTATGGGATACAGCAAAGGCAGTCTTGAGAGGGAAATTTATAGCCCTAAATGCCTATATTAAGAAACAAGAAAGAGCTAAACTCAAAGATTTAACTGAACAACTTGAGAAACTAGACAAAGAACAGCAAACCAAACCCAAAGCAAAAAGAAGGAAAGAAATAATAAAGATTAGAGCGGAAATAAATGAAAATGAGAACAAAAAAGCAATAGAGAAAATCAACAAAACCAAAAGCTGGTTCTTTGAGAAGATCAATAAAATTGACAAACCCCTCGCTAGACTAACAAAGAAAAAAAGAGAGAAGGCAAATAAATACAATCAGAAATGAAAGGGGGGAAATTACAAATGACCTCACAGAAATAAAAAGAATCATAAGAGGATATTATGAGAAACTATATGCCAACAAACTAGACAACCTAGATGAAATGGACAAATTTCTAGAAACGCATAACCAACCTACACTGACACAACAGGAAATACAAGAACTTAACAAACCAATCACAATTAAAGAGATTGAATCCGTCATCAAAAATCTCCCAGCAAAGAAAAGTCCAGGTCCAGATGGCGTCACAGGTGAGTTCTACCAAGCATTTCTAAAAGAATTAACACCAATCCTGTTTAAACTCTTCTAAAAAATTGAAGAGGAAGGAAAATTACCCAACATATTTTATGAAGCCAACATCACCCTAATACCAAAGCCAGATAGAGATTCCACAAGAAAAGAAAATTACAGACCAATCTCTCTCATGAACATAGATGCAAAAATTCTCAACAAAATACTTGCAAATCAAATCCAACAGCATATCAAAAGACTTATACATCATGACCAAGTGGGATTTATTCCTGGTATGCAAGGCTGGTTCAACATAAGAAAATCAATCAATGTAATACACCACATTAACAAATTGAAGGAAAAAAACCACATGATCATCTCAATAGATGCAGAAAAGGCATTCGACAAAATCCAACATCCTTTTTTGATAAAAATACTTCAAAAGATAGGAATAAAAGGAAAATTCCTCAATATGATAAAAGGCATATACGAAAAACCCACAGCCAACATCATACTCACTGGGGAAAGGTTGAAAGCTTTCCCCCTAAGATCAGGAACAAGACAAGGATGCCCACTGTCACCATTGTTATTCAACATTGTACTAGAAGTTCTAGCTAGGGCAATTAGACAAGACAAAAAAATTAAAGGCGTCCAAATAGGAAAAGAGGAAGTAAAACTCTCACTGTTTGCGGATGACATGATCCTGTATTTAGAAAATCCTGAAGTATCCACAACAAAGCTACTTGAACTAATAAATGAGTTCAGCAAAGTGACAGGATATAAGATCAACATGCAAAAATCAGTAATGTTTTTGTACACTAGTACTGAACAATCTGAGGAGGAAATCAGGAGGAAAATTCCATTTTCAATAGCAACAAAAAGACTCAAATATCTAGGAGTTAATTTAACCAAAGAAGTACAGGAACTATATGCAGAAAACTACAAAACAATGCTAAAAGAAATTTAAAAAGACCTAAACAAATGGAAAGACATTCCGTGTTCATGGATTGGAAGAATAAATATCGTGAAGATGTCAATCTTGCCCAAACTGATTTATAGATTCAATGCAATACCAATCAAAATCCCAACAGATTACTTTACAGAATTAGAGAAGGCAATTACCAAATTCATCTGGAAGGGTAAGTGACCAGAATAGCCAAAAGTATTCTAAAAAAGAAGAGCAATGTGGGAGGAATTTCGCTGCCTGACCTTGAAACATATTACAAAGCTACAGTGGTCAAAACAGCATGGTACTGGCATAAAGATAGACATATCGATCAGTGGAATAGAATTGAGAATCCAGAAATAAACCCTCACCTATACAGTCAACTGGTTTTTGACAAACCTACCAAGCCCACGCTGATGGGAAAAAACAGTCTCTTCAACAAATGGTGTTGGGAGAACTGGATATCTATAACCAAAAGAATGAAAGAGGACCCCTATCTCACCCCCCTATACAAGAATCAACTCAAAATGGATCACAGATCTAAATATAAAAGCCAGGACCATAAAAATACTAGAAGAAAATGTAGGGAAACATCTTCAAGACCTTGTAGTAGGGGGTGGTTTCTTGGACCTCACACCCAAAGCACGTGCAACAAAAGAAAAAGTAGATAAATGGGACCTCCTCAAAATTAAACACTTTTGCACCTCATAGGAATTTGTCAGAAGGATGAAAAGGCAGCCAACTCAATGGGAAAAAATATTTGGAAATCACATATTTGATAAGGGTTTAATATCCAGGATATATAAAGAGATGTTACAGCTCAACAATAAAAAGACAAATGACCCAATTAAAAAATGAGCCAAAGACTTGAATAGACATTTCTCTGAAGAAGAAATACAAATGGCAAAAAAACACATGAAGAAATGCTCCACATCACTCATGATTAGGGAAATGCAAATCAAAACTACAATGAGATATCATTTCACACCTATCAGAATGGCCACTATTAAAAAGACAGAGAACTACAAGTGTTGGAGAGGATGTGGAGAGATAGGAACACTTCTTCACTGTTGGTGGGAATGCAGGATGGTACAACCACTATGGAGGACTGTTTGGCAGTTCCTAAAGAAGTTGAATATAGACTTGCCATGTGACCCTGCAATACCACTACTGGGTATATACCCAGAAGAACTGAGAGCAGTGACACGAACAGACATCTGCACACCGATGTTCATAGCCACATTATTCACCATTGCCAAAAGTTGGAAACAACCCAGGTGTCCATCAACGGATGAGTGGATAAACAAACTGTGGTCTACTCACACGATGGAATATTATGCAGCTGTAAGAATAAATGAAGTCATAAAACATATGGCAACATGGATGAACCTGGAGGACATTATGTTGAGTGAAGCAAGCCAGACACAAAAGGACAAATACTGTATTAATGCATTACAATGAACCAAATATATTGTGTAATATATTGTTTGATTCACACACACACACAAAAAATTACATGTATCCATTACATTTAATTGAGAAATGTATATATTTATTCATCTGTGTTTACTTTTTAGTTTTTAATTGCTTATGTTTTCAATTATTAATGTACAAAATAAAGTTAAAAAAAAATAACAGTATTGCCTTAACACAAACCTATAGTGCAGGAAATCTGGATAGGACAGCTGCAATAACTCACCAGTTGCACACATATGACCCACCAGCCTATCTGCTGCTTGCTGACATTGTGGAGACACACATGTACCACAACTAGTGAGCAGAACAGAGTTGAAGGCAGAGCCCTGAAGTTCAGGTTTAGTTAAAGAAGAGTGTTTCTTGAAGCATATTTACCTCTCAGGCTTACATAATATCTTTAACATTTTAGAAGGCAAAATTTGAAGTTTTCTGGCATACTCAGTTATGGGAGTAGGACATGGTGAAGATATTCATTACTTTTGACATGGATAAGCCTGTTGCTAGAAAAACCTTGAATTGTCATTGACTTTAAAAATTTTCAGTGTAAAACCCCATACATCTATGTAAACGTATGCACTTCTTTTGTACTTCTGCATTCTATTCCAAACTCAGCCACAAAAGTCAACTTTTGGCAAAAGTTGTTTAAGTTCAGCAAATTACTAAATAGGATTTGCAAAAGTTTATTTTCTCTTGCAATTTAACCCTCTATCCATGCTGGGGAAAAGGCAAACCACATGTCTCTAATTCATTTATATTTAATATGGTGAGATATTTTGTCAGTAGTCTACTGTGCAAAAACGCTTTTGAGATTCTTAAATGGTTTCTTTTCTATTTGTCTTCCATATCTCCACTGATTTGAATACAAAAGACCAGTTTTCCAACTAGTGTAAGTTTAATTTGATGCTCAAGAGTAAGAGATTCTTTTCAGTTTGAAACATGGCAAAACATATGCCTGTGTTTCTCACCTTTTATTTAAAAACTTATGACCTGTATTTCAAGCGACCTGATCACTTGAAAGAGTTTTCAAATACCTACCAGAATCTTACTGAATCATAAGGTTTCCTTTTTTAAAATATTTTATTTTTATTTTTAAAGAAGCTTTAGATTACGTAAATGTTACATAAAAAATATAGGGGATTCCCATATATTTTACCCACTCTCCCTCCCTCTCTTTCCCACATTAACAACATCTTTCATTAGTGTGGTACATTTATTACAATTGATGAACACATATTGAGGCCTTGCTACTAACCATGGACTATAGTTTACATTATAGTTTACACTTTGCACCACACAATTTTATAGGTTTTGGCAAAATAATGCCCTATATCCATCATTGCAATGTCCTACAGGACAATTCCAAGGTCCCAAAAATGCCCCCATGTTACACCTATTCTTCCCTCTCCCTCCCCTCAGAACCTCTGGCGGCCATTGCCTTTATAACAATGATACAAGTTCTTCCATTGCTAGACTAATAAGTTCCCCCCTTATGTTTGTTCCTTCCTCAATCTTGAGGATTTTGGGGCGGTGATGCCCACTCTGTTTCTGATTGAGATGGGGCTTAGGTCCCATGGGGCAGATGGATGGAATTACCTTGCTTGCAGTTACAGACACTCTCCTCTTCCTGGGATGGGTGTTGTCCATCATCATCCTTTTGTTAGTTGCCCTGGGTGGGTCCAATGAACTGGAGAGTAGGTGTTGCAACTCTGCTGAGATTCAGGGCTCAAATGGTTTCCTTTTGATGTTAAGACTTAAAAATAACTCTGAATGTGGTAAAGCACCTCCCAGTTTGTGTGAGAATAAAAATGATATAATCATCACCTTGCTCTTTCTGCTATTTGACTCTACTTTAATTTAATGTAAAATAGCAGTCTCTTTGTCTGTTCGCAGCAACCAAACCATGATGTGTCTTTTCCCATATTAAATATAAATACAAATGATTTAATATGAAAGAGTTTGCTTTTCCCAACCACTCATCCTACCACAATTATACACATTCAATCCCTATTATCCATTTATGATTTATTTTGAAAATAAGTTAACACGTCTCTTGCCATTTTGGCAAGAAAAGATGTAAATTCTGATGAGAGGCAGACAGGTCGATGACAGTCTGCAGTCCAACACACTTGAAAATACTGTGCATCATGCAAAGAAACTTTCATGAAATAACCCACAAGAGGCCTACATGTGAAGAGAGGCCATGAAGCTATAGAGTCAGAGACAAAAGAGACTGTTTTCCAACCCTAACCTCAATCTTTATGTCAAATGGATAGAACCCATGTCAGAATTTTTTCCCTAAACCAAATTTCTCTTATTGTTGTTTAACCCTAATTTATCTCAAGTCATCTGTGAACATTCAGTCAGTTAGATACCAAGCTCTCCAATAGCAATGTTCCATGTTCTTGAAAACCGTCAATAAACCATAGGTGCTTAGGAAGGGTGTGTAGAAATGAGACATTGAGAACTACTTCATAATGTGATCAACTGAAGAGCACAGCACAGCTCATTGGGTAATTGTATGGCTACTGGAGCTGGGAAGCCTGGATTTGAAACATTTCACTTTACTATTTACTAAGCATTAGATTTGAGTAAGTTACTTAATCTTTCTGTGGTTGAATTTACTCATAAATATAATAGAGAATATAAATAGTATTACTTTATATAGCTGCCATAAGAATTTTATAAATAATACTTGTAAAGTAATGATATCCCCTCACAATTAATTCATTCATTCTTATCTCATATCTTTCCAGAGGCTACTACCTGCTTCTTTATTAATTCTGCTCAAGTGAACCTTAAAAAACAGGCTACAAGCTTGCTTTTCCTGGAATGATTCCAAAATTAATCCAATTTAATGCCAATCACTTCTCTTCAATCTTACCTCAGACTTCCAGTGGTGATTAAGCTATTTTATGGGAATGTATTGTTTTGATATTTTATGATTTCATCATCATTTTGTAGTACGATTTACAACTCTTCAATTAGAAAGCAGAAATATTTTCTGTTTCTGCTTTTGTTTCTGGTTCCATTCCATCTCTTTATCTACACCACATATAAACATACACACACATAATACAGCACTGTTCAAAATAATTTTTTTAATTCATTCACTTATTTAGTTAAGAAGAAAATAGCAATAGAAGAGTTTGGGTATATAATAAACCCATATACTTTCAGTGCAGTTGAAGAAATGACTGATTATTCATTTATTATTTCCAGAACGAGTTATTGAACATAAGACACTGTGGTAGGTTGTGGTGATGCAGAGATCTACAAGATATGGTCTCCATCCTTAGATAGCTCACTCACATGATTTCAACTTCATGTCATATAAACACTGATAAAGTGTAAGAGTACGTATGAGTCCTAAGAAGGGAAAAAAGGCTACATACAGGAGATAATCTTGGAACTGACTCTTAGGTCATAAGAAGAAATTTGCTAGGTAGGGGACAAGACAACAGCGTTCTGGGGGAAAGAAACAAGTACAAAGACATAGGCTGTGGAACATAACCACATACTGAGGGAATTGCAAGGTTTGTGTGACTGGAACATATGGCGGGAACTAGAGGCTGAAGACCAAGGATGAGGCCAGGTTTAAGTCTGATTCTGAAGGGCACAGCACGACAAATCAAGCGTCCAAAATTTAACTTCTGGGCAAAGGACTCCAAAGTGGTCTCTTAAGAAAGAATGCTGACTTGAATAGTTTCTGGGAAGAACAAGAATGGGTAGTCAGGAAGATTGGTGCCAGGGAAAGCAGATAAGAGGCTGCTGAAAAAGCTGATCAAGAGATAATGAGGGCCATTCATCCATTCATTTGGTTATTTTGGTAAGAGTGAGAACTGAAACGGGCTTGGAGGCAGAAAACCAGACTGAATCTTTGCTTTCTACTTATAAGCTGTCATTTAACCTCTCTAAGCTTTAGGATCATATCTATAAAACGCAAACAATAATACCCAAAAGATTATGTTGATTGAGTAAAATGATACATATGAATATGCTTTGTGAACTGCCACATTCTGTGCTAATGTAAAGTGATATCAATATTATTGTTATATACTCATAAATCTGATAATTTATTCAAAGCAGTGCATTTATTTTAAATGTAATTTCCAACTAACAAGGTATCTTATTTTCACTAATAACAAAAGGCTGAATAAATCAAACCTCATTAAATAGAAGTCCATTTTTCCAGTTCCTTGCATTTAAAATTAATGGTGGTTCTATTTTGGAATCTGTGCTCCTGAGAGTGACAGAATTAGACTCAAATAAGTCCTCCCTGCACATGGTTCACCAGTCCCTTCTATTCAAACCTACATGTGATGCTGGAGTTTCTTAGGTATACTTCCAGAGACTGGAGCCTCCCGCCTACCTATGTGCCAGGTGTGCATGAAATCTAGGTGGAGCTGCAACTCCTACCCTACAGCTCAATGGACTCATCCAAGTCACCTGGTGAGGAGACAACGATGGGAAATGGCCATCCCAGGGAATGGAGAGGGCCTGCATCTGCAGGCAGGATCATCCCACCCACCATATCCATGGGATATAAGCCCTCTCTCACTTGGAGTTGGAGTGGACATCAGCATTCCAGTCGCCTCTGGATTGGGGGAAGAACTATGGACTAGAGTGGACTTGATGGTATTCTCTTGCTCACATATGGTGATTCTTGCAATGTAAGAAATTATAACAATGAGGTGGAGCCAGTGGCCACTTGACAGTTTTTGGGTAGGGAGTGGATGAGCAGTTGAAATACAGGGGCTTCTTTGGGAGTTGGAGGTTGT